>JBBBDQ010001438.1:627500-1060000 GCA_037127315.1 Ascarosepion bandense | reverse complement strand
AATGAACTTTTTTATTTCCATTTCACGCTGCTTAATTAAGAACTGTAGAATGTATAGAACTAATAGAACTGATAAAAAGAAATTACACAGTGAAGATAAAAGAAATTTTATGCTAAAGACTCGATGCTGTAGTTCCAATAGTCGAAGAGTGTTTTTTAATCATTTCAACCTAAACAAGGCAATAAATCAACTAAGATGCAAGGGTGTTACTGAATGTTAGAGAATGAGAACAACATTTTTAAAGAGAAAGAAAACATTAAAAGAACAAGAATTAATTAGACAAAAGATAACAATTGATATTACATTTAATTTTTGGAAGCTAAAAATTGACTGGGAAGCAAAAACCCGAGGAAGAGTTTCAAAAGAGAGAAGTCCGAGATAATAAACTGTTAACATAACCATTTCAACTGGAAAATGATCAAACATTACTTGCTTGAATTCGTAAAGTCTAGGTACCATAAATGAAAGTTCATCAGAACAATTACCATGAAAGTAATTATTTATAGAAAGAGTACAAGAAAATTACGTGACGTCAGTGAAAAAATAAATCCTATATGCCAGAGCAGAACCAATAAAATTGCACATTATTCTTTAGATTCTATCAAGCATCTTTATATATACGAGACTAGCTGTCACTGCTGCATACAAAGCAAAGCCGAATGGTAGATTTTGGCGAGATAAATGGTCTATCACGACACAGGGAACCGACTTTCTGCTCCGGAGAGTTAGCAGTTGATCTGGTATCATATTTCTGTCGGTGGAAAGCGTTACTCCGAGAAGGAACTGAATCACTAGCGGAGGTTAGCATTAGCCATACTGATGGAAGGTAAAATGGGTCCTCTAAGACGATTAAAAGAGAGCATTTTCGTTTTGGAAAAAATCAAATTGGACTACGATTAGTGTGGCTATTGAAAAAACTAAAGCAAAACTACTCGGTTAGAATTTACTAATTAAAGTAATGGCTACAAATCATCACCAGTGAAACTTGAACTGAGACATGCGATAGATTTGCCGTTCGATATTCTTAAATGAAACATTAATCAGGTGATTACTTATTTTAACATTGTTAAGCAACATTGAAGAGAAATGCAGTATGAGACTGAAACAAGAACTTAATCTCTAGACCTTATCCTTGTGGCTCTGTGCAACGTGTATAAAGTGTACAATGCCTTACAGAGATAGACAGATAGCCACTTTCAGATTAATTACAAACTTAGCTGCATTATTCTTTGTTCGCTTAAACCATGATATTCTGGTTATTTGCTAACTACTATTAGACAATGTAATCAGGTTACCCTACTTCCATTTGTTATCCTCTCAGTTATAGCAAACATAGAGAGATAACAGCGAGGCAGTGTCGACTCAGTTCATTCTCTTTTGTGCCAGTTATTAAACTTTACTACCAGTTATAAAAGTTCTTGTCGCGTGTTCGGTCTTTAACAGTACCTTGATTTTTATTTTTTTTGTAATAATTAAGTCATTGATATATATATATATATATATATATATATATATATATATATATATATATATCCTTTCTATTATAATAAAAACCGTTGTATATTACTCTCTCACACCCTGATTGATCACTGTGGAGGAATAATAGACTTTGAGAAAACAGTAGCTACTCAAGCATCTTCTGTCACGCTCCTGCATTATTATTTTTATTTTTATAATGTCTTAAGGTAAGATACATTAAGTATAGTACGTACATCAATAGATATATGTTGCCGTCATATTTGACCGCATGGGATCACACATATAAAATAAATAGCAGTGAATACTTTTTAACTAAATCGTGTCTGAATTTCAACTAAAGAAGGCCGGATGGAACAACAGCCGAACGTTGTAGTAATAGCAAAGATAAGAACAATAGTCCGAATATATATTAGTCAATTAACTGACATAAGTGATACACGTTTAAACGAACATGTCTTTCCATCAATGACTGACTAGGCAGAAGACGTTTCCGCAGTAGGTTGCCATTTCTTTCTGCAGTAGACTGGTTGCCGACCAAGGCTATAAAATCCAATCTGTCCTGCTATTCAACTCATACTTGTATGAAGAAGAGATGAATTCCAAACTTTCCCAAGTGTTATTGCGCGTCAGTAAGTGCAACGAATTCAACTGATATTCGAACTCGGCTCTCTGATTTTTCATTTCGGAGCTGATATCTATTCTTCTTTTTCTTCATGTGCTGTGTCTTTCAAAATGTAGGCGATCATTGATTTCCACTTGGCTCTATTTCTTGTCACTCTCAATATTTTTTCTCTTAGTATCTCTTCTAAGCCCTGATCTACCAACCATTTGTCTAGACCTAACAAGTACGTCATGCGTTGCTTTCCACTGTCTATCCTTCCACTTATCCCACCTGTGAGTATTAAATTCTCCAAGAACTCTTTCTTCATTACATGTCCAAGGGACCTTATTTGTTCCTTCTTGATATTTAGTATGAGTTTTCTTCTCATTTGCATCCTTTCGGAAACCTCATCTTTGCACATGTGTTCCGTCCATGGTATCACCAGCATCCTTCTGTAAAACCACATTTTCTGCCTCAATCCTCTTCTTCATCATTGATGAGATCATCCAGAATTCACTTCTATACAGAAGGACAGATATCACATAGCAATTCAGTACTGTTGTCTTTTATTCTAATGATATTTAAACTATGTAAATAATAAATTGGGATCAAATATGAAATCGAAATCCCACACAATGGTGGGATAATTTCACTAGTGTAAATAATGTTTTAAAGATATTTTTTCTTTTAAGCATATTAGTAAGATTCCTATCAGTTTGTTGACGACAAATTTCAAATCTCACTTGTTTTTAATTTAAAACATATTTATTAAGAAATCCTTGAAGTCATTAATTAATGATGGTACGTTTGGATCAAATAATTCTCTCCGGTAGTGAATGGAACAATGTCTAGATTTTCCACTTAGAAATTTATACAGGAATGAGTCAAAACATTATTTTTAAATGCATCAGATTTAGGATTTCCCTGTTATTCAATGTGTTGCGTGTGATAAATTCCTTTTCTGCCTGGCAACAACCCTGTCACAATATCAAAAGGTCTATTTCAATTTAATTGTAAATGGAGTGGGCCTGTATATTTTATTTCAATGACAGTCCTCAAATGTATATATGCAAAAGTAAAAAAAATTAAAATGATTTATCATTCAATCCATTAGCAAATAATTTCGGAAAAGTTTTAAAAAATCAGATAATTACTCTGGTGTGGAAGGGTTTTGAAACAACTCCATAAATGGATGTGCGTTGATGCACATTGAATATGGTCTCGAGCTGAGAAATGGGAGAGCCGAGTTCAAATTCCAGTCGAATTCGTCGTATTTACTTACGCGCAAGTACTCTTTGGGAAACCATCTCTTCTCCTTCTCAAAGGGTTGTGAGTTTAGACTGATGCATTTGGAATAGACATGCCTCGTGGAATTAGAACAATCTACTTCGGTCTACAAAATAATGTTTCAGTTTCAAAGTCTAATCATCTGAAGAAGTTAGTAGCATAGAAAAGTAAAGATGTAGTGAATATGGCGACAAAGGTATACAATAACAGTCTGAACAATATAAATAGTGCGAATAAATATGTATTGTATGTTTTATTTACACCAAAATCTCTGCTGAAACAATGATGAAGCTTGTAAGTTTGAAGGGGAAGATGACTCATCCGGAATCAACAAAGCGACTGGGGTAATTCCGGAAACAATGTCGAAACTATCTAAAAGGCGTTTGCATCTGCTGAATGTGTTTAAATCCACAGCAAACAAAGGCTACATAAGTTAAACCCGAGAAATGAAACAAATATTGTAACTTTAGTTAAGTGTTGTATCGTGGAATGAAGAGATATACTGACAAAGGGAGCTAAACTACTCTATTAACAGATTGGTACATCCAATATTTACAGTCTCTAGCAGTAGTAGGTGTAACTTCCAGAAGTCCGTGATAATGACAACACACCCTGTGCTAAGAGCACATTGTCTTTTGGTACGACACAACAGTAATCAATCCAAAATTAACAGCCAGTTATGTGCGGAGTGAATGTAGTCTTAAAAGTAAGATTTCGGTTATTAAGCAGACAGAGTATTTTGGAAAGTCAATTTGAACGGGCACAAGCCGCTAAAAATAATCTTTCACCAAAAAACATTGGAAGAGAAGATTGAAAAGGTTGTTGGAAAGTAGCAAAACGGTGATTTTTAGTTGTGAATGCAAACTAGAGTTATGTTTTACTGCAAGAGAAGTGTAAGAAGACCTCACAGAGAAGAAAATAATACAAAATCTACCATAAAGCGATAAAATTTCTTAGAGGAAAAGTAATGGTGTGCTGTTGCATTAAAAACGACCGTGGGAGAAAATTAGTAAAAGTTGATAAAAACAGCGAACACTATATTAATTTGCTACAGTTAAATATCTTTCCAGACAGTGCAGATGTAGAAAATTTCCTCTATGACGGTGCTTCTTGCCACACACCAAGTGTCGCCAAATCCCATCTTTTGCAAGACAAGCCAGCATAATATAGATAATTTTAGTTGTTAATAGGAACGCCCATAGGGTTTTACAATTGAAATTGTTTAGTAATCGCTATTAAGAATAAATACACTCCAATTATATTTGAAGCCCAAACTTAAATCAGTGAAAATATATTGAATTAAACAGCTAGATATATAAATAGTAATTAGCTTAATAAATAATTAAGATGAAAATGTTTCGTAGTTTATAAGTTCGCTTCTGGTTATGACCTGCTTGTGTGTCGCCACCTTAGAACAAAACAGATCGTAGTTTTTAACAAAGAATAGGCATATCGCATTAATAAATGCGATAACATTTTCTGGATGTCAAAGGGCATATAATGTACTGCGAAAAGGTTACAGTTAATCACCCACATTTTGGGAGTTAAATTTAAAAAGTCATTTTCCAAGTTATACTTCGCCAAAATCTTTAACGCCAGTCTATCTTCATCTCTATGCTCTTAAGTTCTAGGTACCAATAAAAAGATGTGAACAGGGGTGATACTGAATTTATGGCAAAATGGACAATATACGCCTTTTATATATATTACTACCAAATCGCGTTTACAACATTAGCTGTAATATTTAATTTGCCTGATACTTTTTGAAACATATTTTAATATTTATGTTATTTTTCACTCAAGTTTTCAAAGGGATACATGTAATAAATATTTCTGTCGATAATGGTTTTAAATTCAACGTGTTTCCATACAAATAATTTATACCTGCCTAATATTCAGTTCTAACTAGCGTTCATAATAAGTATTATTTTATGATATTACATGTTACTGCAAATTAGTTAAAGGGAGATAAAAAATATTATGGAATAATATCAATAAATCAAACCCTGTTTAATTCGTCATCATCAGTCGCTTGACTACTTCTGTCCTCGAGGCTAGGGACAGAAGAAAAGGCTAGTCTCATCTAGGATGATCAGTTGATGATTGTTGTCAAGATTTCCGGCATCGTAATGTCCGTCTACTCTTTGATGCCTTAGCACCAATGTATTACCCTCTCTTCTTCTGCCCACCTTCAACAGTCACTTAATAGAGGCGTGGAGAGATTCTTGTCGGCGTACGAGACGTTTTAACAGACAGACAGACAATAAACATCTTACCTTTTATATTTATAGATTTACCATTTTCTGTGTTATTCAGTTCCTTTAGTTTAATTCTTCTTCTTCTTCTTCTTCTTCTTCTTCTTCTTCTTCTTCTTCTTCTATGTGCCTTGTCTTTTCAGGACTTAGGCGATCATAGCTTTTTACGTCTCCCTATCCCTGGTGGCTCTTAGCACGCTTTCTCTTGCTACACCACGCAACCCCCGTTCTGTCATCCACCTGCTAAGGACCTTCAAATATGTTATCCGCTGATTTCATGTCTCTTTTTTTCTTTGTCTGTCCTGTTCTTCAAGCCCCATTTTCTCATTCCATGTCCCGGGAACATTAGTTCTCTCTTTTTGATGCTCAGTATTAATTTCCTATTCGTTTCTTATGGTTGGATCGCTAAGGTTTTACCAATATCCCAATGATCGACTTGTGAAAAAGGTGATTCGTTGATGATAGCGCCCTGAGGGTGTCTCCCAGCATGTGGCAATGTGACATAGTGTCTGCAAACCCATAACGAGTATTGAGCAAGACCGTAGACGAAAATTTCTATGTCCTAATGACAGTCTGTTTGTATGAACTGGTCATATTCAATTCCAGATTTTGTGATTCCTTCGACAAATTGTAACTAATGTTTTTAAGCACTGTTGCCGGACACATTTCAGGCTAGTTCTTGAAAAGACTCCACACCGACAAGCTATCGGGGCAAACATAGAACGAGATTGATTCTTTTCATCGCTTATCCTCTATTTGTCGGTTCTATTAAGCCGAAACGTCTTGTACACTAAAAATAAATGGATATCACATTAAGAATGTTTTGATAATAATAAGTTTTCCAGATACAATTCTTTCTATTTAAGCTATATCTTGGGGGAAATGTATTGATACATTTACCGTTTATTTTGTTAAAACAAAAGTACAACGATTATAGTTAAAATCTATGATAAATAGTTATAGAAGTGATGGAACAACAAAAATTGAGATGGACGAGCAACATCACAAAAAGAAAGGTTAATAGATGTAACAAAATTTCTTTGTGAGCTGCGAAGTTAGTTACAAATGCAAGAGAAATAAAACATAAGGAAAGTTATGATATTAGTTAATAAAGGCTGGCAAAATATCACAAAGTCACTATTATCATGGAACGTGTTGTAAAAGTCTTTGTCCAGTAGTGTGCGTCTAATAACGAATGATAAAATTGCGCTTATATATATATATATATATATATATATATCAATTAAAGTTTCGAACTTTGCATTTATTTGAAAGTGCTGTGTAAATATTATCCTTAGCAAAAGCGATGATTCTTTCTCTCTACCTTCCAGATATCGCACCTGTAATTTGATGTTAACCTTATCAAATTAACTCTAGCAAAAACGAAATAAGAATAGAAATTCGCTTCAAACTGGATTATTTTTCAAAGCAACTCGAAAACATTTACAAAATGATCTGAAAATTTAAAAATAAACCTGGAAATTTTCGAAAAGTTTGAATTAAGCAACATTTCTGCTTACCGCTTATAGAGTGATACTAAAAGTTCCTGGCACCGGTAATATAGCCAAATCAATTGAATAACATTTTATTCGTTTTTCAAACCATGATGCGCATCGGTTGTCAGTTATAAAACTGTAGTGTGTTCTCACTCCTGATTACACTAGAATAGACTGTACTATATTTCTACGAGCTCATGAAGGGAGTCAGGCGCAGAGTTGACCTGAGTTGAAATCGCACCAGCGAGAGCGGAACAGCAAATTCAAGTGTGAGAAATAACTATATTATACAAATAGGAATACTTACTATAGTGAAGGTCTCTTAAACATTAAGGACGAGACTGCAAGGTTTCACGTTTTGGAATAGGCGCTCCGAGGCCGCTTATACACATATTTCTATGCGAGTGAAATCCTGAGAGAGCGAGATCGTGAGAGATAGATAGACAGATCATAAAAGAGAGTGACAGCGTGATCTAGTGTGTGGGTGAGAGAGAGAGAGAGAGAGAGAGAGAGAGAGAGAGAGAGAGAGAGAGAGAGAGAAACAGAGTACAAGTAAAAGAGAGAACGAAAGAGCGAGAGTTATTCAAACGAGGCATACAGCCACACATATTTATCTACATATACAAGGAAAATGTTGGCTAAGCAGAAAGCGATACAGCAAAATACTTATCTGCGTGGGAACCGAAAGATAAGGAAGTTGTATAATGTTATCTAAAAAAATACGAATAACAGATTTTTACGTGGCTTCCAATATAAAACGACATATATAGTGTCCATTATCAATCACTTTTCATTGGTTATTGCATTGGGAAATGAGATAAGGTCGAAAATCAAGGTTATTTGATAGGAAATAGCCAACGCCCAATCATTATTTCCGGTAGTCAGTAGTCGGAGAGAAGAACTGTACTTAAATTATAACTACATGTGTATGACAGGGGAGAAAAGTGACAGAGAAGGAAAAAGATGGCGAGTGAGAAATAAGGAAACAACGAGGAAAGCTAAGTACAGAGAAATGTAAAAGGTGAAAAAGGAAAGAGAACGCAAGGGAGTCAAACGAGAGGCTAAAATAACAGCAGAAAACGTTAGGAACTGCGACAATAAAATCTAGTGACAAACGAGGAGAGAAATTTAGAAAAGGGAACCTGGCAGACTTTTGTATGCCAGTTTCTCTTTTTTATGTCTTTCTGTTGTTAAGAGTGAGAGATGATAAGAGAAAAAAGGAGAACCAAATAGAGAGAATAAAAAAAGACTTAGAGAAGAAAAGAGAGGAAGGGAACGGTTAAAACTGGGAGACTGGAAAGAATATGAAGTCGAGTTAAAGACCAAGAGTAAAAGCAAAAAGAGATGCAGAGATACAGAACTAATGAGCAAGAAGAAGGTCAGAAAAGAATATGGTGAGAAACACTAAAAAGCAAAGTAATGAGAACGAGAGAGAGAGAGAGAGAGAGAGAGAGAGAGAGAGAGAGGGGGGTCATGAAAAGCAGTAAAAACTGATAGAATAAGAACTGGAGGAAAATAGAGATAGACAAGAAGGTTTAAAAAGAATGCGAAAAATAGAAACGTATTGTTTATCTAAGCGCAGCTTAGATGTGACACAAGGCCTAAAGTAAAAAGAATAAAGCGAGAACCGAACTCACTAGCAACGATTTTAGTAGACTAGTTAGCTAACCATTGCACCGCCTCGGTGTATACAATCTGTCAAGAAGAAAAAGGAAAAGACAGACAAAGGAATAGAGAGACAGAAAAAAGAAATAGAGAAAGGCAGAAAAAGAATAGAGAAAGATAGGAAAAAGAACAGAGAAAGAGAGACAGAAATAAGGAATATAGAGAGTGAAAATGAATAGAAAGAAACATAATACAGGAATAAACAGAGACAAATAGAAAAAGACAGAAAGACAGATAGAAAAAAGGGAGAGAGAGAGAGAGAGAGAGAGAGAGAGAGAGAGAGAAACAGACTGAAAAGTATACAGACTGGGAAATAGACAGAGAGACAAAAAGAGAGACAATGAAACAAACTGACAGAGAGTCAAAGGAACAGAGAGACACACAGCGTAAGAGACAGACAAAGGAGTAAAGAAACAGACAGACAAAACAACAGAGACAGGTAGAAACAGCAATAGAAAGACAGGCAGAGGAGCAAATGAAATAGATATAGAAAGACAAAGGATGACAGAGATAGAGATAGAGAGAGATAAAAGATGAAAAAGATAGAAACAAAAGAAAATGAAAGACAAAAGATGAGAGAGAGAGAGAGAGAGAGAGACAGACAGACAAAGATTGAGTGATGGAGATCAAGGATGAGAGTGAGATAGAGAAACAAAAGCTGAAAGTTAGAGATGAATAATAAGAGAGAGACAGACAGACAGACAATAAAAGAAAACGAGACAAAAGTGTCAGAAAAAGAAAAAGAGACGGAGAGACAGACAAAGAAACAGACGGAAAGACTGACAAACAAAGAATAGACAGATGGAGACAAACAGACAGGGATGAAAAGGAGAAGGAAAGACAAACAGATAAAGGAATGTCTGTAGTTGCTGGTATGTTTTAAGAAAACAACATCCCAATTGAATAAATGAAATTGAAACGCCCCTCTCTCAATATGTTATGTTCTTTCTCGCACGTCACATTCATTTTTTTCTACTTAATTGAGTGTTCTTCTGCCACTGTTGTTTCTAGAATCATCAGTTTCTTTCTATCAGAACGCATAACTTTCTCTCCCTGATTTTATTTTCTTTCTTACTCATGACGCGTGTAGTATTGACTTTCCACGTCATCCTATCCTTTTAAATTCAATGTAATGTTTCGTACCGTACTATAACGCCTAGTCTTTTTTCTGAATTCTATTTATACAAGACCCTTATGGAGGTTACTCACTGGTTACATCTCTTTCTCTTATCTTCATTATTTCATGGAGGTCTCAAATTACCTTTGATTTCTTTCTTCATTATAGTTAGTCAGTGCTATACGTGGTGCACGTTTGGGCGATCATATCTTGAAAGACATATGAATAATTGGGCAGAAGAAATTTCCACAGTAGGTTGCCATTACTTTTTGTCGTAGACTGGTTGCCAACCATGGCTACAAAACCCAATCTCTGCTATTTAACCCATAGCTGGTGGGGGAATAGACAAATTAATACCTTTTCCCAAGGGTATTTGCGCGTAAGTTAATGCAACAAATCCAATTGGAATTCGAACTCGTTTCGAGCCGATATCCGCTGTACCCCAACGCAAATCAGTCCTTAAAATTTATTCGATTTCTAATTCTAATTTTCATATTAATTCTTCGTAGTGTTCATGCTCTATCAATGGCATTCTAAGAATCCTTATGTGAAGCTGCACCTGTTGCTTTTTGTATCAGAAAATTGTATTAAGAAATCCTCCAGCATTCACAGACATATATGAGGATCGATATTGCATAGCAGTTTGGCATACGCTTATTTTTTTAGTACGAGGTTTTCTTGTTTCTTTTGCAATAAATGTTTTGCTATTACCATGCATCTTCGTCTTTCGGTGTCATATTCCTCAATATTTATTAAAACACTTCCTAGGTATTTGATGAATCCAATCCATATATCACAGCTGCCCATCTTGCTAACTCCCATGCATTTTATCTATTTTCTATTGAAAGTTATTCTTTTTTTTTCATTTTTCTTTAATGTCGTTTTTAGGAGATCCTGTGATTGCCCGGGGAAGGTATGTGTATAACGTTTTGAATTTCTTTCAATTACATTTTGATGTATGCTGGTTCATTACTAAATGGGAAAACATCTTGTATACAGAGTGGGCCAAATGTAGGTTCACACTTAGTAGGTACGCACTTTACATTTAAAAAATTATTACATTTATATTTATTTGTTACGATCGTATTTGTTCAAAGTTGTTTATGTATATTTAACATTTTACTTAAATTTTTGGGTATATTTTAATCTCTGAAGTGCTCAAAATGTCCTCCTTTAACATTGCAATATTACTCGTACCTCTCAAGAACACTATGACACACAGCATGACACAAATCTTGATCGACATCAATTTCAGTAAATACTTCTGGTGTGTAATCTTAATTTTTTCACTGTGTGGGAATTTCTCTCAAACGTTACTCTTTACAACAAACCAAAAAAAGAAATCTTTTGGTGTTAACGACAGGTGAAAGTGGCGTCCATTCAATGCCGAATCAAAGCTGTGGAAATGTTTGATTAAAGTAGTCCCTTCTGCTAAAACATAATGAGGAGATGCAATATTTTGCTGAAAGAACCTTTCTGCGAAATTAGATGTGGTTCCTTGCCGTGAAAACGTGAAACAAACAATGAAACAACGGTAACTTTTCGTTCACCATGCATGATTACCACGCAAGAGAACTAGAACAATCTCAACAAAAATTCGTTTTTTATTTGAAATGCACATTGTAATATTCTTCTAAATTCTTGCATTTCTTTTACTAAAGTTTATCCAATACAAAGGCCAAGGGTTAATTAAAGTAAATGCTTAATTAACTTTATGATGTAAACGTACGAAAAAGAAAGAAATGTAGTTTACGTGGTTACAGCGCATTGATCGTCGATTTGAAGAGGTTGACATTTTAACATTCGAGTAAGAATATAGGAGAATATGTAAAAAATGAAGATAATTAAATTCTGTGGATATAGAAAGGTGAGGTTTGGCTGTAAAAATAGGAATAATGAATATCGATTTGCCAAACAAGTACCGATGAAGTAACGACATCCATGCGACATTGTGAAGAAAGATAAGTAATCAATTTTGGAAATTTGTTAAACCTGGAAATTTAGAAATGACAGTATGACGTCATTGCATGAGAGTTCGCTTAAAAGTTAACAAAGTTTTAAAAACAGCAAACTGACGAGCCATCTGATTTTTTTAAATTCGTTTATGTTCAGACCAAGAAGATTTCAGTGCTCTTAGTAAACCTGTGAACATGTATCTTGATGTTATCTCGAACGAAACAGAAAGAGGTGTGTGTTTTATGTGTTGCAATTTCTTTTGAATAGCCTTTCTTATTTCTTTTTTAGTTACATTTCTCCACGTATTTGTATTTTATTTTTTGTATGAAAGTTTTAAATGCTTATTGATATATAATGAATATTTATATAAGTATACTAACATTGGGTTGTGGTGCAGTTGATATCGACTAGGAATGAGAAATTGAAGCACCAAGTTCGAATTCCGGCTAAATTCGCTGCATTCATTTGCGCGCAACTACCCTTGAGAAAAGTATCAATTCATCTTTTCTTTCTACATTTATGAGCTAAATAGCACGACAAATTGGATTCTATAACTTTGGATGGCAACCAGCCTACCTTGCCTGAAGGATATAGGGTTTTGCGCAAGATCAGTACCTCTACCTGTAAAAAAAAATTAAAAGTTACAGAAGCATTATGCACCCCTCGTTGGTGGCCTATGCTGCTCTGCGAGCGACGGGTTTTAGGATACCTATATTATTATTACAGATTTGTGTGAATATATATATAGCTCATTTCTGAGAATTAAACGCATATGCTCAGACCATCTAGGTTTTCTCTACATCATTAGCAACCTAACAAAGCAATTTCTTAAATGTAAATACCCAATAAAAATAATAAAAAGCACTAAATAAAACCATCCAAAATAATAAATAAATAAAAAAGCACTAAATAAGACCATCCACATAAATTGTAACACACTTCTCACATATAAGAAAAGAAAAAACAACAACCGAATTCCCATGGTTTTTAACCACCATCAATATTCCCACACACTTATTCAAAATTTAAAAAATGATTACAAGAACCTCCAATCAAACAAAAAACATCAAAGACATTTTCGATAATCCATCCATAAATGCAATGAAACAAACACCCAACCTATCAGAAACCAACCTACCAAATATCTAAAAAATACAAACTTATCAGGGAATTACAAATGCAATAAACCTCGTTGCTTAGTTTGCAAACATTTAGTAAACGATACAGTATTTTCTATACCCAACACCAACATGAAATTACACCCACCATGCCCCACCTGTGACAGCCAAAATATAATATATTTTCTCTTCTGCTCAATATGTCCAAATAGTGGATATATTGGTGTGTCTGAATACAGTTTAGATTCCGTTTTAATAATTATAAACTAAGCATACGCCAAAACAACCATTATTCCCCCATAGCTGAACACTTCAATCAACCAGGACACACATTAGAAATCTGCAAATGTTTACTGATAGATTCCGATTTTAGTTCCACATACTCATGCAGAAAGAAAGAAAAATACTGGATTTTAAAATTAAATACATATAGGCAAGGGTTAAATACGGACTTAGGTATTTTGAATCTTTATAAATATTTCGATAGTTAAACATTTTTTAGATACACTTAAATTTTTTTTCTTTAAAACAACATTTAAAAGTATTATTATAGTTAGATTTACGTTTAAAAATATTCACTCTGTTGCTTTCTGCATCACGTGACGGACGCTTCTCGTGACGAACGCTTTTAGTTTAAATTTTAAAAACATTTGTTTCTGATAAAAGGCCGTGGCCGGTCTGAAATATCAAATATATATATATATAATAATAGAAATAAATACTGTAAAAAAAATACATTTTGAACTTACAACTTTTTAGTAGTTTTTCCTATATATATATATATATATATATATATATATATATATATATATATATATACTCCAGTAGTTGAATAACATAAATAAATAATATCGTTTCCTTGTAAATCCGTTTATTCCGGCCAAGCAATTTGTTTTATGTGTCTGTAAATCATTCGTATCACTCTTTCCTTCAATACAAAATCAACGGCCATATTTGATAAACAATGAATTAGAAATTGTACGCGGAACATCTGTTCGATGTCAGACACCAATGATCAGTCGCGTAAAGCTATTAGAATTGTTAGTATGCATTAATGGGTTTGTTAAAATCCGACAGAGGGAGAAAGATTAAAAAAGAATAAATAAAAAAGAGATACTAAGCAATAGAAAAAAAGAAGAAGAAGAAATACTAAACGAAAGAAAAAATAAGAAATACTAATGAGCGAAAAAAGAGCGAAAGAAAACGAGAGAGAGAGAGAGAGAGAGAGAGAGAGAGAGAGAGTAAGCAAGAGAAAAGAAAACAGAATGGAGAATAATCCAAAGGAAAGTAGACAGTAAGGAGGATAACCTAAAGAAAAAGAAACAAGAGTGAGAATAATTCAGAATAATGAGAAATAACTGAGAAGTAAAATAACTGAGAAGGGAAAGAGAGAATAAGCGTCAGTAAAAAATAGAATAAGCGCGATAAAAAAAGGACACAAGGCAGAGAGTAAGAGAAAAGAAAAGAATCATGTATTTATTAAGAAAAAGGGAAAATAAAAAAGAGAAAGAAAAGCGAGAGTGTAAAAGAAAGAAGAAAGAAAAAAAGACATGAAAGAAAAACAAAGAGAAGAAAGAGAAAAAGAGAAGATAGACAAGAAATAGAGAGAGAGAGAGAGAGAGAGAGAGAGAGAGAGAACAAAGTAAAGAAATAAAGAAATAAAGAAATAAGGAAACCAGAGAGAAAAATTATTATAAGCAAGAGACAAAAGAAAGACAATAACTGAGAGAAAAGAAAGGAAGACAGCAAGTAAGAAAAAAACTAAGAAAATAAGCGAGAGAAAAAGACAGATGAGAGAAGGAACGAGATGAACAGAAGAGAATAAGAGAGTGAAAAAGAGATAATTTCGAGAATAAGCAAGAAAAAAGAGAGAGTTGAGAGAAAAGAGATAGTTGAGAGAATGAGTGAGAGAGAAAGATAGTTGGGAGAATAAGTGAGAGAGAAAGATAGTTGGGAGAATGAGTGAGAGAGAAAGATAGTTGGGAGAATAAGTGACAGAGAAAGATAGTTGGGAGAATAAGTGAGAGAGAAAGATAGTTGGGAGAATAAGTGAGAGAGAAAGATAGTTGGGAGAATAAGTGAGAGAGAAAGATAGTTGGGAGAATAAGTGAGAGAGAAAGATAGTTGAGAGAATAAGTGAGAGAGAAAGATAGTTGGGAGAATAAGTGAGAGAGAAAGATAGTTGGGAGAATAAGTGAGAGAGAAAGATAGTTGGGAGAATAAGTGAGAGAGAAAGATAGTTGGGAGAATAAGTGAGAGAAAAAGACAGTTGGGAGAATAAGTGAGAGAGAAAGATAGTTGGCAGAATAACTGAGAGAGAAAGATAGTTGGGAGAATAAGTGAGAGAGAAAGATAGTTGGGAGAATAAGTGAGAGAGAAAGATAGTTGGGAGAATGAGTGAGAGAGAAAGATAGTTGGGAGAATAAGTGACAGAGAAAGATAGTTGGGAGAATAAGTGACAGAGAAAGATAGTTGGGAGAATAAGTGAGAGAGAAAGATAGTTGGGAGAATAAGTGAGAGAGAAAGATAGTTGGGAGAATAAGTGAGAGAGAAAGATAGTTGGGAGAATAAGTGACAGAGAAAGATAGTTGGGAGAATAAGTGAGAGAGAAAGATAGTTGGGAGAATAAGTGAGAGAGAAAGATAGTTGGGAGAATAAGTGAGAGAGAAAGATAGTTGGGAGAATAAGTGAGAGAGAAAGACAGTTGGGAGAATAAGTGAGAGAGAAAGATAGTTGGCAGAATAACTGAGAGAGAAAGATAGTTGGGAGAATAAGTGAGAGAGAAAGATAGTTGGGAGAATAAGTGAGAGAGAAAGATAGTTGGGAGAATAAGTGAGAGAGAAAGATAGTTGGGAGAATAAGTGAGAGAGAAAGATAGTTGGGAGAATAAGTGAGAGAGAAAGATAGTTGGGAGAATAAGTGAGAGAGAAAGACAGTTGGGAGAATAAGTGAGAGAGAAAGATAGTTGGGAGAATAAGTGAGAGAGAAAGATAGTTGGGAGAATAAGTGAGAGAGAAAGACAGTTGGGAGAATAAGTGAGAGAGAAAGATAGTTGGCAGAATAAGTGAGAGAGAAAGATAGTTGGCACAATAAGTGAGAGAGAAAGATAGTTGGGAGAATAATCGAGAGAAAAAGATTTAGTTAAGAAAATAACGAGCGAGATGAAAAGAGAGTTGAGAGAAAGAGAATAACCAAAAAAAAAATATATATATATATGGAACGGGATCAGTGAGAGGAGAAAAAGAGGATAAGCAAGTGAGAAAATGTAAAAGGCAGTGTATTCTAGAAAAAAAGAGAAAGACAAGAGAGGAAAATGAGAGAGTAAGCGAGAGATAAGCGTGAGGAAGACGAGAGAGTAAGTAAGAGAAAAGAATGCAGAATCAAGAATAATCCAAAAAAAATTATAAACAATAGGGAGAATAATCCAAAGAAAAGGAAACAAAAGGGAGAACAATTCAAAGAAAAGAAGACAGAAGTGGGAATAATTCAGAATAATGAGAAATACCTGAGTAGAATCTAGCGCAAAAGAGAACAAGAGAATAAGCGTCAGTAAAACATACAATAAGAGAGATAAAAAGATACAGAAGGCAGAATAATTCAGAGAAAAACAGAAAAAGAAAATAAACGATAGAAAATGAGATACAAGTGAGAATAAGCTAGACAATAAAAGAAAGACGCGTGAGTAAGGGAGAGAATAAGGGAAAAAAGATATATAGAGGAGAGAATGAGTGAATGAACGAGAAAAAGAGATTAGCGAGAGAAAAAAGAGAAAAAGGAGAGGTTAAGAGAGCAAAAAATGAAAACCGATTTTAAAATACGTGAGTAAATAAAGAGAGACAATAAGCAAGAGAAAAAGAGAAAGAAGAGAATAAGCAAGGGAAAAGCGAAAGAAATGCTAATAAGTGAGGGAAATGGGAATGGAAAGAGAAATGTAGAAAGAAATTGATGAAAGATTACAAATTCCATGTTTCAATTGTTATCTTTCTCCTGCTTTTTTATTGTTATCTTTCCAAATCTTTCATCTTCCTTTTATTCTAGTTTCGAAACATCCAATGTTTCTTATTTAATTTCATATTTAGGGGCATCTCGTACTTTTCAGAAATACTTGTTTCCGACTAGATTTACTATCATTAATATGTGATGAATGATATTTTTCGAAATAAATAAAAAATGAAAAAAGAAAAATATTAATTGTATGTACAAAAAACATAAATGAATGTATAATAATCTGTTAAACCATAAAATATAAAAGTTTCGAAGAATAATCTTGCATTTCTGGAATAGTAATTAAATGAAGCAAATGTATATTTTTATATCAGCAGCAGTTTGTTAGCAAAGAGAAAAACATTAATACCAATTCTTTAATTTTGTTCAAATAATTTATTAATTCTAGTAGCGAAATATGGGAAACCAAAAGTCTGTTACCGTAAGAAACCATAGAGCAGACGAAGCAGTATTGTAATATGATCTCTGGTATAGAATTAGACAAATCATTCACAATAGACCGTTATTGTCAAGAACAGGTAAAAGCTATAAATTACGTGTGTCTGAAATAAAATACAATCTTCAAGATTGATGAATGTTTGAAGTCTGATCAAAAAGTACTGGGACTGATGCTATAAAAGAAAAATTACTACATATCAATTCGGCTTTTAATCTCCTTTGAAATAGTACCCTTCAGAAACCACATATTTTATCCAACGTTATTTTAATTGATAGAAGCATTGTTGGGACTCTTTTTTGGGAGATAGTTAGCACCGGATTCATTACATTCTCCTGGATTCTTCAGATCTTGTGTTTTTTAGTGGGACCTGATTTTTGAAGAGTAATACGTCGCAAGTGATGAAATATGAGGAATATGGTGGTTGTTGGACCCGGGGAATGTGGCCTTCGCTGCCCAAGTCGTAGTCACTGATGGAATCCATTTGGTGTGGTGAGACGACCACACTCTACACACTTTACTTCCAAGTACTGCTATAATCAACGGAAGTGAACGGAGACCTTATAGCTTAGTGTCTATGCGCAATAGAGTTCAAGGTCAATCTACGCTAATCGGGTTCATTCTGCGTACTTCAGCTCATTTGCTATAGCAACAGACCCAATACATTTGGATGAATCTACGTATGAATCATATTGCAATGAGGTTAAAATGTCCGAATTCGAGCTTTAACACAGGTCATTATTTTCAAGACGTCTTTAAATATTGTTCCTTACATATAGGGTTTGATTTTCGGAATGAAGAAAAAGTTGCAAAGGTTTATTTCTGGAGAATAATGTGGTTGTCTGACTTGGGAAAATTGTGCTTGGCTAAAATAATAATAATAATAATAATAATAATAATTACCGCCCAAGACACGGTCATTGATGACACCACTGTGTCTTGCTGAGACGACCACACTCTACTTAGTTTCCTTCCACACACTTCTATAAATAAGGAAAGTGGGCGAGAACCTTATAAATTAGTATGTATCAAAGTCAATGTGAGTCAAGCAGACTCACTGTGTACTTCAGCTCAGTTACGAGAGCAACAAGATTAGATTAATTAAACACAATCTCTGAATAGTACTTCCTTTGCCCTTTTAGGACTTCTGTTTAATCCCTTTAGCAGAGACTCGTGTGGCTAGAACACTTACGTCTTTTAGAATGCCTGAAATCACAACATATAGACTATATATATATATATATATATATATATATAAACTATAGACTAAAGAACAATGGAAATAATTTTAAAACCCAAGAAACTAATAAAATATAAAATGCATCATCGTAAATATTAAATAAAAATATCACTTTATTTTGGAACAAAGCGAGATTGCTTTCTGTTAATTAACCATAGAATATTAATTTTCTCCAAGATAAAAAGAATTTATATTTACTAAAATCCACACCAAATTCTCCCATAGCAAAGGCACTTCTATTGCCCTCCGGTAGAGTTGACCTGTGGGGAGTCCAACAAAAGTAAGTGACTTGGGTGGACTGTTTCTAAGTGTGGGGTCTCCGTACGAGCTCATCTCAATAAAGAAGCTAAAAACAAATTGTTATTGTTTTTTATTTATAAAAAAATCCTTGGAAACTATCGAAAGAACTAACGAAATCTGAATAACTCTCTCATTTTTTATGATTTTTCAATTTGAGATTTGAAGCTGTTACAAGGCAAACTAAACAAATTTTGATTTAATATTTCCAATCTCAAAAATGAAACCAAAATTTCATAAAGATAAATAAAACTGATTTAAATTAATAATTTCTTAGGGTGATTTAATATTTGCTATAAGTAACTTTACATTATTAGGGTGGAATTAACAAAAAGAGACCTGATGGTGTGAATCTTGTCATCATCCACTAGAAAGACGAATGTAAGAGTAAAAAGATCTTGATTCCCATTATTAAGCACAACAGTAAAAGTTAGGGACACATAGTAAAGATAGGATAAAATAAGGATTTGTTAAAACGGCCCGATTAACTTACTGTATAATGGCGTACATTTAAATATGGACAATCTGTGCAGAGTACAAAATAGTGTGGCTTTAGGGGTTGATATTTTATATGTACCGATTCAGATAATATATAAATGATATCTTTAAAAATAGGAAGAAAAGAGAGGGTAAAAATGGGATTTGCTCTAAAAAGGTGTATAAAATATAGCAAAAAAAAAAGAAACAAAAATAAACAATTTTCGAGGACAAATCTCGTTGGTGATGGTTAAGTAAGGGAGGAGATTAAGAGAATAAGGATTATTTTTCTATTTTTGTCACTGATATATATATATATATATATATATATATATATATATATATATATATGTTTGTCATCCACATACAAGTCTGTTTCGTTGTATCACAGCTCATCAGTGTGGCTAGACGCATCCACTCGACTCTGGCCGGGATATATATATATATATATATATATATATATATATATATATATATATCGGGAAAAGTGCGAGTAAACGAAGAAATATACGATTTCACAGTTCTAAAAATATAATTAAATGTTATTATTTAGTATTAGTTTTCTTTCAAATTGAAAGAAATCTATTAAAAATCACTATGAACCAAATTTACATAAAATTATTGTTACTTTTATTTCTTTACAATACAACCAAACCACGTGAATTAGTATGACCGAAAACCATAGGGTGCATACTTAACGAGAATTTCACGTATTTACATTGTTTTATGAATGAGTGTAATATTCCAGCAGTAGCAGTAAGCAATCAGTAAATAATAACTCTATTCTCTTACCACTTAATATTTTGTAGACAATACTTTGTTCATATGGTTCAAGTGCTCTTAATTTACTTTTAAATCAGTAAGCTTTGTGAGAAGTTGCTGGAATAATATTTGTAAAATGTTTCGTTATAAATTATAGGAAAGGTTTGAGTATTCAGATTGTCCATAACAAGGAACAACCAACCCTGGTCAAAGGTTATACGGAACAACTAAAATCTCTGTTTGTTAATTTAGGCTATCTTATTGATACAGGCGGATGTGCGTTGTGGCGCAGTGGATATCGGCTCGGAACAAGAAATCGGGGAACCGAGTTCGAATTCCAGTTGAATTCCTTGCATTCACTTACGCGCAAATACCCTTGAGAAAGGTATTAATCCGTCTCTTCCCTCCAGTTATGGGTTAAATAATAGGACAGATTGGGTTCTATAGCCTTGGTCGGCAACCAGTCTACCGCAGAAAGCAATGGCAACCTACTGCGGGATAATCTTCTGCCCAGTCAGTCATGTCTCTTCCGAGACATGATCGCCCAAAGCGTGTATCGCGCATGGCACTTAACTGACTGACTATTGATACAGAAAAATGGGCTCCAGAAATTTGTTAGATTTTACAAAACTCAGAAGTTAATTGGTTAATAATATTTTACCAATATATATATTTTTTTTTTTTTTGGAGTAAAAATATTGTTCATCATTTTCTGGAGTATTCTTATAAATTTGCGGAAGAAAAACATGATCATTTGATTTCTCAAAGGCTTCACCACCTTTTAAAATAACATCGCTATTTGATTAATGTGTGCGAATGAGGAAACACAGGCTGTAGCCTATTTTGGGTACAAAAATGAGTTAATATCGTGTTTCATTATTATTACTTAACTCTAGTGAATGTTTCTACAAATATTTGAGAGAGAAAGCATAGAAATATAAACAGAAATTTATAAAATTCATCCCAAGACTTTGCTTTAATAAGTATTTGAAACACTTCTTGCTAGTTAGAGCAGCGCACGAAACGGGTTTTGAAATATTCAAATATTTATTTATGTTCTGATTTTAGGATATCGTTTATTACGTCGTTTGTTTATTAAATGTTAATCAGGCGAAAGATAAATTTCACCTGAAGTGATATTTTATTCTTCTTGATTAACTCGTTACGATTCAGCCCGAATGCATAACTATAATTTGACAATGGAATCACTTGAATTTTCATTAAGTTTTGGTAATGAGGTGAATAGAAACGTCACAAATAATTGGCTCTCATTTTTTGTGCCATAATGAAGAATTGATTACCTGATATTTAAATCAATTTCCACATTTTCTCTATGAAATTCTGTGAGTGTGTGTGTGAGACAGAGAGAAAGAGACAGAGATATGGAGAGAAAGGCACTGTGAGAGATTAATTTTAATTTGCTACAAGCATGAAACAGACTGTCGCCACTCGGTATTGACCTCAGTGTTCAACTGATATATATATATATATATATATATATATATATATATATATTCAGTTTGATTGATGTGAGTTTGTAAACCTGGGTTTCACGCTTTGCGATCGTCAGACAAACTGATTAATTTTTTTTAAAGAATTTGGATATACATAGGGTTTCGTATATTGGTGTTCTTGTGGAAGTGGGAAAAAATTTATCGTCATGACGTCTTTCATAAAAACGCAAACATACATACACACTTGTACACCAATTGACGTACGCAGACATACATACAGACACGCGCACGCCCACCTGGGTTCACACAAACGTAACTATATGTGAACAGTTTGGTACTTGGCATATATATGTATATGTGTGCTCTTGTGTACATACATACGTATTTAATTGGTATTTTCATTTGCGATCGTCATATATATCGTCAAATACCCCCCCCATATATATATATATATATATATATATATATATATATATATATATATATAATGGATTCTCCCATCTAGTTCGGAGTTTGGGAAACCGACAAACTCAATCTGTTTTTTTATATTTGTGTTGTATGTGACACTTCAATCAGAATGCCAGACGCTGCTCCAAGGAAAACTGAACAGAGCATAGTGTAAAATTCAAACAGCAGCAATTTCAGAGAATATCAGGAATGTATGATGGCATCAAGACAACAATGGAACCAGTTCAGAACAAGACAGCTTCCCTCAAATCTAGGGTAGTCATCACGACAAACTCAATCTGTTTTTTATATTTGTGTTGTATGTGACACTTCAATCAGAATGCCAGACGCTGCTCCAAGGAAAACTGAACAGAGCATAGTGTAAAATTCAAACAGCAGCAATTTCAGAGAATATCAGGAATGTATGATGGCATCAAGACAACAATGGAACCAGTTCAGAACAAGACAGCTTCCCTCAAATCTAGGGTAGTCATCACGACAAACTCAATCTGTTTTTTATATTTGTGTTGTATGTGACACTTCAATCAGAATGCCAGACGCTGCTCCAAGGAAAACTGAACAGAGCATAGTGTAAAATTCAAACAGCAGCAATTTCAGAGAATATCAGGAATGTATGATGGCATCAAGACAACAATGGAACCAGTTCAGAACAAGACAGCTTCCCTCAAATCTAGGGTAGTCATCACGACAAACTCAATCTGTTTTTTATATTTGTGTTGTATGTGACACTTCAATCAGAATGCCAGACGCTGCTCCAAGGAAAACTGAACAGAGCATAGTGTAAAATTCAAACAGCAGCAATTTCAGAGAATATCAGGAATGTATGATGGCATCAAGACAACAATGGAACCAGTTCAGAACAAGACAGCTTCCCTCAAATCTAGGGTAGTCATCACGACAAACTCAATCTGTTTTTTATATTTGTGTTGTATGTGACACTTCAATCAGAATGCCAGACGCTGCTCCAAGGAAAACTGAACAGAGCATAGTGTAAAATTCAAACAGCAGCAATTTCAGAGAATATCAGGAATGTATGATGGCATCAAGACAACAATGGAACCAGTTCAGAACAAGACAGCTTCCCTCAAATCTAGGGTAGTCATCACGAGCAAAAGACAACAGATGGAGAGATGAACGGGACACTATTCTAACATCTAATACTCTCAACAGGATGTTGTGACAACTGCAGAATTTGAAGCCATTGTGAGCCTACCTCTTATGGAAATGCTCGGCGCTGAGCCGGCGATAGTGGAACTCAGCAACTGCTTGGTCACATGGAAAACTTCTAGCAGTGATAGAATTTTCCCTGATCTTATCAAACACTGCAAGTATTGTTGTGGAGTTATTTTTGCAATGGAGACTAGTATTTATGCTAATATCGGTCCTAATATGTTCAACGTACAAAAAGTTAGGAACTTGATATAATATGTATTACGCAGCTTAATCTTGCCAGGTCAATGATTACTTTTGTATTCGACTAACTGTCGACTACTATCTTCCAACATCGACTCAACCTCGTTCCTTTTGCTACTCCTACCTAAATTAGGTGGGAGAGTCTATTCACTATAGAATAGGTGTGTTTCACCATAACAACTATCCTACTGCTTCCTCTGCACGAAGTCTTCTGCCAGTGCTGGAAAGAAAGGTCTGTGCCACAGGAAATGAGATACGCTAGAATCATCACTCTCTACAAGAACAAAGGCAAGCAAAGTGACTGCAACAATTACAGAAGCGTCTCTCTACTCTGCGTAGTGAGCAAAGTCTTTGCTCAGGTCATCTTGTTCCGTCTGCAGAAACTTGCCGAACATGTTTACCCAGAGTCGCAGTGCGGCTTTTGATCAGAACAATCAACAATAGACACGATCTTATCGATCCGTCAGCTCTTGGAGAAGTGCTGAGAAGAGCAAATGCCCCTGTACGTCGTTTCATCGATCTGACCAAGGCGTTTGACCTCGTTAGTAGGAAAAGCTTCTTCAGAATCCTGTCCAAGATTGGCTGCCCATCCAAGCTACAGAGCTTGATTGAGTCTTTCCATAACAACATGCATGGGTTTTATGCAGTTGAACGGCAATACCTTGGAGCCCTTCAACATCTGCAGCGAGGTCAAACAGGGTTGTGTTCTGGCTCCCACTTTCTTCGGAATCTTCTTTGCGCTACTTCTGAAGCACGTATTCGGCACATCATGGCAACGGATTTACATGCATTTGAGATCAGATGGAAGGCTTTTCAATCTCGCCCGTTTCAGAGCCAGGACCAAAGCACAAAAAGTTCTTCTCAGAGACATGTTGTTTGCTGATGATACGGCATTAGCATCTGACACCCAGCATAAACTTCGATCACTTATGAATCATTTCTCTTAGGCCTACAGAGACTTTGGGTTGACCATTTGCTAGAAAAAATAAGCGTCCTGGGTCAAGGTACCGCAGCACCACCGGTCATCACCATCAATGACTATGAGCCGGATGCGGTCTATTAGTTTATCTACCTTGGCTCTACCACCACTAGCAACATCTCTTTGCATATAGAGCTCGACAATAGAACTGGAAATACAGCCACAACTCTTTCGCGCCTCACAACACGTGTTTCGACTAACTCCAAGCTGACAGTGAAGACAAATATGGCAGTGTACAACGCCTGTGTGATGAGTACACTGCTATACGGCAGCAAGACATGGACCATGTACGCCAGGCAAGAGACGGCTAAACACCTTCCACGTGAGAAATATAACACACATATTGAGAATTTTACGGCAAGACAAAAAGTGCCCAACACTGAGGTCCTGTCTCGCTTTGGCCTGCCTACTATGTTCACATTCCTTAAACAGCGCAGACTCCGCTGGCTAGGCCATGTCCACCGCGTGCCGGACTGTCGCGTTCCAAAAAATCCTCCTGTATGGAGAGCTGGCCTGTGGAAGAAGACACGCTGGTTGGCCACAGCTGCGGCAACGTGACATCATCAAAGGCCACTTGAAGGAGGTGGGCATTAACACGGAGTCATCGGAGAGCGTAGCAGTCCACTGGTTTAAATGTACAGGAACGTTGGCCCATGGTCAATCCTGACCGATGGAGGCCTACTACTACTATATGATGGATCGTTCCACCGAGTTCGGATTATGGGGACCCGACAAACTCATTCTGTTTTTATATTTGTGTTGCTGTGACACTTCACGCTCGCTAGTGAGCTGCATACAAGTCAGCCTATTGTGCAATAGCGAGGATCTCGGGACATAGCAACGGGAATATTTGCTGAGGCGTTTTGCCGTTGTATTTCGTTCCTTAACCTGTCTCACCCACTCTCTCTTAATCACACACACACTCTCTCTCTCTCACACACACACGCACACACACATATAGCGAATATCTATAAATATATGAGAATGAGTCGATCTAAAGCTCGTCGGATTTAATAATTATTTCTCTTATAAATAGGGACGCAGGTTTGAATCCTGTCGGTGAACTCATCTGCAGCTTTAATGAGATTTATATATTCAGGCCGGTAAACGAAAATAAATATATTGATAAAAAAATAAACGCGGTGTCTACTCAAATATACGTATCAATTAAAAATAAGGTTGAAAGTAATAAAAATCTGTCGTATTATTAAATCAGAAAAATAAAACATTACTACACACACACACACACACACACACACACACACACACACACACACACACACACACACACACACACACACAAGTGGCAAAATGCTCTGGGAATTTATTGGTCTCAACACAAATTCTCTAACGTGGAAATTTGCAAGTATTAATAAAACTCTTTAGCATAGGATAACTTTTTCTTTGTTTTTTTATTATTAGTTCTTTTTGGTAAACTTATAGAAAGGCGTTGTTGTGGATGCGGGTGAATATCTGCTAGGGGTGTAATGAATGAACGGAATGTGGAAATTTTTTTTATATATCTGATAAAAGTTATTACACCTAAGGATGATAGAGACCCAGGAAAGCAGGCCCAAGCAAACACTCTCTTTGTTTACAAAGTGAGAGCTGCCTGGACAGATAAACAGCGTCTCCAATACCTTCAGATTTAGTTATAAGTGCAATCTGGCTAAAACGGAGAACCAGTTTGCATTAAAATCCGCAGCACAACTCGGATTATTTATCAGATGATCCGCTATCGAAGACCCGTATGTGTTTCGAATTGTATCATCAAACGAAACATTCTTGTTGAGTATTTTAGCAGGGACATATTGTTTAATCCTAATATCTAAGTGTTGTGTCGTTCTACCTAACTACATTTAAAATGATAAACGACAAAGTTAATATGGTGGTGGGGTAAAGCGTCTTTACGCATAAATGGAAGGACAGGTCTAGTTTTAAACAAAACACGTACATTAACTGCATAATATCGCTCACTTGAACTTAATGAAATACACTTGGCGAATGTCTCACTGACACTACTCAATCACAGTATTCGGAGATAGATTGGATTTTTTTCCACCGTTAATGGTTTAATTTTATTAAATTCTGCCATATTCCCTCGAATAACCGAATGAACAATGTCCGACGGATAACCATTGCTTACAAAGATACTAGTTATACAACTAATTTCATCTTTCAAATGTTCTAATTTCATCTGAACAAATCATTAACGCCCTGTGGGTCAAGATCTTCATCAAATTAATCTTTTGCCGTTTGGAACAAAAAGAATAGAGACCCGTAAAGGTAGACTTTTTATACACCAAAGTAATAAAAGAGGAAGGTGTTCTATGAATCAGAACATCTAAGAAGGGTAAAAAACAAAAAACAAAAGAAAACAAAAAAAAAACAAGCAATTGACCGTAAATCTACCGTAAATCTCAAGATAGGTTGAGCACTATTGAGTAGGGAGAAGAATTGGTCAACCTCCGCTTCATTGTTGAAAACACAAAAAGTGTGATCAACATAACGGCAGTAAACCGTGGGCATGGAAGAACATAAAGGTAGTCTTTCTTCATGAAAGCCCACAAATATATTAGCCAAGACAGGGCCTAAAAAGGGACCCATCGCTATACCATAAATCTGAAGATACATGATATTGTCAAAACTAAAATCGACAGACATAGTGGTAAATTCCATAAGTTCAAGGAAAACGTCTTCGGGTATTGAGGGTAGGGGGGATCAAATGACTACTATATAGCAAATCACTATAAATATAAAAAAACACATTTGAAAAGCTTCATATGTCAAAAGAACATATAAACCCATCAGTGGCATCACAATTTCAAATAAATTGAGCAATGGAAAAGGAATCTTTAATACAGAATTTACTATAATGCTGCAAAACTGGTTGCAACATTATAGCCAACAAATTAGCAACTTTATGTTGAGAACAACCCTCTCATAGAAAGTATGGGCCACAACTGTTTGTGAAAATGTTTGCTTGGGCTTGCTATGCTGGGTTGCTACCATCTTTAGATATAATAACTTTTGTCAGTTATCAAAAAAAAAAAATTCCCGTTTCGTTAATTCATTTCACCCATAACATATTCTTTTTTTATAACTGTTTTCCCGTTTTCAATTATGAAGAGAGGGGACAGAACTGGTCGACTGGTGTCTTTATTTAAAAATTTAGCATGGCCGATTATAATGGAAACATTAATTTGTAACGCCATAATAAAAGTCTGTACCATTAAATATATATATATATATATATATATATATATATATATATATATATTTGTTTACGATGGATCGAAAATTGTGTTATATGAACATGATAAAAACCTCGTCTGATGATATTATTATTCGGGTGTTAATAAAACAGTGGTCAACGTAGTATGAAGAGAGCTATTATATATATATATATATATATATATATATATATATACTAGTAGTATAGCCCGGCGTTGCTCAGGTGTAATGAAAGCTTTAAAACTAATCCATAGTCCTGGAGCTCAGACTCTTTGGAAGTTGGCACGAAAGACTAAAAACAATAGTTGTTTCCAGTTAAAGCGAAACTTAGACTGAAAAAAAAAATGAATGGCTGTAATTCAAATTTTGATTTCCTTTTATCGATATCAAATGAGTTTTTTTTTCGTCGTAAACTGAATTTTGAAGGCTAAATAAGTCCTCCGAGTAAATGGTATCATGGCTAAGACTAAGAATTACAATTATATCTACTTAGAGCCAAACCCGAAGCAAAAACTAAAATAAAAGGGCCGAAATATACACACACACACACACACACACACACACACACACACACACACACACACACACATATATATATATATATATATATATATATAAGAACTGCAACCTTGAAACTTTTGAATATCGTTTCTTATGTCTTTGTCTATGAGTGCAATAAATTTGATTAAAATCGGACCAATCCTTCTATAACCCAATTTGTTCGATTATCGATTTTCGATAGTAATCGGGGGTACCTAGACACAAAACCTAGCTAAGAACACTCGCAGACAAAACCTAGCTAAGAACACTCGCAGACGCTTATAGTACAACTGTGTAAATTTTCAAGAAAATCGCTTCAGCCGTTTCGGAGTCTGTAGGTAAGGGACACACACACAGACACACACACATATACACACAAAATTTTGTTCATAAATAAGTTTATATATATATATATATATATATATATTAATAGGTATACATATTGTCGTACGTCTATCATACGTCGTTGACGTAGGACAATATGTATATTTATTAATATATATATACGCGTGCGTGTGTATGTATATGCGTGTTTGTCCGCGTCGGTCCCCTTCAAAAGAGAAGTTATAAAGATTAAAAATGCATCTTCAAAAATGAAGAGCTTTTGGGGAACTTTTTTTAGTTTTAATTTTATGCTAATGGAGTAAATTTAATATTTCCAAAAAGTAAAATACTATTTACACAATTTACTTACCCAATGACTTGACACTAAAAGGTCGTGTGTTCAAAACTTAGCGACAGAAGAGTCAAACCAAAACAGACAAAACAAAGTTAAAGGGAGGTAACAAATATAGAGACGTCTGGGGCTAGAAAGATCCACACCGATGATCAACGTAAAGAATTCAGTTCAAAATTCCAGTTACGTGAAGAAAACAACAAAGATGAAGAAAAGCCCGAACAATGTAAACGGAGTAAAGAAATTACAATACCACATCTAAGAAATATAGTCAGATATTGAAGTTAATACGACGACAAAGATGAGGACAACAGTCCTAACAATATAGTCCAAATAGTTACAAAACCTCACCTCAGAAATACAGACAACTAATTAAAATACCTTGCTGTATTTCAAATGAAATTTAAATATTAACAGATCTGTCAACGTAATTCTCATTAAAAATGATTTTCAAAAATAAAATATCCTTTTCGTAAACTCTGTTGAAGAAGATTAGCGGATTTAAAATTTAATTAGTTTGATTGGAAACAACTATAACTTAGGTTTCGTTTAAAATATCGAAGAAAAGCATTTTTAAAAAGAGGTGGGTGTTATTATGAGTTGCTTACAACTTTCTTGAGACACATATGTTTGCGAATATTTTCCAAAGGAAGACACAACTGTAAGAATTACTTGACAAATATAACGTGAATTCCTTCATATATATATATATATATATATATATATATATATATATATATATGACTAGCCAATAATAATAAAATCTTTATGAAAATAGTCTAAGCAATCGCTAATTTTATTGACTTTTAGTAACTTTGATCTTATGGTCTAAATTATGGAAACGATTGTTGGGGAATTTATATATATATATATATATATATATATATATATATAGGTATTGTCAGCTGAGTTCATTCTTTTTACTATCAGTTATGTCATCTTTTGCCGAGTGCTCGCTCTTTAACTGTCACTCATTATTTTATTTTTTGCAATAATTATATCGACGAGTAGTGAAAAAAGAAATATTTTAAGCATTTACTTTTATAAATTTTATAAATGCTGATTGAACTGTTTGGACACACCTATTGCATTTCCTGTAACTACCACTCCCTAATTTTCTAAATAAACAGATGTTCATCTTATATTTTCAAAAACAAATCGTTTTCACCATTTATTTTCACATATCACCTGAAGAAGAAGAGTTTTGTTCTGAAACAAAAATTTTGTGTAGTGATATTATGCTTTTATAAACTATTGTAACAACAAAATTACAATATATACATACACACACATATATATATATAGTTATTTTTATTGTTCTAATAGTATTATACTGCAAGTCAAATATCTATATCTATATCTATCTATCTATCTATCTATCTATATATATATATATATAATAAATTATTTTTTACATTATTTTTACCGATACTCGTATTTAAGTAGATATTCTGTTTTTAATTAAACAGTATTTTTATATTTATATCTTTTTTTTTTGTAATCATTTCACCCCGAGCAAGGCGGGAACGCCACTGATGTGCAGGGGGTTACATAAATGTAAAAAGATTAATTAGAAAAGAGTGAGGAGTACAAGCTAGTTAGAAAGGAACAATAGAAAGCTGAGAAAGAAGGTGCGATGACAGATACATAGGAGGAGAGAAAGGGAAGGTTATACAGGGGAGGGGAGAGAGCTAGAGGTTAGTAGATGAGTATTAACTTTGCATTTAAATTTCTGGAGGATGTAGCAGTCAGGAAAGCAAGAATACGGGAGTGAGTTCCACAGGCGGGAAGTGCGAGAGAGGAAGCTGCAGGAGTAGAATTGTCGTCTGCATTTGGCTAACCTAACTGTGAATGGGTGGGACCCAGTTGCCAGTCTGGTTGCACGGGTAAACACCTGTTGAGGAGGCATCAGTGATTTAAGCTCATCCTAGCAGAAGCCATGAAAATATTTATAGAAGAGACAGAGGGAGGCCACATTTCGACGATGGGAAAGTGGCTGCAGTCGAGTCGCCAGATCAGTACCTATCACACAATAAATTTTTATTACGAAAATGTGTGCTATCCAGCAGGATTCGAACCTGCGTCCCCTATTACATAGGGGAAGCATACCATGTAATTTGGTACCGTCTTGACCACTCGACCATGAATAGCCTCTTGATCAGACGAGGTTTTTATCATGCTTATATATATATATATATATATATATATATATATATATATATATATATATATATATATATATATATATATATATATATATATATATATATATATATATATATAACCCACGTGGTAGTCCTCGTTGGGTTGTTGACGATTTACGTTACTGATTCGTTAGCGTTAGTTTTTTCTGACTTTACACTTTATTAGCGCTACTTTATTGTTGGTACGTATACGTATATATATATATATATCCTCTCTATAATGATAAAGACCGTTGTGTACATTTATACATTGGCCGTCTTTTATGAAGCCAGAGGTACTCTCGTGTGTATATATATATATATATATATATATATATATATATATATAGTCATTCGCAGACAGATCGGTTTCGCTGTATCACAGCTCATCAGTAAGGTTAGACTCCGATTACTTTTAACCCGGGATTGAAACCCGACCATATTGGCGTCATTCGTCGATTCTACGTCTGGGCTATGGGTACTCGTTACAAGATGGTAAACTTTTTAGCGTGTATATTATCATTATACACGCCCAATAGCCAGAGTGTTCTAATTCATTACAGAAGAAGCACAAATACACACACACGCACACGCACACACACACGTGTGTGTGTGTGTGTGTGTGTGTGTGTGTGTGTGTGTGTGCGCGTGTGTGTGTGTGTGTGTGTTTTGTATGGAGTGGAAGAGAGCTAAAATTATCCTCATTTATTTACAGAAATATGTGATGTGATTAGAAATGAGTTAGTGTAATTATAAAGAACAATAGGATTGGAATTATTGCTAAAGACAAACAGATGGGACGATCCTTTCCCTGGGATTTTTTCTCTAGAGCAACCACAGCGACCTAAGAAGTAGAAATCTCTCTATCACTATATATATATATATATATATATATATATATATATATTGTGCATGTATATTTAAGCAGCATTTTTTTTCATTGATACATTTTTCATTAAACAATATAGACAAGTTTTGTCTATTTATTACATGTAAATACTTTTCGTATCGTCTGATAAGCTTATCGTTGAAAGAAAAGCGAAATGTCACAATATAGATACATGTTTTTTAATCCTTTCTGAGCTTTCGGCTTACATCAGCCTTTATCAAAGACGACAAGGCAATAAATTACGTTAAACATTTCAACAGTTTTATGTACATAGCTTCGAGAATTTTTAGTTTTGGTTTATTGTTTTCATGTTTAAATATGATTGTGTTTTCGACGAGGGTTTTGCAGAATGTGTATGTGGCATGTTGCATTAAATGCCTAAAGATGTTAGAATTATCGTTTAAATGTAGTGTCAAACGTCATGAGAACATGAAAACAATAAACAAATACTAAACATTCTCGAAGCCATATACATAAAACAGTTGAAACCTAACCTGAACAAAATATGCTACAAAATCTCTACAAACATACTTAAATGCTAATAATAGATAACAGAAGCGATTTGTTACCCTAATGGCTTTCCATACTTAATACTTCTCGCTCCCACTCTCGCGTGGTCTTGTGTGATATTAAAAACTGTAGTATGATTTTCGCTACCAGTACCCACGCAAGTGTTCGTTGTTTTTAAAATCTTCCATGCAAACAAAATAGACGACTACTACTATTGTTTGTCTGCGAACTGTTTAATACACTTAATATAAATGTCATCTTTGATAATGGCTGATGTAAGCTGAAAGCACAGAAAGGGTTAAAAATGTATCAATATTGTGATGTTCTTTCTTCTTTCAACGATAATAATATTGAGCTTATCAGACGATACGAAAAGAATTTACATAAAATAAATAGACAATACTTGTCTATATAATTTAATGAAACATGCACCGATATATATATATATATATATATATATATATATATACGTGTGTGTCCTTGTTATTTTTACTTGTTACACTTTTACTTGTTAAGATATTACATTTTATTTGTTTAATTTTCATTGAAAGTCGTCCTAAATTGAGAAGTCCTATAAAAGAATTGTAATCCCGACATGAATCTAACCGGCATCCCTTTTTTCCATTAGAAATTTACATTTCTATGCAAAGTATTCCGCTGGTAGTTGGGCCAGTGAAAACTGCCTGACGGAGAAAGGAATTTATTACTAATTTAACGAGAGCACATGAAAACATTCATTCGAAAACCAAAAACCAAAAGAAAATAAAAATAATAATAATAAACAACCTTTTCAAAAATTCCACACACACGTATCTTACACACACAAACACACACACATACACACACACATATATGCATAAGAATTCTTACTTCGATACACACTTATATATATATATATATATATATATATATATATATATATATATATATATAATTATTCTTACTTGGATATATATTCGGTGCAGTATGTAATCAGTTGAACGTGTTTTTCACTCACGTGAACACATCTTTACTGTCTTTCTTGGCCTCAGTGAACTCCTTTGAATGTTCTGTAAGCTTTTCTTTTTACGAAAAATTTCAACTCGAGTTACAGCTTACAAACAGTATTTTTCAGTTCATGATTAAATAAAAGAACAAAACAGATTTTTTTCTTTTTTTACGCAGCTTATTTACGATAAATATTTCCTGGAAAGAAAATCCGTTAGCTCACGCATATTATTCCGTCATTCTCAGATAATGTGAGGTCATTTCAGAGTAGAGGAACATTCGAGTTTTTAAGAATTTATTTTCTTTTTTGTTAAGCTGATTAATCTCTGAAATTATTTTACATAGAAAAACGAATGCGGAAAGATAATTGAAAAGGTTGAGGGTTCAAAGAAAGATTTAAAGTAAAGAAAACGCAATTTGTTTCACTTTGAAGATCCTGGAAGTTGAGAATCGACAATTCAGAATTGCTGGTGTACACAGATATTTTGCAAGATTTAAATACGTGTATCATGAGACAAAATGAGAACGTAATAAGGAGAAAAGAGGTTTGTCATGACGCAGTTGATGTCAGGATTTCGATTCTCATAGTCGGACTCAGGAGCTGATTGCCAAAAGATATTATCTGCCATGAATATAATTATAACTGGGTGTTTGACAATTCTATATCTAGTCTAAGCAACTTGAAGCTTTGGACAAGTTAAATGAGATCAAGCAGCTGAATATTGCTATAATCAATGTCCGCTTTCTTACTCTGCTTCACCTCATTAGTAGTTGAGATATTAAATGCATAGAAATAGAAACAACTGACATCTCTTTTTAAATAAATATTTACCAAAATTACATAAAAACATCTTGAAATACTAAAGTGTAAATTCATTCAATAAAATCGCTATTGGCTCTAAACCCGGCTTCCAGACGACTTCGAAACCATCTGCATCAATTCTGAACGGTCTGTATAACTTGTGAATGCTGCGTTAATCGTTGCTTTCAGTTCATCTTTGGTGTTAAAAGGAGTATTGTTGGTCTCTCGATGAACTGCGCCCCGTCACTTAATGATCAAGAGGGTTGCAGTCTGGGGAATTAAGTGGCCAGATGTTAGACGTGATGAATTCGCAGAAATTGTCTGACAGCCATGGCTGGGTTCTTCTATTTATGTGGCGTGGTGCATTTCTGTTACCAGAAGCAATTTGAAGAGCAATTCATGTAGTTTTGGCATTGTTGCTATCCACTTGCGACACGGTGAGTTGTGTTGGTGATAGAGACTTTTTCTTCTTCATTTGTGGCCGATCTTTTAGCGACTTCTTCTTTCAAACGCACAATAATGCTATATTATATTTGCTATTGATGGTTCGTACTTTTTCAAGGTAATCGATGAACAAAATATTTTGCTCATCCCAAATTACTGAGGCCAAAACTTTGCCTGCTGATGTTTGCATTTTTGGTCGCTTGGACAGATTTCACTTGCTGCTCTCCACGCAGCTGACTGCCGATTTGACTCCAAAGTGAAGTGATGCATCCATGTTCCATCAATTGTCACATATTTACGCAAAATCTCTTTCTTGTTGCGTTGAAACAGTTGATAAGAACACTCTGAATTATCGATGCGTTGTTGATTTTGATCGACTGAGAGCAAAAATGGCACCCACTTTGAACACAGCTTTCTCATTGAGAAATGTTATGCAAAATGGTGAATACACAGCTCTCTGATATGTTCAAATACTCTATCTCAGGATTCTTCAATTTATGAATTTGTGGATGTTTTGTGTTTTCCGGGACAACTGCCGATTTTGGGCGACCTGAGATTTCAGTATTATTTGTGTCTGTTCGACGGCGTTTAAAGTCAGCATACCAGCTCTTAACCGTTATTACCGACGGAGCGGAGTCTGAATAACACTTATCAAGCCATTGCTTTGTTTGAAAAGTATTTTTCCCACCAGAAAACAATGTTTTATCAACACATGAAATTCAGATCTTTCCATTGTTTTGAAAATTTGCAACAGTAGTTTCACTTAAATAACTGTAATCTTTAAAGTAACAATTCGATTCACCAAAATTTTGTTACGTATCATTTAAAGGTGTGTATTTCATAAAAATTGTACAGATTTTTAGTTAGTGTTGCCATTTATATTTCCGGCCCTGGAATTATTCAGTGATGTGTTAAGTAGAAAATTATGAAAATATCTTGTTTGATTACGTATGGGGCTGTAGGTCAGTGATTCGAGCAACAACTTGTTTGTACAATTGGTAATGGTTGTAGTGGTTTGAAACTATGTTTGGCGACCGTTGTCCTTGTATAGAGGTAGACCGATTCACTTGCGTTATGGGGTTCGTTTCTATTACCTTCTTGGGACTAATATGCTTAATTTGTCCGACGCTGTCTATTACTGAAAAACACCTGGCGAATTGTTATTTCTTACGACAAGACAAATAATATGAATTAATTTTCCTTTATAAATGTAACTTTTTTAGTGAAATAGAATGGATATGAGTGAGCTGAATTTTCAATGCTTAATTCCTCAAAATTTTCTCGAAGTTTCAGGCCTGCGTGTTTGCTAAGAGGAACAAATTCTGACTGGAAAATTTTGTGATCACGTAGTGACATACCTTTATGAGAAAATCATTCTTGTCTATAACTTATGATTCTTTAATTATGTGGAATAATCTATGGTCAAAGAGAAAGGTACTGAAATATTTTTTCCTTCTTATTTTTGCAATGACTGATCAGACAGTGTAAAAGCAATATTCTGGAAGTGCGTTCGGGTGCAGTGGATATAGGCTTGGAACGAGAAATTAAAGCCGAGTTCGAATTCCAGTTGTTAATACATTTACGCTCAAATACGCTTGAGGAAGGTATTAATCTGTCCCTTGTCTCTCTAGGTATTGGTTAAATAGGATGACACACTGGATTCTATGGTCTTGGTTGGCAAACAGTCTACCGCAGAAAGTAAGGGCAACCTACTGCGAAAAAAATCTTCGGCCCAGTCAGTCATGTTTCTTTTGAGACAGGATCATCTAAGCGTGCATCACGTACAGCACTTATCTGATTAGCGTGATAGTTATCTCTTATCCTTTTGAAATTCTTAGATGTAAGCGTAAGTTCTCCGCACATGTTTTTTTTTCTCTCGTAATTCTCATATGTGAAACTCTTCGGACTTAAATAAAAAGTTAAATTCAATGTCCATCGTCATAACCTGTCTTAATACCACTTCGTTTTTTTTTGGCCTCTTCTAATTCTTAAGAAATTGTTAGTGTCATAAAAAATTCCGAGTCGGCTGTTTTAACTTTATACAACACAGACGACAATCGTCTAAACTTGATGGACATCTGGATGACGATATATTTTTCGCAACCTGACGCATAAATTTATTTTTTATTTTGTATTTCACTCACACTAAATTCTGGAAGCTACCTAGTTTTAATTTGACAGGAAAAAAATTATATACAATAATTAATAGGTTGAAACTCAAACTCATTGATGATGGTATAAAAATTATTGATTTAGTTACAAGACCAATTACATTGTTAATTTTTTAGCAGTGAAAACAAAAATCAAGAATCATAACTTTTGGATCATGCACGAATTTATCTGGGGTATTGTTGTTTTGGATAACTATTCTGGCAAAAATTTAGCCGTATTCGAAAAACTTTGTTAAGTAAAAATTCTAACTTTTACATTAAAATAGTATAACTTGTACTAATAAAAAAAAGCTCAAATCATCAAAATAAAAGGATACCAATATAAAAAGTTACATTTATTGGTTTTGGTTCAGAAGCGACAAAAACCTCATTGCTTTAATTTTAGCTTTAAAAAGAACTAGGTATTTCATCATTGGATCCGATACTAAGACCAAAGAGAATGTCATTCTCGATATCATCAACTGCGCTATTCATTACATTTTTTAAAACTTAATCGTTATATCATTTCTTACTTTTCCTTCGAATTCTTCACCTACACATCAACAAGTCTCTGTTTCAACCGGTGTCGTAGCAAAATTTTACTGCTTCATTAAATGGTTTCATTTCTTCCTAATTATTTGCCCTGAGAAACACTACAGGCTACCATAATTGACTTGTTAAACTAAGTTATGCATACTTACACTCTTTTGCATTTATAATTGCAGCAAAACAAATGCCTTTCTAGGGTCTTTCACACTTTTCCTAATCACGTATACGTTGTCCTTTGGCGTTGTTTTTCTCTTTTGACCGCATTTTCCTTTACGTTTTAGACAGATGAACCACGTTTAATTATTCGCCTGACATTATTCGACTGACATTGGTAAGGCTGACACCAACAATATTCGCGATCTCTGTAAGGGTTGCCAGTGTGTTCGTGCGGCGTTACAATTTTCGTACGCTTCCTTAGGTTCATCGCAGATATTGGCTGAAAAAGGACTAGTCGACAGTCACGATAATAGTGTATGGCTGTGATAAAAATCTGATACAATCACGGATGATGTAGCATTTTTCAAAGCCAAACAAATTGCATCATACACGCCGAAAACAAATTCATTCTGCAAATGACCTAATCTGCAGAAAAAAAATCGATTACACTCTGTAACTAGAGTGGGTCTAAAACTTACCGTATGATGAATGACCAGAAACTAAAGCAGTTGTTTCAATTAATTTGGACAAGGTTGTATTGAAATATATTTAGCTAAGGTTTATGTATATTACATATGTTATTTATAACTTCGGTGTATAAGAAACAAGTAGATTTGGCATCACATTTTAGGCTAAATACTGTATCTAATACACACAAATATGATAATTGTAATGGTTTGGGGAATATATTCATTTTGATTTGCTATATCTCTTTAAATAATTTATTTTTTCCCGGAAAAATTCACTTTATTTTAAAACTCTTCCCAATATCAGTTCGCATTTCTTCTTCAAATTTTCTAAAATATTAAATCAGATGCTAATTAGTTTCCATTTCATTTCCATCTTCTCCGAAACCTTGTCGTTGCTCTCATGTTCGGTCTATGTTATCCTCAGCATACTTCTGTAGAATCACAGTTCGGTTACTTCAAATCTTTATTTCAACTTTAATGAGATTGCCATGCATTCGCTGCCATATTGAAGAACAGACATCACATAACAATTCCGTACTCTTGTTTGCAACGGAAATTTCCTGTTTTTCAATACTATACTCAATTTCTGGAATGTATCCTTGGCCATGCCAGTTCGCTTTCGGATCTCGGTGTCCGTCCTCTGTTAGAACGCTTCACAAATATTTAAATTTCTGTACCTGCTTGATTTAGTATCCACGACCTGCAGTTGGCATTTTCGGCTTCTCTTTTTGCTGATGACCATGGATTCAGTTTTCTTATAGTTTATGTTTAATCCTTTCTTCTCGCTTTTCTTTGCTACCTACTGTAAGACATCTTAGGGTGGTTGAAGATGTCCTACAAAAGCAAGCAATGTGGTTCTACAGAGAGATGCTGAGAATAACAGGGACTGAACATCTGAGCAAGGAAAATGCTTTAGAGAAAATATAAACAAATGCGACATTCATTTATAACATCAGAAAGAAACAGTTGAAATTTCTAGTAGACGTGACGTGACTTCCCTCGGTCTTTTTAACAAATTTTTTATGGCAACTGCACTGACGAATTTTTTCCCCCTGGTATCCCGGCCAAATCAGTTTAATCGTGGTACTAGACGGGTATCTAGGTCTCAACTTTTGACCGATGAAATAGTTGAATATAACCGCCACTTCTACTTCAAATGTTTATTTTCTCGGACTCCACGCCTGTGGATCTCCTTTCCATTTGCTTGCTTCCCTGATAACTACAATTTCAAAATCTTAAATGCAATCTCAATTGCCATCTCTACCTTCTTGAATACCTTTCATCTTTTATTCTGTACCCCTGTACCAAGTCTTTTCTCTCACTGTAACTCTACGGGTACTCGTGGCTGTCTCACCTTACTTGGGGTGAAAGGATTAAAAGAAAAAAAAAAGAAAAGTTATGTTTTTATTTCTTTGAGAATATTTTTAATGTCGTTGAGAAAAAATTTCAAAATAATTTTGGACAAAAACAAATTTTGAAAGTAGTGTCATATTATTGATATAATATTTTGCTGATTAAGTTTTATTTAGTCTGAAGATATTCAGAAGGATTGGAAGGAGGGATTCTGTTTGAATCTCATTACCTCCGTAGAAAATTTACGTGCGAACATAATTCTTTAATGAACATGAACTGGATTAATTAGAATCCTGTTATGTAAAGAATGTGTCTTTTTATGACCATCTTATTATGTTTGTTAAATATTTAATGACATTAAATATATTTTCATTATTACATTCAAGATCTTTTCATCTTCATTTCTCTTTTCATTGGAACTACTTACTTTAGCCTACCGTCATCAGGAAACAGAAAATCAAAATTATTAACTAAACTTTACAGGTTGTTAAAACCAAAACCTGCAAACTTTTAATTCATTTTCTCCAATTAAGATTTTTTGTACATATGATTATATTACGAGTAATAATATCACTGTATTTTTTTTTATTTTTCCGTAATTACTGTAAAGACAAATATATTTTTACTAACATTTTTGTTTTTATTAAATTCAGGAGTAAAAAAATAGTGCCTCGGTAATAATTGAACTCTCCTTTGTTTTCCAGCAAATGGCAAAAAATACAACGCCACCAGTGGGCATAGGGAATGGTCCCAACTTAACCGGATGCAAAAAGTAACAAGTGACTCAGTCAGTTAAGTTCTATATGTGATACACGCTTTGGCGATCATCCTCTTTCGAGGCATGACAAACGGGCCAAAAGATTTATCCGCAGTAGGTTGCCGTTACTTTCTAAGGTAGACTGGTTGCCAACCAAAGCTAAAAAACTCAATCTGTTCCGCTATTTAGCTGGAGGTAGAAGAGATCGATTTATATATTTCCCAAGTGTAAGTGAATGAAACGAATTCAGTTAGAAATTGAACTCTGCTCTCCGATCTCTCATTTTGAGCTGATATCCATTATATTACAATGCACATCCGCCCATATGACTAGTTTAATAAATAAATAATAAATAAATAAATGTCTCTTAATGATTTCAAACGAAAATACCTCGTAAAAGACTCATGGTAATATTTGAAGTATTAGAAAAAAAAACACATTTTCAAAGGAACATTCTAACCAGGTTGGGCTTTAGGAGAACGAAATATTATATTTGGTTAGTTTTGTTTTACATCATATCAACTAGTTTTATTTTTATATCATATCAACTTCAATGATTAAAAGATTTTTACAGTAGATTCTTATGAATAGAGAATGTATTCAATTTGAGAAATCAGGTTTCATTGACGTATTTTTGTAAAGAGTGTCAAGAGTCAGATGTATCACTGGTATATATGTTTTTTTCTGATAATATTTATTTTCTTCAAAAATAAATTGTTGGTAATACTCTTATTTATCAAAAATGTATTGTTGGTAACATTTTTTCTTCAAAAATGTATTTCTGGTTGTAATTTTCTTCTCCAAGAAAGTATTGCTGGAATTTTTACTATAAAAATCTATCTTTCGTAGTATTTTGGCCAGGTTTAGGGGTTAGATATTTACTTATAGCTGGGATAGACCCTAGTCTTAGTCAGAGTGGATCTGGGGACAACAGCAATTAAGTGGTAGTTCAAAATATCCCAACTGCTGGACGCAGTTTATCATCAAACCAAAGACCCGGATGTCATCACACCAAGGACGACTCATTGGGGTGAGGTGTTAACCCTCTTCAGAGGTGCAGTCGACGTTTTACGAATCCCCAGCCAACAGTGTGGCGAAATATTAAGTAGTAATCAGCAAGAGGGGAAAAAAATCTTAAACAATGTTTGATATTATTTTACTATTAAACCTGTCTGGTCATGACAATGAACTATGGGCGCATTAGTTCAATAAAATAGACGGGTGTAATATGCAAAAATTACCGTATATTTTTGCAACAAACAGATTAGATTTTGAGGTGGTGTAATGCTTAACACGTTAAATTAATTCCGACTGTGAATCTAGATGCTGTCTGCACTCGGACTTGCGTCATATGAAATTTAACTAACGCCAGCACAACCTACGTTTGCAGCGGGGGTAATTTTGACCCTGGTCTAGATGTATACGCTTTCAACTTCACATTAAGCTGACCATGTGTTGCAGCTTGCCACCATAGAGTGGGGACAATAACAGATTAGACCTGATTAAATCTTAAACTACATAAGGGGTATATCAATTTTCACACTCTTTTTCCAGACTTACGGCATCTCAATGTAATGATTAGCAAGTTTGTTCACTGGAACCTATTACAACTGAGTAGTGAGTTCGATCCTCACTCGGTACCCCCAACTTTTGGCCTTATGCCACATCTAAACAGCGCTTAAAAATCAACTCTTCTTCCATTGTTATTAACGTAAATAAAATTTTATTTTTTAACAATTTTGCCAAATGGAGTTTATTTTTCGTTATTTTATAATATTAGTAAAATCGTATATATATATATATATATATATATATATATATATATATATATATATATATATATTACCAGTAAATTGCTAATATACAAACTGTAAAATAGGAGAAGAATATACTATTTGATCGCGAGATAAAACTTGATTAATAAGTTGAATTAAATGTGAAATTCAAACCGCGTTTGAAGCCTGAGTGAGCGGATGAAAAAAATTTGTTGGCAAAGCTTTAAGCCAAACGCTAATATTGACATTCATTGAACACCAAAAAGAAAAAAGAACGCACACAAAAACATATACATAAAAAAAACAAAACCCTCGGAAAAAGTATCATGGCGGATATAAAACGGTGCCCGAATAATAAATCACTGACCTGAATATTAGGGCATTTTGATTTTTCGTTTCGAAATGCAACATTGTACCATTTGACATCTGGAATCAGAGGTGATTAGTACTGACACCAAAAGTTAGATTCATAACTACAACTGGGAATTTCAAAAATCGCCTAAAAATCTACACAAATACATAACTTTCGCTGCTCACCATCTTTTTAAAAAATTACTATTTCAAGAATAAATGAAGGTCGTTTTAACGGGAACGCTTGCAGATGCTTTCTCACGAACGAGTGTGTTCTCTCAAGATTCTATCCTAGTTACTACCATCTTTATGATCTTCATCAATGATCTTCCTGATGTCATCAGTTTCCAAGTAGGCATTTATGGTCCTGGATCGTATTTTTATATATTTATGCAATTGCGTTATTAGTGTGTCTGCTTTACGGCCGATAGTGTACATGCGAAGTTTTGGTGCTGGGCAAATATTTATATGATTAGGTCAGTGAGTGTGAATAGGTAGGTAAAAAGTTAAGTGACAACTGATTTTACTCAGTCCTCATTGAGACCTTGTGCCATATTTGTATGTCTTTCTTAAGGAAATCTTACCAATATAGACCGGGAAGTTAATTGGAAGGGGATCGTTTCCAGTTCGGTAGCAGAATTACTATTTCTTGTGTCTTTAACAATAATTAACATCCACTGCATACCGATTAAACTTATTTTATTGTTTACACGTCTTGCTATTGCTCATTCTCTACAACAATTTTTGTATGTACAAATGTTCCGGTCATATAATTTTTGTCTACTGAATAATAATTCACCTACAATACTGTCATAATCTTAAATTAATATAATTATTTTAATTATTTTATCTATCTCATAATTTTAATTATTTTAATTAGCTTAGTTAATGTTTTTCCTTATCATCAGCAATATAACTTGAGATCAAATATTTTTATAAATTTATATATATATATATATATATATATATATATTAAACGAATTATTACTCGTTTGAAACTAAAAATAGTCAAAATTTAGTATTTGTCTATATTTCTGAGATGAGATAGTATTTACAGAATTTTGATTATTCGGACTATTGTCCTCATCTTTCTTGTCATTTGTACGATGTTTCGGCTATTGTACGTTCCGGACTTCCTTCAAGTGCTAGGAATTTCGAACCGAACCCTTTATTACAATCACTGGGGTATATTACCTCCATTCCTTGCCTTATGCCTCTTCTAGAAGTCATGAGTTATCTCCCTCTAACCCTGTAAGTTACTTGTGCACAGGAACTAACCAACGTATATATTGTGGGAAAAAATATAAAGGAGAAACAGGTCACCCCCTTACGACAAGACTACAAGAACTTCGCAAGGCCGTAACACGAGTGGATATAGAAAAATCAGGCGTTGCTGATCATATATGGGCGGAGAAAAGTGATCACCGCCCCCTATTGGGTGAATTTGAAATAATAAATAGAGAACGATACTGGAAACTACGTAAACTTAACGAATCAGCACATATGCTAGACTTCAAAAATCTCCTAAGCCGACCAAGCATAGTCATGAACACAATATGGGAACCAGTAATAAGGAGTGCCAGAGAAAATAATTAGTGTCACAAAAATGCAATATGATCTCTGGTAAAAAATTACTAGAGAAAACCATTTACATAAAAAATACTAGAGAAAATTATTAACATCAAAAATTGTAATATGAACTCTGGTAAAAAAAGGTTTTACTGGACATTAAGATAATAAGTCCCAAAAATTCAGTTGTTCTTGTCCAGTGTATATAAACGTTGGTTAGTTCCTGTGACTTGACCAAAAGTCTTGTGTGTTCAATACCAGTCTCCAGCAGTAACTTACATGGTTAGAGGGAGATAACTCATCACTGCCAGAAGAGGCATTAGACAAGAAATGGAGTTCATAATCCCAGTGATTTTAATAAAGTGTTCGGTTCGAAATTCCTAGCACCGGAAGAAAGGCTGGTCGTACAACGGCAAGAAAGATGAGTGTAGTAGTCCGAATAATGTAAATATTGTATTCAAAATGTCTACAATATAATTGAATTGAACATTTTTTAATACAATTGCATTCTGTTCTAATTTAATTATAACCAAAAACTAAATTATTAAATCGTGTGTTTACATTGTGTATATAATATAACATCCTAAAATCTTCCTTGCTCCACGAAGATATCTTAGAGATAGATTCTCCGACTGATGTTAGTTCAGTCGGGTTTCAATCCTGGCTAGAAACAATCAGATGTCTAACCGTACTGATGCTCTGTGATACAGCCAAATGGGATGTCTGTGGATGATCATATATATCTGATATTTTTAAAATTATAACTTTATTTTTTATTATTTGTCTAATTTGTAATTTATTTATATTAGAAATATTACTTAAGTATTTATGCCAACTTATTTTTTTTTCTAATCTATTTTACATTTATCTAAATTTTTAATTTTTATTATCTAAATTTTTAATTTTCGTAATAATGGTTTTTCTTTACTTGAGGCATATTATTTACTTATATCTTATTTACTTATATTATAAATTGATTTTAGGTCTTACCCTTTTTTATTCCTGAGCTAAATTTTAATGTAAATTATTTTGATCTAAAAAATAGCCTGGTCTTATTTTAGTTTCAATCGGAGAAAAATTTGAAAAAATTCCGCAAGCCAAGGTGAGCCCGTCATCATTCCTGTTATATTAATTTTTATCTTTTTATTTGTAAATATATTCCCCCACCCTCCTAGCCAGTGTTTTGCATTGTCTGCAAATTTCTAACAAAGGTTTTCCCTCCTCTTATCCACTTCCCACTTTACTTCTTTTGTTTTTTCTTCTTCCTCTCTTCTTTTTGTTTCTTCCTTTTACTTCCCTTCGGTACATTTTTTCTTTTCCTTTTCTTTTTGCGCACTTTATTTCGGTTCCTTTACCTACACATACACTCAATCAAATTTTCGAGTTTTCACAATTTTGTCTGTGCTTAAAATAGTGCTTTCACAAATGGTCCGGTGCCCCTGCTATTTGCACACACATAATCTCAAATTTTACCCCACACATAATAATCAAGACTGACTGCCAAATACACTGAAATGCCCCTATTAAATATTCCAACGCGAATGCCAAGCAGCATAGCATGACGTTTACAAATTTATGGTGGATTGAATTATGTCATGATGCTCACAACTGATCTTATTATACTGTAAAATAGACTAGATAAAAACAAACTACACTTAAGAGCAAAATTGAAAATATATAATGGCAATATACTCATCATATATTTCGCTCTCTCTCCCCACCTCTCTCTCTCTCTCTCTCTCTCTCTCTATATATATATATATATATATATATATATATATATATATATATATCAGCAAGGGACAAGCAAAAAACCGGTTTCGTCCCAGATCTCTTCAAGTTTAATTTCTGGGAAATTTAATCTTAGAAAATAAAAGAAAATTCTAATGAAATGGGGAATCTGGCCGCAAGTAGTAATCAACTAGTAAATACATCCGTGTCATCTATAACACAACATGCTATAGATGACCCGGAATATGTTGCTGGATTTGGTGCAGACTGTTTTTTAATATTATCCAAGTAGCACTCCTTATATCATATATATTATATCAGCCTTATATCATCTCTGGTGTCCATTTACATCAAATCTTGCAAGCCTTCTCTCTGTAAGCAGAGAGAGTGCTTGTTGAGTTTGAATGTGGTTGAACTCTAGTTCTTCTGCATTTTTTCTCTCTCCCTCTTTTATTAGAATTTTTTTTTATTTTCTAACATTAAATTTCCCAGAAAATGAACTTGAATATATCTGGGAAGTAAACGGTTGTTTGTTTTAGTACTTAGTGTATAGATTGTCATCAAAATTCCGCTTATTCGTTTCTGTTATTAACTTTCGTACCGCCAAAAACCTTTTCAAATATATATATATATTCAAAATTGTAAAATTGAATTCAGTTTACTGCTTTTTTTTCAAAGCTGCTAACCAATGCACATCCGCTCTAATAAAATAATGTGCAGGTGTAATTGAGTTTGTGTATGTAATTTTCATGACAAAAATAATCTACATTGAACTATATATATATATATATATATATATATATGTACTTATTTACATGTAACCATACATTGAACACTGTAGTTGCATGTATGTGAGTATATATATATATATATATATATATATATATATATATATATGTGTGTGTGTGTGTGTGTGTGTGTGTGTGCCGCCTGATAATGGCGTATTGAACACAGAAACGTAATAGCTTTTGAGTTGCAGTATGCTATTACTATAACAATAATGATAACTATATATAACTAAATTCTCTACTTCTGTTTTGAGCATTTTCTATTAAATAAAGTATATATTAAACCACTTATATATATTATTATTATTATTCCGACAAAATTAACATGACGGACGTATATATAATACATATAATAAAATGAAAATAAGATATATGATGAAATGAGATTGTTTTTAGCTGCTTGCATATTTATTCTCAGTGATGTCGGTAGGTGAGATGACGAGACGTAAGAAATTTTGTGCCTCTTGCAGTACTCAGTCGCAGGCGCAAAATAATATTATCGTGAATTCCTCAACTAATTATCCATTATAGTTAAGCTGAATATGTATACACATGTACACATTTTAAGCGACAGTCGAACGTTTTAAGCCAAGAAACTATCTATGTTTGCCCATTTTGCAGGGTATTTAACTGTCTAATTTAACTTCCATGATGAAAGGTTTTTTTCGAAGTATCACCATCAGATTACACCATAATTAAGCAAAATACGTTTTCTACAAACACAGCACAAGCGAAATAGAGCAAATGTACAACAGTACAATATGGCGCAATTCCAGGAACTGATTCTGGCCGCCTTTGTTATATGGCAAAAAGCATAATTCGAAACAATGTAGATTGCGTCGTATCCCCGAATCGTCAAAGGTCGGGACTGTCATAACTCCAGTTCTAACTGCATGTGCATTATAATTCCATTCTGTTCATGCAAAATTCAGATAATATATATTTGCTTGTTTTGTTTTGTATGAGTGGGTGAGTTGGTGAGCGAGTGAGTGAATGAGTGTGTGTATGTGTGTGTATGTGATTGTGCGTCTGTTAGGCAGTTTTAAAGAAAATTATGGTATTTTTAAATTTTTATGTAGTTTGTTTATTATTTATTTAGCAGACTTGCCTTGCATCAGTCATTTTAAGCAACGTTCGAGTGGATGATTCATGTATACATGTGTATCCTAATTTTAATAGATGCGCACAGGCATAAACACGCACGCATAAACGAATATACATTATCATCCAATTCTAGCACAGACAAACTAAAATTATGATACACGTATCCACATAGATTATACAAACAAACGATACTTGACAAGAAAGATGCACATCAAGTTTGTTTAAGGAATGAAGAAATAAACAAGAGAAAATTAACAATAGCAAATTTTATTTCTTTTTCTCCTTCATATTTCCTTCTCTGTGGAAGTTTCAATAAACGCAAAAATGTTGGTTTTCTAACGATTTCCCATTTGATATTTATCCCAGTATATATATATATATATATGTATATATATATATATATATATATATATATATATATATATAGTGCTTAGTGAGCCCAGTGTGTGGCCGTGTTCAGTGTTGACATTGTTGATTGATGGCTTTTTCTTTTTTGTTAATAGTTCTTTGTGAGCCCATTAATCTCGATGATGAACGCAGTCACAATGGGATCACTTCTTTTTTATGTGCCGTGTCACTTCAGGACGTAGGCGATCATGGACTTCCACTTGGCTCTGTATTTTGTGGCTCTCGATAAATTTTCTCTTGGTATCTCTTCCAAGCCCCGCTCCGTCAACCATTTGCTCAGACCTAACAAGTACGTCTCACGTCTGCTTTTCCCTGTTTCTTCTTCCATTTATTCGACCTGTGAGTATCAAGTTCTACAGGTCTTCCTTCCTCATTGCGTGTTCCAGGAACCTTATTTGTTTCTTCCTGATATCTATTATCAGTTTTCTTCTCGGTTGCATCCTTTTCAACACATCATTGTTGCCCACGTGCTCTGTCCATGGTATCTTTAGCATCCTTCTGTAAAACCACATTTCTGCTGCCTTAAGTTTCTCCTTCATCTTTGATGAGATCGTCCAGCATTCACTTTCATATAGAAGGACATATCACATAGCAATCCAGCACTGTTTCTAATGAAATTTTTCTATCTTTCATTACTCTGGCTAGCTTCTGAAATGCGTCTTTGGCCATGCCAATACGTCTTTGGATCTAGGTGTCGCATTTTCCATCCTCTGTCAAAACACTTTCCAGGTATTTGAATTTTTTCACTTGTTTTATTTTGTGTGCTGAGCAGATAGCAGAGCTGGGTTTGAGAGAGAAAACCAAGAGAAAAAATTTTAGTGACAAGAGATAGAGCCAAATGGAAGTCCACGATCGCCCGCGTCCGGAAGAGACAAGGCACATGAAGAAAAAGTATTCCCATATGTATATTCATTAATTGACATCTATCCCTTTCTCTTTTTCCTTTCTCTCTCTCTCTTTCTCTCTCTCTCTCTCTATATATATATACATATTATTCGTTTCACCCTATGCAAGGCAGTAATGTCACTAGTGCGCAGAGGGCTACAAAAGAGGCGAGCAAAATGCTACGTCAATAAGAATTTATAAGACAAGAATGAGAATAGTGGTGTGAAGAGAGTTACGTGGTAGTAAAGTGAGAGGAGCAAGATCCAGTTAGTGTCGGGAAAAGAATAAGAAATGATAGAAGTCAAAGAGATATGAGAAACAGCAGGTAGGAAAAATGTTTTTAATCTAACATGTTTTAATTTATTAAGCTTCTTCAGAGATTTGTTAAGACAATTTTTTTTTAAAATTACAAATTTTTTTAAATTTGTAATTTTGTAATCACAAAAACAAAAACAAACATACAGTATGATGACTGAAGTTTGACTTTATTGATTATATTGTCACGGGTAATAAAGCAATAGATATCATTTGCGTATTCATCAAAAACAAAAAAAAAAGGCTACAACTTCGTCCAGCTAAGTACATATCAGTAACTTACTGCTAAACCAAACTAAATGTTCAGACTATTTGTTAATCAATCAAGATCTAATTGAGAAAGCAGTGAATATGGAACTTCTTATAACAATTATGATAGCGGAGCATTTATTCAGATTTGTGGATATAGGTCAGACTTATTTTCAGCACGAACTCGTAATTACTTCATAAATAATAGAGAGTGGTATAAAGTTTCCGAACCGTCACACAACCCAAAATGTAACTAACAGCATTTTGCGTACGTTGATTTTATATCGTTTTCCACGGTTGAATTATTAACCGAAATCTTATGATTTACGGCTTATACTCGTCTATACGAGTGGTGCAGTGGATATCAGCAAGGAATGAGAAATCGAAAAGACAAGTTTGAATACAGTTGAATTCCTTGGATTCGCTTACGAGCAAATATCTTTGGGAAAGTTATTAATCTGTCTCTTCCTTCCTCCAGCTATAGGTTAAATAGCAAAACACATGACGTTCTATAGCCTTAGTTGCTAACCAGTCTACCGCAAAAAAGTAATTGCAACCTAGTGCAAAAAAATCTTCTGTTCATTCAGTCATGTCTTTTTTCGAGATATGATCGTGTATCGTGTATGGCACTTAATTGACTGATATATTTTAAAAAGAGGTTCTCTGTTAGATAGAGTATCCGAGTTCATGCAAACGCTAGGTACTTTAAACTTCCCTTTGTTCCAGATACGGTCGTGGCTGGAAAATAGGTTTTACTTATCATTTTTAATTAGAACTGAAACAAAGTTTCTCGTTCGATTCTTAAGGATTGTTCTTTCCTATTCCATTAAGCAGTCTAGGTTGGGTTGGCTTCTGCAGAAGTCCTTCTCTGTTAGAAGAGTCACTTGAATCGGTTCTAAAATGCATTTGGGTGAGGATGCAACTGAATCGAGGGCCATTTCAAACGCCTCTATATTTGAGCGTCATTATACCTGACAGATTTAATCAGGAACCTTTCAAATTAAACTAATTTACTTACGCCTTGCATTCACCATGTGGCTTAATTGAGATTCTACTTTACTTGGGAGAAAATAACCTTTGCACTTTCTTCAAGCAATACATGAGTGAGGCGAAATGCTTGCCAAAAGTTTTATTACACTTTTTTCTTTCTTTCCCACTAAATTACCTCTTCTTCTTCTGATATAAGCACTAACACAGATACTTTTTCAAACGGGTTCAATCCATGCAGCAATGCCTTGCTAAAGAGTTAAAATCTATTTCTCTTTCTCCATCTACAATACACTTTCTCATCTACATCTACATCTACATCTACAATACACTTTCTCATCAAGCTAGCATAAAATCACAGAACTTATGGAGACCACAAAGTGGCATAATTCACTGTCTAATAAACGAAAGTGGGTAAATGACGTACTTTTCTTTATTCAAAGTGCAAACAAATTCTTTAAATTAATATAGTTTAGAATTAATTGATGCGTTATATATTTTGAAACATATAAGATTATGAATGTAACCGATATTTTAATTTTACATACACAAACATGCACACATATTATTTTACTAACGCACACACACACGCATACACACACGTATACATATGTATATATATATATATATTAATAAATGTTCGCATTATCATACGTCTATAGAAGGACTTGGAGTTTCATGAACTCTGAAATCATCAGGTGCAGATAATGAACTCAGAATTAACACCTAGTTATTGAATAGTGCATGAAACTCCGAGTCATACTGCAGACGTAGGACAATATGTGTATTTATTAATATATACTTAATAGCTCTGTTATATTACATTGCGCACTGTTTTATTAACACTAGAAAAATATTTATATATGTTCGTGTACTTATGTATATATCCATATGTATATCTATTGATATCTATATCTATGTCTATATCTATCTATCTATCTATCTATCTATATATATATATATATATATATATATATATATAAAGTTGTCCCAAAAGTTCGTAAACACTTGCGAAAAATTGAATTTTTATGCAATTTTGCGTTTATATTGTTATAGTGATCTTTGTCTTTGTATTCCAGAGGGCAACTGATAAAATTGAGCTGCGAGTTTTGATTCGTTACAGCTGGAAGCGAAGTCTTTCAACCAGAAAAGCTGCAGAAGAGATTGTGCTGCTGAAGGTGAAGGAACAATTGCATATGCGGCGATCTCAAAGTGGTTCAACCGTTTCGATTCTGGTGACATGAGTCTTTAAGATAAGCCTCGTTCGGGACGGCCGTTAAAGTTGGATGATGGAGACTCGCAAACCGGGTTGGACATTGCACCTTCATCGAGAACTCGAGAATTGGCTGATGAGCTTGGAGTTGGCAAATCAAAAATTTACCGATATTTGAAGCAACTTGATTTTGTTAAAAACCCGCACCAAGATCCGCACGAACTCACCGAAGCACAAGCCAACAGACAAGTTGAAATTTGCCGTCAATTGCTCAGCAATCCATTGGAAGAGCGTTTTTGGAAGCGCATTGTGACATCCGACGAGAAATGGGTCTATCTGGTCCAGCACAATCGAGACAAGCGATGGGTTCAAAAAGGGCAAAAGACACCGTCCGTTCCAAAACAAGATCGATTTGGCAAGAAAGTCATGTTGTGCATTTGGTGGAACTTTGAAGGGATCGTGCATTTTGAGCATCAGTGCCGAACTTTACTGTCAGCAACTTGAGCGGGTCTACGAAAAGTTGAATCAAAAGTACCCGGCTCTGATCAACCGAAAGCGCGCTTTGATGCAGCAAGACAATGCCAAGCCACACACCGCCAGGAAGACCAAAGACAAGTTTGAAGTGCTGGACGGCGTTGAGGTTCTGCCACATCCAGCCTACAATCCTGACAGTGCTCTATCAGATTACGGCCTTTTCCGCTCAATGGAACAATTTCTGAAGAGCCGTCGATACGACTCGTTTGATGAAGTCGAAGAAAGCGTGTCAAGAAGTTTTTGATTCGAAGCCAGCTGAATGGTATTTTGACCAGAAAACTTGAATATCGATGGCAGAAAGTCTTTGAAAATGATGATCTTTATTTTGAACAATATTTTTTGTTGTATTTGCGAGTAAAATTTCAATTTTTCCAAGTGTTTAGGGACAACCTAATATATATATAATAGACTCACGTTACACTTATTTGATCATATTGCAATTAGATACATGGAAACCTACCAAAATCCATCGGCATCATATTTGCAGGACGTACATATATAACAGCTTCATACACATATACAAATTACTAAAAATAATAGACGTACTACCAATAAAATAATGACAAAAAACATCTAATGGCATCAAATATAAATACGGCCACAATGTGCTTACCATGTTTAGAAGATCAATATATATATATATATATATATATATATTACAAAATAGTGAAAGAACACGTAGATGAAAAGGCTTTTGTTCAAGTATTTACTTTTAAAAAAATGTCCTCAATACATAGTAGAGTGTAACATTGTAATTTTGTTATCACAATCGTTTATAAAAGCATAAAACCAAACCCTATTTTTGTTTTTCATATATATATATATATATATATATATATATATATATATCTAGTGATCCGCATACAGATCTGTTTCGCTGTATCACAACACATCAGCATGATTAGACACCCGATTGCTTCTAGCCAAGATTGAACCTGATACAGATACTTGGCAACCTTGACATATTCGTGAAAAACTTTAGAATAAACAAGGACCTGTACTGGCAACAAACCACCTGTATACGGACAAGAAATGAGTTCAGCAGATATACAAAAATAGAAAGGAGTGTAAGACAAGAGTATATCTTCCTTCCAGATCGATTTAACCTATACAGCGATGCAATTCCAAGAGATCTAGAATTCCAGGCAGGATTCGTCATTGGCGGTCATAATCTGATCAATATCAGATACGCAGATGATACAGTGCTGATAGCAGACTCGGAAAAGAAACTGCAAGACATCTTACAGAAGGTTTTCTAAGGAAAGCTCAAAATAAACTAATAGAAGAAAAATTAATGCCTGGTCATCAGTAAAAAGAGGATCACAAAATGCCAATTCTAAGCCGAGGATACTGAAATCAACCCGGTACCAAAATTTAAATACTTAGTAAGTATTCTAACAGAAGTAAAAAAGTGTGTCTCTGATATCAGAAGTCGCACTGACATGTTCAAAGAGGCATAAGCTAAAAGCTAAGCAGAGTATTGAGAGACAAGAAAATTTCATTGTAAACAAAGAAGTGAGTACTGAATTGTTATGTGATATATTACTTCTTATAGAGCAGTAAATACTAGAAATCTCATGAAAGATGAAGAAAAGATTCGAAGTAACAGAAATGTCGTTCTACAAAAAGATACCACGATAAAAATATATGTTAACAACGACGAAGTTTTGAAGAGAATGTAAACCAAAAATAAACTCATGCTTAACATCAAAAAAGGACAGCTTGAGTTTTGGGACATGTAATGAGGAAAGAGAGCTTAGAGAATCATATACTCAGAGGACAGATAGAAACAAAGAGATACGGGGAAAACAACGCAGGATATACTTGATATACTTGATTGGCTTGAACAAATAAATGGAACGTAGGGTTTAGTAGAAGTATCAAGGCCATGATCCCTATGTCCTCAAGGAACACAGGACATGGAAGAAATATAAGTGCCATACCTGATACACGCTTGAGCGATCATGTCTCTTTCGATTCATGAGTGACGAGGCAAATTTTCCCGCAGTAGTTTGCTATTTGTTTCTTCAGTAGACTGCCAACAAAGGCTATATAACCCAATCAGTTCTGTTATTCAACCCATAGCTGTAAATGATGGATTAATAACTTTTCCATGTGTTTTTTGTGCACAAGTGAATGCAACGAATTTAGCTGGTGTTTGAACTCGGCTCTCCATTTTCTCATTCTGATAACCTTTGCACCACAATTGTAGAGTCTAGATAGTATAGAGGAAAGTTTATCAGAACAATTAGTATGAAGGTATTTGTAAAAAAAAAAACAAGTCACAGAGAAATTACGGTGGGAAATTGACTAAAACCGGGATACAAGGTCAGTATCAATAACATTGCACATTCTTCTTTTACTTTTATCAAGCGTTTCTAAATATATAGCAGGAGAATATTCAAAGCATGTTTAAATGGTAGACTTGATAAATTTGTAAAATTCGGGCGAGAAAAAAGTCTAGCAAGACATAGTGAACCATGTTTCTTAGTAATTGGTTCAATATACGCTTTCAACTTCATTTAAATAAAAACAAAAATATAGACCCCAGGTGCATATATTTGATTAACACTGTATGCCATCTAACTGAAGAAGTTATTATTTTATTATTTTCCACGTTAATATGGGTTTCATAATATACTGTGCTGATCATCAGTCCGATTTAGTTCATTCTATTATCATTTCACCTTGCTATTACTTATAGCTACTTTTATTTAATTCTTGAATACTGTTTTTTGTTTTCATATGCATCTTTAATGATAGACCAGATATGTAGAAAGCCAGAAGGCCACTCCAATTAATTTGGCGTCTTTGAAATTCTTTTTTGCAAGATTGGCAATAGTTAGATTTCCAGGATATGAAGGAACATTGTCTGAGATAAATATACTCTTTGGCGGAAACATTTTTGTTTCTAAACTATACTACTCAAAAACGCCTTATTCAATAACTTCTTTGCATTTACCTTGATTCAATAATAATCTTCGAACGTGCCTATATTTTTACAATACTTGTCTAAAGTTTGTCTCTATGTCTACATAATATTTTCTATCTCTTCTCTCTTCCCTTCTCTGTCTTTCTCTCTTAACATTTGCAATATATTTCATATATTTTCTTGCTGATCTGATAGCCATTATTTTGTACGTTGTGGCGGAGTGGATATCGGCTCTGAACGAGAAATCAGAGAGCCGAGTTTAAATTCCCTTGAGAAAGGTAATAATCCGACGCCTCTTCCTCCAGCTACAGGTTAAATAGCAGGGCAGATTTTATTCCTTTTTTGATCCCTGTTCAATTTTACCTCATTTTAAAAGTTTTAAGTTGAAACTTTACACTGTCTCGTTTCTCTTATGGCGTCATAATGTTTATCACAAGACCAATCGTTATTTTTTTTAATCATATCACCCCCAAGCAAGGGGGAACTGCTACTAGTACCTGGACGGTGAACGGGAGTAAAAGTGAAAGCAAACATTGAGAAGAGGGAGGATTAATGAAAGGGCAAAAAATGAACGGGATTCAAGAAGAAAGAGGATGTCGATTGACGTTGCATTTAAATTTTTGAAGATTTTAGTTATCAGAGAAGCAAGTAAACAGAAAAGAGTTGGGAAATGTAAGAAAAGAAACTGTTGGAACAGAACTTTCGTTTAGCTATTACAACAGTGAACAGGCATTTCTATCAAGTACTGTTTCTAATAGCATTATTAGTATAAATATCGCGTTCCTTGTTCCAGTGTCTTTAATGAAATCACATTGTTCTTGTCCTACTCCCAGTCCGATTCTGCTGCGCACTCTATTCACCAGAATTTGGATATTCTCTAAAATCTGGCGGCCCCACTAAGAGATTTGCTAAATTCAACTCAGAATTTGTTCCTTGAAATTTTCAGGTGTAGTAGAGATTTTAACACAAAGTTACAAAATTGTCGATTCCATGTACATCCCCTGTCAGCACTTGACTCTTCCTGTTATTCACAACTTTTACAAGATCCAGATCAAACCCAAAATAGAGTACTGCTGCCATATATGGACAGGAGCTGGCCAGTCTCAATAAAGTTCTCGTCACTAGTAATTCGTCACTAATATGTAAGGATTCCACTTGAGATTTTGGTTGAACTTAGTTCGAGCCACACTAGGTGTCACCGAACGGTCAGATTGTATTAGAATAAGCTATACTTCGATAAACTTTGATTCTTTACAATGACACATGTATTAGAATATTTTTTCGTTTGATCTGTTCGTAGTATATCTTATCAACAGAAATCAGTAAAATACTCGTTTCTATATCTTTTTTTGCCAGGTCCTCTTGTGCATTTCTAGAGTAGGGGTTGTAGTAAGAGGTTTTCCTCTTTGTATTGGGTGCGATGGGTAAATTGTTGCCATTTTATATCTTAAATTCCGCTCATACGCAATCTTTGTTTTTAATTTTGTCGACTGTACAATATAGTAGGGTCAGCTGGGAACCGTCTGTCAGAGAAAGAGCTCTTTGATACAATTCGATCCGCCAGAAATTTGGAAACTGCATTCTCTTCTGCCTAGCATTCGCACCAGAAGCTGTAATACGAATATTTCAGAATGTTTGGGTGTCAAAGAAAGTGTACGATGAGTCTAATGGTGATTAAGAATGTACGGCAAGTCGGAAAACTCATTCTGATCGTTCTGATAAAAAACAAACTCACGTATTTGTTGGTGAAGGCATTAGACTCAAAACGGAGGCCTATATTAAATGCCTTGAGAAGGTAGTGCTGACCTCGTTCAAGAGGGTGGCTGCTGGAAAACGCTATGTCTTGCAACAGAACACTGCCCCATGCTACACAAGTAGGAGAACTCAGTCATGGCTGTCAGACAATTTTGCGCCCTCATCACCACATTAATCTAACTCCGCAGACTACAACTATCTTGATTTTTATCTGTTGGAGACCAACGAAACTCCTCGCATAACCAAAGATGAATTGAAAGCAAGGATTAAGGCAGTATTCACCAACTTAAACAAGGAGACCGCCCAGAAGAGTGGTATTAGATTTCGAAGTAATCTGAAGGCCGTGTTTGAATCCAATTAAAATGATCTTGAAGATATTTACTCGTTATTATTTCAGATACTTTTGTGTAATTTTCGTAAATCTTCTTTATAAGCCATGTTCCTTCATGTCCTAGGCGACGATGGACTTCCACTTGTTGCTCTTAATATTTTTCCTCTTGGTATCACTCGTAAACCCCGTTCCATTTGCGTTTTGCTCACGCCCATCAAATATCTCTCATGCTGTTTTCCCCTGTCTCTCTTTCCCACTATCCACCCAGTGTGTATTAAATTCTCCAAAGCCTCATTCCTCATTATCTGTCTCAGAAACCTCAGCTGTCTCTTCTTGTTGATAAGTGTAAGTTTTCATCTCCCTTACATTCTTCGAACACCTCGTCTTTTCTTATGTGTTCATTCCATGGTATTCTCAGCAGTCTTCTGTAGAACCACATTTCTGTTGCTTCGAGCCATTCATTCACCCTTGAAGAGATCGTCCAACATTTGCTGCTATTCTTTTCATCTCCCTTACATTCTTCGAACACCTCGTCTTTTCTTATGTGTTCATTCCATGGTATTCTCAGCAGTCTTCTGTAGAACCACATTTCTGTTGCTTCGAGCCATTCATTCACCCTTGAAGAGATCGTCCAACATTTGCTGCTATATAGAAGGACAGATATCACATAGCAGTCTAGCACTCTTTTCTTTATTTCCAATAAGATCTTCCTGTCCAACAATACTCTAGTTAGCTTTTGAAATGCATCCTCGGATCTTAGTGTTGCATTTTCTATCCTGTAAGAATATTCCCAGGTACTTAGATTTTTGAACCTGTTTTATTTTAGTTTCCACGACCTGTAGGTGGCAATTTGTGGTCTTCTTTTTGCTAATGACCATGCATTCAGTGTTCTTGAAGTTTATGCTCGTTCCTTTCTTCGAACATGCCCTTGCTAGTTTCTGTAGGTGGACCTGTATTTTCCTTTCCATCTCTATCAGAACTGCGCCATCCACGTATCTTATATTGTTCCGATTGTGGCCAATAATGACGAATCCTGGCCAAGATTCTCGCTTTCTCAGAATTATTTTGCCGTACAGGTTGAATAGATGCAGTGAGATAACACATCATTGTCTTACGACCATTCTTATTTTTGTATATCTATGTTAAAAAGTGTTATTTCCATTTGTGCATCATTTAGACGACAAATTATTAATCACACTATGCACAAGTCTCGAAAAAGGCTAGCAAAAAACCGGTAATTCTCAAAACCGTGTAAAAGTGTTAGTCACTCTCAAAACTGGTTTTGACCGAATTAAAGCAGTGCTCATTCCGTAACCTTTTTTCAATGAGTTGGCATATATTAAAAGTTAAAATTTCATATCACAAAACAACTTGAAAAAAATGTATTATTTTCAAAGTTACCGGCGAGGCGAGGGGGTTACTGCATCATTCAAGCTTATAGCAAAACGATCCCCTAATGGAATCGGGCCTAACATTTAGAAGTTAGGAGTTTAAAAATCTATTTTGTGCACCGTTTTAACACCGAGTGTGCAAGTTTATAAAACTTTAAAATGGGATCTGGATTGTTAATATTCCCATCTCCGCACATCCCAATTTAAAACAGAGCCCAAATTGAATGAAATTAAAAAATTACTGTAAAAAAAAAGTAATTATAAATCATTTTTTTATTGTTAAAAGAATTAGATTGTGTAATTATTTAAATTTGTGCGCCGAATTCAACATAGATCAATTAAGTCTATGATATGTAACTTTTCACACTGGTGCAGGTTACGACATTTAACTTATTGTAAAGTAATGAATGTGCATAAAATGTTTATACATAAATCATCAATCACCATAATAGAAAATACTGTTGTGTCAACAGTGTAAACAAGATAGGAAAATGTATATTCCACAAACTTAGCTTCACAATGTGAAAAAAAAAAAAAAACGGCGTACAAATAAAATTATATCATTTGAATTGATTTAAAGCAGTGAAACGGTTTGTGTTTTTATTTCTGTTTTTTTTACATTAACTAATTTGCGTTGTTTTGTGTGCATATCTTAACGTAGCGTCTGCGAAAGTGTAAAAATTAACAAAACAGGAACCACTTCCCCTGCGTTATAGCCAAATCACTCCTAAGAAATAAGCGAATGAAAATGTTATTTACAAAAACAAAACAAAAATATTCAAAAAACTAAAAAAAAAAAAAAAAATCAAAACAAAAAAAATACAATTAAGCAACTTCTAAATGTTTACTTTACCCGGTTTTTGATTTTAAACAATATCCAAACAGACATAATATCATTTATTTCATGCATATGTATGGATGAATCTCTCGAAAAAAAAGATACGAATAGAAATAAGAGAAAAATTCAAAAATTAATTACTTAAATTATTAGTCAATGTATTTTTAAATATCAATCAAGTTTAATGTGGGAGTTGGTATGTTGCAATCTGTTTCAATAAAACAGGCAGCACTCAGCTTGCAAAAGGCTGACTGACAGCAGTTACACCGATGTTTTTTCAAAGAAAGCCACAGAGAAATGTTTCACGCAAAGCGGAAACAGCAGACATTGAAAGAGGTTTTGGTAAATTGGTTTCGGTTTTAGTGATCATCATATGACAACCGATTTTACCTGGTTTTATAAAAATCGGGTTCGAGTTCCAGTCTTTGTCGGGAAGTAAAACGAAAAAATAAAGAAAAGAAAAAAGTCTGTTGCCAGAAAAACAAGCGTACATATTGGATTACTCGCAGGTTGTTATCTGTATTTTCTGTTTGCTATTAATTTCTGAAATCGAAAACAAGATTAGAGTTTTGCAAAGGAATCGATTTTACCGCGCGTTCTGGCTACGAAACTTACTTGTTTGTTTAATTAAATTGCGGTTACTTTCCTTTTTCCTCCCATGTAATATTTCAAAATTCCGCTTTCTATATGTTTAAGGTTATGTCAGCACGTAGACACGAAGACATGTAAACTGTATTTCAACAAAATAAAAATTGTAAAGGGCATGATTAATAAATGAGTGTTTGTAATTGTTATGGTGCTCTTCTACGTAGGAATGAACTTTCCCTCGGTCAGTATAATACTATCTGCGTGACTTCCCGGGACGCAGCTGTGACGGCAGCCGTGTTACAGTCTAGTAACAGTCAAGACGCTGCGTAACTATACCGTTCGGACTCACACTTCTATTTGTTGACTACTAACACTTATTATTGTATATATATTCTGTTATTCTAATACACTGTTTGAACATACTTTCTTGCTTCCGTGTCTTATTTCCGGGACCTAACAAGGCCATAACAACTTGACGACGAAGATTTCGCCACAACAGTAATTTTATTGTAGTTAAGAAAAATATGTTTGTCGCGTTTTATGTTTCCAGCGCGTTGTTTTCTTAAATTCCTGAAGACCTTTAATCGTATAAATGTTGGAAAATGAAATACAATCGAAAATAAAATAATAATAATAATAATAATAATAATAATAATAAAATAAAGGAAATACATTTTCCACGACTCTAAGAGTAAAACAACAAGAAATAAGGTTATCTCGGTTGGTTTCGTTAAACGCTTTAAGGTGGTGCTCCTGAAGTCTATAAAAAGGAAAACATTTCTTGCCTCACTCTCTTTCCTCTCTTAGTCCTAATATAGAGAACCAAATGGTAATTACGTTCCCACGTAGAAATATTTATTTCCGCGCTTTACTGACAACAGAACATTCTTTTCATTTTCCAAAACATGGTACTGGGATGTGTTTTCCAAAAAACCTCCAACCACGATGTAAGTCAAGCTTAATTTTGGGTTGTTCCAATTCAGCGCAACGCTAACTTGAGCGAGATATTATAACAATGCTTTTACGTACTTAACATAATATCTAAACCAAGACAAAGAAAAATAACATCCTATGGCCATGTTTAAGCCTCCCAGCCATTAATTACGTACAAATTTTATTCTGGTTGTTACAAATCTGCGCAAGGCTGACTTGAATTTAAAAATTGTAACGATGCTTCTACTCACCAATCCTAACTTCTAGATCAAGAAAAAGTAAACTGATATCCCATAGCCATGTTTAAGTTTTCTAGGCATTTAGTAAGTACAAACTTTTCTTCGGTTGTTCTATGTGCAAGGCTGACTTGAAAAAAACTACTGTAACGAAGCTTATAATTACTTATCCTCAATTCAAAACCAAGAAAAAGTAAACTGACATCCCATAGCCACTTTTAAGACTCCCAGTGAATAAGTAAGTCAAAAGCTTTCTTTGGTTGTTCAAACAATGTGCAAGGCTTTCTTGAGCATTCTAACGATGCTTATACATACCTATTCTAAATTTTACACCAAGACTGACATCTTATAACCGTGTTTAAACCTTCCAGTGATTATGTAAATACGAACCTTCTTTTGTTGTTTTTATTATACTCATTTACCTTGACTCCTGGGCCTAAAGAGAAAACGGAGATGCCCAAAAGACTTTATGAACTTTGTTTCACTAAATTTTATATGGCAAAAGAGAAACTGTCCGTAAGTAAAGCTAAAGTTTTTATATGATTCTGTTTTATCATGTGTGAATACTCAGCTTCATCTAAAATGCGCACACACACTGACCTTCAACGCGCCATCTGTGACTACTTCAGGCATTTTACTTCTTTTTTATATGCTTTTTTTCGTTGGAAACTTCGATGTGGTGAATTGTTAGTAAGCTTGTTTAACTAAATCAATTGCGATTGAATGGTGTATTTTATCCTCTGACTGTGTTCCGTGATTCGGTCTTTTACAATGTCCACAACATATTTTATTTGTAACAAATTCATTATTGACTTTTCTTTATTTTCAGTTAGAATTACCTCTGCTACTTATTGCATTAAGGTAATCGTTCTTCTTTTTTTATCGGTGACAATTTAAAGAAAAAATATTCTGCCTTTTTTATTCGTTATGGATCTCTGTGACAAATTCTTTGAGCCTATGTTTTAAAGTTAAAGAGAAAGCTGGTCGGCTATGTGATTACGTATAAAAGAAAACGCAGTCAGAGTCTAAATTTTTATCTGTAACCAAACACAGGGTTCATACTTGGGTCTACACGTAAACAGGGTTGATGATTGGGTGTATAGACAAAAACATGACGGCTTTATGGCTTAGTCTATTGCTAAACGCAGGAAGTATTTATGCATTCGAGTGTGGGAAAATACAGGTCGTTTCTTTGCATTAGTCTGTAGGTAAACTGTTGGGGAGTCACCACTTTTTTACATATATAAATGGACTCGTCTAAGGTATAGAAATTATCCTGCTTACAGAGAACGGGAGTGTGTAAAACAGTGAGTGTGTAAGGCGAGGCTTGTAACGCAGTGCTTGTAACAGCAGTTGAACCGCCGCTAGTTGGTCAGCAAAATATAGACTTATTATCCGGTCTTACTTCTCATCTACATGATTGTGTATATTTGACCGTTAGCAACAAATATTCCTAGTATTCCTAAATTCTACTAACCGTGTACAGGTTGTATATATCTTGTTCAATATACTTACATTTTTCCTATCATATCTGTTTTGTGTTATTATTGTATTGTGTGGTTTCTAATAAGAATCCACAACATAAACACTAATTTATGTTATGTTATATCATTCTTTCTTTTCTTTCCCAATGGGTTGGAATTCACATTTATTCTTAGCTGAGTATGGATGCAAGAAATGTCTAGATAGCCATAATTTAAACCTACAGTCCAATTTACCCAGCAACTTAATCATAGAAAGTCGCATATATTTCTCAATATATACCTACAAAACCCAATCTATGCTGTATTTTATACCTAGAGAGTCCATCCTGCAATGTAAATCTAGAGAACCCAATTTATTATACAACACTAAAATCCCAATTAATCAATGAATTTAAACCTAGAGAGCCTAACTTATGTAGCAATTTAAAAATTGATAGCCCACTCCATCTAGCAATTTAATCCTAGAGAGGTAAATTTATCCCGTAATTTAAACTTAGAGAGCCCAATCTATCCAGAAATGTAAACCAAGAGAGCACATTCGACTCGGCAATTTACATCTAGAGAAACCAAATTATCCTCAAAATTAAACCTAAAGAACTAAATCCATACCGCAAATTAAACCTAGATATCCCAGTCTATTCCGTAATTAAAACCAAATTGGCCCAAAATAATCCAGAAATTTAACTCTAGAGGGCCGCAATCTAATAATATACTACAATTTAAACCTAAAGAACAAATCAGCTGTTAGCAACTAGATAGCGCAAATGATAAAGCAATTCAAAGCTAGAGAGTTCAATCTATTCTGAAAGTTAAACCATGAAGTAAAAGTGAATTTATGGCATTGCGTGAAAATCAACCTAATCGAATAGGCTAGAATTGTAAATCCGTACGTTGATCCCACTTTCCGTTCCGACCTGTGATACAGCGAAACAGGTTTTATGTGGATGACGAATATATTATGCTTTCATTACGATTGAGCTCTCAAGAGAGGAAAAATTAAATAAAAACAGTTACCATTTCTTCGATTTATGCATAACTCTTCAGCAATAAATTGAGTTCTTTCGGTGACTTGCGTGTGTATAGATCGCTTACATACAACATGCTAAACATTTCCAATCTCTAATTCCATGAGCTTAGGGATTAACGACTCCGACTGACACCGAATCGGTCGAGTTTTAATTCCGGCCAGAAGCAAGTGAATGCCTAGCCACACTAATGAGCGGTGATACAGCTAAAGAGGCTTATATATGGATGATGAATATACTTTATCTAGTCTATATTTTTTCAAACAAATGCACTAGAAATTTTAGCTCACATATAATATGCCTAATATTTCGGCAAATCATTAATTCCAATAATCGAAAATGAAACAAGCATATCAAAGTTGGGTTAAACTTTGAAATGAGAACAACATGCGTTCGTATATCTCGGCCTTTCTTCATATATAATTGCTGCCAGCTTTTGTTTCATCCCAAGTACTTATATACGTTTACATCGATAGGCATTTTACTAATCGGAAGAACCATTTTCGAAGGGCAAAATACGTGAAGTTTGAGTTTATTTCATTTTGTGTTTTCAGTTACCTATATATGTATGTATGTATGTATATATAGTCATATAGTCATCCGCAGACAGATCTGTTTCGCTGTATCACAGCTCATCAGTATGTTTAAACATCCGATTGCTTTTTGCCCAGAATTAAACTCGACCGAATATATATATATATATATATATATATATATATATATACTACCAACGACCATAATTATTAGACCACTCCATTTTTTAAAATTATGTATTTCCTACTATTTTTTTAATATTTATTGCTAAGTGGATAATTCTAAATGAAAATAGAATGGTTCTTTTGTTATTATTTTGCAAACTTTTGCAAGGTATCAAGGGAGCCTTTGCTTCGGTCAGCCAATTAGAAGAATAGACTAGCATGGGGAAGAAAACACAAAAACTGAACACCAGAACAGTTCATTTAATGCACCTGTTATTGTGCACTATTAACAAAAGAACCATTCTATTTTCATTTAGAATTATTTAGACATATTAAAAATAGAAGAAAATACATCATTTCTTTTAAAAAACAACGGTGGCCTAATATTTATGGCCGGTTGTGTGTGTGTGTGTGTGTGTGTGTGTGTGTGTGTGTGTGTGTGTGGGTGTGTTTAAAAGATTAGATACAATATAAATGTACATGAATGTCGAAGAGGATGCAGAACAATTCTCATCTCCACTAAGTAGCCCTTGCCAAATTCATTTATTTACTTTTTAGCACTTTCTTATATCTATAACGAGTAGATGCAAACTATTTATAATACATGTTTAGAGTGCCGAAGAAATCTTAATACCAAAATCTGGCCAAATCTCAAAACATCTTTAATTAAATATAGCACACAAAAAGGTTTAATTATTTTTTAGGCTTTATCCATCATTGTTACATTGTTTTGTTTTGTAGGAGTAAGGGAGTACAAACAGTTCTATAACTTTTATTATCCCAAGTGCTTTAGTGAACTTCTATAGAAATCAATTTTGCGATCACCTACAACAATGACATTATCGCACCAATAAAATAATTTCTACATATCTTAAATCAACAGATCACACATGTGCTACACAATCTTTGCAGGAGATTGAAAATATATTTACCAACAGCCTAGTTAAAGAAACGATCAAGATAATTGGTGACTGGATCTATAAACACCCGTCAATCGCTCCTCTAAAAATTTCACCAGGAACCCGTCAAAAGAACTCCTCGCTTGTACCACAAAAGCTTCATTTATTTGTTATAATGGATGCACCTACATCCAAACTAATGGTGTAAGCATGGAAAACTCATTACGTCTTGCTTTCTTTAAATTTTACATGTCTTTATTGAAAATAAATTGTTTCAAATAACTGAGAAGCCACAAATAAGCACAAGCTACGATGGTCGACATTTTTGCTTTGATAAAAAGAAGGACGAAATTATAAATATAAATTCAATAATTAGAAAATATAAACGATAAATTTACATATGAACACATGGTTAATAACAAAATCTCATTCCATGATGATGATATAGAACTAAAATCTAAAGTTTTAACCACTTCTTTTTTATGTACCTTGTCCCTTCAGAACGTAGGCGATCATGGCCTTTTACGTTTTCCTATTCCTGGTGGCTCTTAGCATGCTTTCTCCTGTAACCTCTCTCAGCCCCCATTCTGTCATCCACCTGCTAAGGCCCTTTAAATATGTTATCCGCTGATTTCTCTGTCTCTTTTTCCCTCTATCTGGCCTGTTAATATCAGGTTCTCCCAGCTCTTCTTCCTCATTGCATGTCCCAGAAACTTCATGTGCCTCTTCCTGATGTTCAATATTAATTTCCTTTTCGTTTCCATCATTTCCGAAATCTCGTCATTGCTCACATGCTCTGTCCACGATATCCGCAGCATCCTTCTGTAGAACCACATTTCAGCTGCTTCAAGTTTTACTTTCATCTTTGTTGAAATTGTCGAATATTCGCTGCCATATTGAAGAACTGACATCACATAGCAATCCAGTACTCTCTACTTTGTTTCTAGTGAAGGTTTCCTGTGTCTTAAATATTTAACGCGTCTTTCGCCATGCCACTTCTCTGTGTCGCACTTTCCATCTTCAGTTAGAACACTTCCCAGATATTTAAATTTTCGTACCTACTTGATTTTAACCCCCACCCACCTGTATTTGGCATTTTGGGCTGCTCTTTTTGCTGATGACCATGCATTCAGTTTTCTTGCAGTTTATTTTTAATCCCTTCATGTCACTCTTTTCAGCTATCTTCTATAGGAGGTCCTGACTTTTTTTCCGTATCTGCAATCAACATTGTGTCGTCTGTGTATTTTATGTTGTTCAGATTGTGACCTCCGATGACAAATCCTGGCATAACATCTAGGGTCCTCAAAGTATTCTCACTGTACATGTTAAATAGATCCGGTGAAAAGGCATATCCCTGTCTTACGCCTCTATCTATCTTTGTATAACTGCTGAATTCGTTACCTGTCCGTATGCAGGCAGTTTGCTGTCAGTAGAGATTTTTAATTACCCTAATGTCTTTCCCAAATATGTCGAGCCTGATGAGCATCTCCATCAATTCTTTGTGGCGTATTTTGTCGAAAGCTTTTGCATAGTCAATAAATCACAGGTATAAGTTCTTCTTCATTTGTATGGATCTTTCAGAGAGCATCCTAATCATAATTCATCAGTTTTCGGACGATCAGTTTTCTAATATGACTCATTAAGCTGATACTTCGGTGTAGTTCACACTCGTCTACACCTGACCTGTAAAATAAAAAAAATAAAAATACAAATACGAATACTTGTCTTTTAAACTTTGAAAGCCAATTGTCGGAAACATACACAATAGCAGTGATAACAAACTTCTTAAATAGAGAACATCAAAATTCCTCTTTCCAAAGAATATTTCTGAGCAAGCTAAAACAAACATTAGACAACAACAATTTTACAACTACATCATTGATAAATTAATAAATTATTAAAACATTAAAAATAATTAATAAAAATAGCACGCAACAAACATCAACATATTTTACTGCAACCAGATGCCCAATAAGCAATACGAAGTCATTGTACTAAGAATCAATAAGCACCATATTTTTGTTGTAATTGCCGAAAACCCTAAAATTTATAATATATCTGTGACACTATAACTAGGCGTATATTAAGGTGCTTTGTAAAATATGTATTTTATTATAATAGATTAAAATAAGAAAATGGTTAAGAATAGAAAATGGATTAGGTGACACGATAACTAGGCGTATATTAAGGTGCTTTGTAAAATATGTATTTTATTATAATAGATTAAAATAAGAAAATGGTTAAGAATAGAAAATGGATTAGGTGACACGATAACTAGGCGTATATTAAGGTGCTTTGTAAAATATGTATTTTATTATAATAGATTAAAATAAGAAAATGGTTAAGAATAGAAAATGGATTAGGTGACACGATAACTAGGCGTATATTAAGGTGCTTTGTAAAATATGTATTTTATTATAATAGATTAAAATAAGAAAATGGTTAAGAATAGAATATGGATTAGGTAACACGATAACTAGGCGTATATTAAGGTGCTTTGTAAAATATGTATTTTATTATAATAGATTAAAATAAGAAAATGGTTAAGAATAGAAAATGGATTAGGTGACACGATAACTAGGCGTATATTAAGGTGCTTTGTAAAATATATATTTTATTATAATAGATTAAAATAGAAAATGGTTAAGAATAGAAAATAGTTTTAAAACATATTTAACAAAAGTGAAAAAGAAGAGGAAAAAATTAAATAAACGCTTTTTCTTTTATGAGGAAAATTGTGGCAGAGACAAGGGTATCCGATTACTGTTTTAAATCCTACCACTCTTCCGGTAAATATTTGACTGAGTGATTTAATGTGATAAAGAGATAAGTTCAGGAAATAGAGTTCGGGAGGTGGGTTTTCGAATGACCAGGTCAAAGGCTGTCTTTTACTGTATCTTGACCACACATTAAGAATTTTCCGGCGGAAGCTTTATGAAGATAAAAAAAAAATAACTGAAATTTCAGACTTACAGTCGCCAATGTTTATCACCGGTGGTCTAAAGCATTTCCGGATTTCCGGATCAATTTTAAATAAATTCAGGTAATTTTTCCGAGTCAGATCAGTAGAGTAGAGTAGAGTGAGAAAGAGAGAGTCAGTTAAGTCAGTCAGTCAGTTGAGTGAAGTGAGCCTCCGTTCGTCTTGTTTCGGTCGGTTCGGATTTGTTGATCTCCATTAATTAGAGTTAGAGCTGTGTGTCACATTCGCCTGCCCCAACCGAAAAGGCTAGCTCTAAACGAAATAAAGCATCCTTTCAACTCATCCAAGTTGTGGAAGTTCGTTCCGTATAGTTCAATCTTGTACCCCCAGCTGTTCGGCCGACATTTTCAACAAACTCCCGGCAAACATCACAGCGTGGAGAACGGCCGCCGGAAAAATTGTTCGGACCGTCCGTTGGGGTGTTACATATCACAGAAAATGGAAGGCAGCAAAACATGTTACTAATTAAAAAAAACATTAAATCTAAACTAGCAATGAGCAATATATTGTACTAGCATCATAGCCCGGCGTTGCCCGTGCAACTCGGAACATTTTAGTAGTAGGAGAAGATGCCAATGAGAGGAGTAGATGGAAATCATTTATTGAAAGTTGGAAAGTAGATCCGAGGCTGTTAATAACCAGCATTAAGAAGAAGGCATTAAATGCATGTTGCTGTAGTATTCGAAAGGAGCATAAAGTGTAGTTTAATGTCGGTAATACTTGTGTCTCCTTCTAAGTGGGATACGGGTTCTTTGATCTGGAAATTAATAGAAAACATTTGCAGGAAGTGGCATTAGTAATAAATAAGATAGAAGATTACCTGTTTTAATAAAACATCGTGATGCAATAATGTTTCAAATATTAAATAGATAAATTCCTTGAAAACTCGGTTATATAAAAAAATAAATATATAAAAATTGTTGTTTAAAAATTGTTAAAAAATTCCGTTAAACTATCTATTTTCTTTTGTTTTGCGTAAACGTGATTTGATATTTTGTGACATTGTAAACAACATTGCGTTGGTTTTTGTTTCAAAATTACGGGGAAAATATTCAATTTTTTTGTTGACTAAATGAATTTAACATAAAAATAAAAAATTATTTATTTAGTTTTACTGAAATTAGAAATATAAAAACTATTACGCTCTCAATTCAGAAATTTTGGAAGAATATTTAAAAATGTAGACATTTAATTTTAGAGAAAAAAGTTGATTTCTTGCATGAAATATTTAACGAAAAAAAGCTTTATTTTTAATTTTATTTTCTGAAATATGAAATTTTAAATCTGTAAAAAAAAGACTTAAATAATTAAATTAATCATTGGCACTTTTTTTTACATATTTTGTTTTTGTTTGAAAAAAAAATATTTCTTTTGTTTCAAAATTACGTGGACAAATATTCACATTTTTTTTTTACCAAATGAATTTTAAAACCTCGGAATAAAAATTAAATATAAAGGCTCATTTTTTTAAATGAATATATTTTAGTCGCGTTTGATTTCTGTGTCGTAATTTTGCAACTATCTTAGATCTTAGAGGATTTACGGAGCAAATGTAAACAATCGGCTCCATTGGACAAAAATACTAAAGGGAAAATTACTGAACTTGAACTCAAAATGTATGTGTCGACCTGGCTTCTCTGTAGATATATGTCTCTAGAAAGTTTGAATGGCGTAGCTTAAAAAATGTAGGCGTCACACACAGACTCACAGATTGCCTTTTACATTTATAGGTAAATATTCTACCCAGTGTTTCTTACCAGAAATCAGTTACTTATATCAGACATAGTACCACCTCCTTGAGTATACGCGTCATATTTTACTTAACAAAATGATGTACTAAAAATCTAATAATTCATAATTTAAAAGACTGCCTAAAAGATTCTGGCCGAAAGCTTTAAAATTTTTACATAAACCACATTATATAAAACATATTGCTATTAGAGCTGCCCTGTATATCAAAAACTTCTTTAATACGATCAGCCTCACTTAATTTAACAGGGGAAATGGAGTTTTAGAAGATTTTTTTTTAATAAATAGAAAGATGCTGACGTGAATTGTAGCTGTGCGCAGCATCTTAAGGCTCGGAATGAACGTTCTGACAAAAAAAAGACAATTTCAACAAAAAAGTCAAAACATAAGAGAAAATAACAACAGAGACCAAATATCCTTTAAAATGGCTACAGAAGTGACTGTGAGAACTTGGGACAATAAAAATTATGGAAAACTTTTCTTCACTTATGCATAAAAACGAACAAACATAATGATGTTGTAGAACCTTGGTAAAAAATTAATTAAATCTTTCTTATTTGCCGTATTTAAAAAATATATATATCTAAAAGAACGGATAGTGCCCAAATATGCATTTATATATATATACGTGTGTGTGTGTGTATTTGGGAAGTGATGAACATTCTCTGATAGACTCGTATAGAATTACACACATACACGCACACACACACACACACACACACACACACACACACACACACACACACACACATATATATATATATATATATATATATAGAAAGAGATAGAGAGAGACAGACAGACATACAGACAGCAGACAGTCAGACAGACAGACGGAGAGAGAGTGAAAAATATTTTGAATATTTCGGCAAGAATTTTTCTATATGCTAAATAGAAAGGCAGATTGGGTTCTTCAATATTTTTTGGCAAACAGTCAAATTGAATTCAAAACAATTTGGGCATGACGCTACCAACTCCATCACGTATAAAAAAAACTATTAAAAATCTCAACTCTTAATCTTCAATAATCATTATTAATTTTTGCCTCAAGGTTGCATTTCATTTTAATAAAATACATAATGAGTTCCAGGGTTCAAACTGTTCCGGTGACTTGAAACCAAAATAACCGTGAAGTGCTCTTCTTGCAACACCTTATGCTTATTCACTATTGCGAAATAATTGACTCGATATTTCCATTTGAGAATATTTATTGCCAATTATAACAGAGTTGGATAAAATATATAAATTTTTGGCCTGGTTCCTTGTAATTAAGTTCTCAAAGTTTTATTTTGTTTACAGTCTATATAAATGTCACCCGAGCGTGACTCCGTGGGGTCATGTCCATCGAGCTAGTCTAGCAGACCATCATTTGCATATAGCAACTTCCCAATTCACTGGATAGCGCACTTGTGGGTTTGCCAGAAGTATTTCGAGCTTTTTAATAATTTGGCTAAACCAGCCATGGTCACTATCTTTTTTATATAATAATTTCATCCCAAGAAAAGCAGGATTATAGTGAGAGAAAAAAAGGTATACAGAGGATGCCGAAGAAAGGATAAAAAATGGATGGAATTTAAGAGGTTAGATGACATTTAGGGAGGTAGAAGATCGAAATAGACTTAGCATTTTAACTTTTCGAGATTGGAATTATCAGAGAAGCAAGCAGACGGGAGGGGTTTAACAGGCAGGAAGTGAGAGAAAATAAAATTTAACACTTCCGAGAAACATGCAAATGGGAGTGGGTTCCACAAACAGAAAGTACGAGAAAAGAATCTGTTGAGTAAAAGAGACGGTTACATTTAACTATTTCGATGGTAAAAAATTGGGACCTAGTTGCCAATCTAGTAGCACGAGTAAATTTATATGGTCGGGGCACCAGGATCTTAATATAATCGAGCAGAAAGTCAAATACATGGAATTACGGTAAGAATTATGGTAAGAAAAATTGTAATGTGATAAAAGTGTTTTAAGTTTGCCTTAGCAAATATCATTATTTTTGTTGTTATGAATAGTTCGTATGTTATGAATACCCCGTGAAGGTTAGAAAATATGGAATCCTTATAGTGATGGTGACTAACATGCTGGCAAATAGAAAACAGCAGAGCTTCGATACATATCATTGTAGACGCCTGATTTGGATAAAACAAGAAATGTACTTTCTGCAATGATGAAGGAAGAGACAGGCATTGGAATATGGATCATCTTCATTAAGTGTTACCCGAATTGATAACGTGGAGAAAGCAAGAAGAAAACGGCACCTTTTTTCCTAAACGCGTCAATTCGAAGATAATAAAGGAAAGAACACAGCAAGAACACAGCAAGACTAAGGGATCTTTCTGAAGAACTCTACTAATAACGTTCTCAAAAGTTTATTTTGTTTGCATTCTATATAAAAGTCATTCAAGCGTGTCTCCGTGGGATCATCGCCATGATCATTGACCTAGTCCTGCGTATAGGGAGTATTTCCTGTTTCCTTATAAGGAAGCATTTATTGCCCGATAAACTAGTACTACTTTTAGTTGAAATCTATAGAATATTCTTGAAAAGATTTTTCTCAAAGACAGGTTTCTCAAGTCCAATATCTGTTAATTTCTCTTCCTAATATTGGTGGAGTTTTTCTACTTAATCTTTTTGCCTGTAAGAGTTTGGAAAATTTAACATCCTTTTATGTTATTTTTTCGGTTCGATTTACGTATGATATCTACTTTAGTGGTTGCTGTTGTAGAACATTCTTGATTGATCTAGTTTCTGTTAATTGGTACAGTTCTAGTTTATGATTCTGTAGCGGCAGTACACAATGTTCGAAGACAGATTATCCTCGTTAACAATAAAAAGTTTCATTAGATCAAAATCATTTCTAATAAGCATTTATCGGAGAAAGTATTTGTACTCAGCTGGGACTTTAAATATTTCTGAACGAGTTAGGAGCCATTTTAGTGGCAGTTGATGAATGTCATTAAATGAAGATTTTCTTTGTGAATATATAGCGCCAGTATACTAGGTTTGAAAAATTATGTTTTTCAACAAGATCCATAAGCTTTACTCGCTTAATGCAACTATTTTAACGCATCCCGGGTATAACGATAAACTACATCCTGCAGCAAGGCTTCTGTTCGAAGGTTTTTAGGAGCGAGGGTCGAACTCTTAATTGCTGTTATTCACGGACCTACTCAGACCCGGAGCGGTAGCACCTGTTAGGATCCTTATTATGGGAAAATAGTAAATCATTAAAACTTGGGCCAACAATCTATGAAAGTTTAAAAATAAACTATTATATTAAACTTTTCCAGCAATAGATTTTAATAGAAAAAAATATCTCAGCAATAAATTTTACGGAAAAAAATCAACATTACATTTTAGTGTAAAATTAAATTCTAGCAATAGGTTTTCATAGTAAAAAATTCCAGAGATACATATGAAGCTAAAAGACATTTCCAGAAATAAATTTTCATAGTAAAACTATGATAGTAAAACAATATATTTTAGTAATAAAAAAATCCAGCAATAGATTTTACTAATAAAAAAATCAACAATATAATTTAAAAGTTAAAAAAAGAAATCAAAAGAAAATTAAAATTCGGCATTAAATGATCCACAAAGACTTTATATCTCGTTAAACAAACCATGATAGAATATTTTTAACTATAGACATTTAACAAATAAATATAAATGTCTTCGTTTAAGAATAAGAATCAGAAAATAAGAACTAAATTTGAAATAACAAGGTTATTCGCTTGTCTTTTTTGAAAATAAGATTTTCTCTTCCTTGGAAATATAATTTGTGTGTGTGTGTGTGTGTGTGTGTGTGTGTGTGTGTGTGTGTGTGTGAGAGAGAGAGAGAGAGAGAGAGAGAGAGAGAGAAGTAAACGGAAACTGAGGTAAATAAACCTCGAAATAATTTGTGAGATGGTAATAAATAATTATTCAGACATTTAGTCGTAAATACATAAATAAATCTTGCTTTCCTTAGGGATATTTTCAGAGATTATTTCATAAATTCTAATTTATTTATCGACGACTACTGGTAATTAACCATTATGGTATATACAATATTCAAAAATATTGCAAAGAAAGCTTACAGTATTCAATAGTCTGTAGTAGTCAAGAATACTCAATAGAAAAACTATTAGAAGGGTAGGGAAACTTAATATATTATACAAAAAAGCAAGTAATATTTATGATATTTAAACAAAACGATTCTCGCACATTATATATATATATATATATATATATAGGAAAGAATATTAATAAAAAGTTTTGAATTTAAAAACGTACTTTTTTAAACAGTATTTGTTTATTTTTATAGTGTTTTATATTTCAGACCGCCCTCGGTCCTTCATCAGAAACAAGTGATTTTTAAATTAGAATTGGAAACGTATTTTTACGATGGCGTCCTAATACTTTTTTGTTTACATCACGTGGTGTCGATAAACCAATCAGCATGCGGCACGTCCGTTTGTTTATTTTCGGTAAACCAATCAACACGCGGCACGTCCGTGGAGAGAGTCTGTTTGTTTTAGACAAAAAATCTCTTGGAATATCTATTTTTTTGTTTATATCGCGTGGTGTCGATAAACCAATCAGCATGCGGCACGTCCGTTTGTTTATTTTCGGTCAACCAATCAACACGCGACACCTCCGTGGAGAAAGTCTGTTTGTTTTAGATAAAAAATTCCTTGGAATATCTGAAAGAACATTCTTTTTACCTATTGAAATATTTGTAGAGATTCAACACACCTAAGTCCCTGTTTAACCCTAGCTTGTGTGTGTTTAATTTTGAAATCCAGTATTTTTCTTTCTTTCTGCGTGTGTATGTAGAACTAAACGGACGTGCCGCATGCTGATTGGTTTATCGACACCACGCGATATAAACAAAAAAATAGATATTCCAAGAGATTTTTTGTCTAAAACAAACAGACTCTCTCCACGGACGTGCCGCGTGTTGATTGGTTTACCGAAAATAAACAAACGGACGTGCCGCATGCTGATTGGTTTATCGACACCACGTGATGTAAACAAAAAAGTATTAGGACGCCATCGTAAAAATACGTTTCCAATTCTAATTTAAAAATCACTTGTTTCTGATGAAGGACCGAGGGCGGTCTGAAATATAAAACACTATAAAAATAAACAAATACTGTTTAAAAAAGTACGTTTTTAAATTCAAAACTTTTTATTAATATTCTTTCCTATACATATTAAGACAGTATACGTGGATGATCATCACTATATATATATATATATATATATATATATATATTAACCTGTTCAAATTTATCTAAGTCTGCTCATATCAAAATAAATACCTTATCATTCTGTCTATTAATCAATCTATCTCAGTCTGTTTCTATCTATCTATCTATCTATCTATCTATCTATCTATCTATCTATCTATCTATCTATCTATCTTTCAAGATATAATTGCCCAAGCGTGTATCACGTATGGCAATTAACTGACTGATGGCCATATATTTCAATATATTTCAGGCTGTTCATACCTATCGATCTGTCTATACATTTAAGGTCATATCTACATCTCTATCAATTTATTCATGTCAGTCTTTACATATCTATCTATCTATCAATCTATCCATTTGAGTTTATTCATTTCTATCTACCCAAGTCTGTTCATATCTATCTATCTATCTATCTATCTATCTATCTATCTATCTATCTATCTATCTATCTTTATGTCAATCTATTTTAGTCTTTTCATATGTATCACTCTATTTAAGTTCATGTCTATTTATCTATCAATTTATATATGCCAGTATTTAAATATATACATAATCACTCTATTTCAGTCTGCTCATATCTATCTATCTATATATCTATCTATCTATCTATCTATCTATTTTATTTGCTTAATATCTCTACATATATTATTTATCACTGACGTCAATAATCTGTCTATTTATAAAATCTATCGCAGTCTGTTTATATCTATCTATCTATCTATCTATCTATCTATCTATCTATCTATCTATCTATCTATCTAAATTCTTGGGAAAAATATTAATCCAATTCTTTTCTCTCCAGCTGTGGGTTGAATAGCAGGACAGATTGGGTTCTATTGCCTTGGTGGGCAACCAGTCTAAGAAAGAAATAGTGACCTACTGCTGGAAAATCTTCTGCCTTGTCAGTCATGGATCGACAGAGATGTGAGCAGCCAAGCGTGTATCACATATGGCACTTAATTGACTGAATTGGGGTGGCTGACTGTTAAAGATAATTTAGCGGTTTTCCATTACCTTTTCTCCGGTCTGAGTAATTTTTCTTGTAGACTAGAAGCAGCACAAGGCATTATCGCCAAGCCTACTTTGCTATTTAGCTGATAAACATGGAAAATAGATATATTCATGACTTTCCTAGTAGTGTTTATGTGAATTGATCGAAATAAGTTGAGCCGTAAGTGGAACCCGTCGAAGCACCTGCAAAATGTAATCTATATACGTTTGTCCATTTTTGTGTGTGTGTTAGCAAAACAAAATCAATCAAATGTTTATTAATGTATGTCTTTTTGCTTAAATGAAAATTAGCGATGCAAATGGATACTTACAAAAACTAAAGACGCTACTTCACCTGGTTCCGAGCAGGTTAATTGAATTACTGGTGAAAATTAACATTAATATATTTGCTTCGTTGGTTGTATTGTTTGTTTCTTTTGAACATTTCAACCTGTCTATTTTTCAACCTTCATTCGGTGTATGCTGGACATGTTAGTTTTTTGATTTACATTATTTATATTAGTCATCAAATGACAAAAACACACACACACGCACGCACAAAAGTAAAGCATTTCAACCATCAAAAGCACTTCATCAGGCAAATATTGACTTTATCGAAGGTTGACCAGAAAGTTCAGACTCACTTCGGGAACGGAAAGAAAACAACAGAAGTTTATGGAGCAACGCCAACATTTATTCTTCAAAATAAAATCCATCATTTACGTCGAACTTCTGCCAGCCATCAACCAGCAGCCGAATTTGTCCTGCATACCAATTCGCTGGTTTTAAATTTAAAATAATTGTAAGCAAGCTTCATTCACTTCGTCAAAAATGTTGAATCGCTGGTCGCTGAGAACGTGTGCCATTGAGTAGAATAAGCCATAGTCTCTCTGAGCAGCATCGGAGTAGAATGGTGGATGTGAAAGAATCTCAACAAGGTCCATCTTTGAACTTTTCCTTAATCAACCCGGAAGTGTGTGTCCTCGGAATGCCTTGCTGAAACAAAGCTTGACCTCAACTGACCAAACCAAGATATGCTTTCTTTAGTTTGACGTACACGAGGTCTCGCTGCTGGCAATAGAGTTTAGCGTTGATGGTGTGACCGTATGGAACAAACTCGAAACGTAATATTCGGAAATTTCACATGACAGAAATAACGTTTATATATATATATATATATATATATATATATATATATAATTTTTCGGGTTCTCCCTTACATCCTGTTCTGTTCTTGAATAATTATTTATTCAACTAGATTTAGCTCTTATGACCGAGGTGCAAAACCGGTTAACTAGCCCGTTTTTCCTTTTTATTTTTTAATTATTATCATCATATGTGATAATATTAATAATTTTTGTCTACTTATAGTGGTAATATATATATATATATATATATATATATATATATATATATATATATATATATATAATTGATTTTATTTTAGTCTTAAATATTGTTTTTATTTCAAATGTTTTTGCTAGTGGATATCGGTATTTGAATAGACGCTCTGTTTATTTCAAATGGTATTTATTTCAACTACTGGCCTGCATTCTGAACCAAAACTAATTGAGATATTTTGCCCTTCAAGAAGATTCGAACCTTTACACAGCTTTGCAAGATGTACAACCGTCTGCTCCGGTGTGATTTCATCGCTCACCTAGGAAAACTGCCTCAATAATCCAATGTTCTATTTTGTCTTAAAACACCCTGATGCGTTCAAATTTTCTCGAAATACACAAAGCACGTCGATTGACGAAATATAATACTGTTTAAAATAAACGGAACTTTGTAGTCAAATACAAATACTGATTGTAAAGCAGACCTTGGAAATGATCTGGTGAAGAAGCTCCATCAAATATAATATTCAATTGGCTGTTCATTACATCAGAATGGGTTACCATTCAGAACTTATTTTAAATATGTTGAGGGTAAAAGAAACCCGAATATTTTTACAGGATCAATAGCAAAATTTTGTGAAATGATTTATCATGATTTATCACCAGTAGAATTTATGAAAATCAATGTCACTCTTGATAATATGACGCTTATAAGAAAAATGGGGAAAATATTATTTAGAAATTCCATTAAAATAACGTTAGAAGTAATTAAAATATTAGTTTTAACCTGCGAAATTTTCAGTTTTCTTATTTTAATATTCTGGCGAATCTTAATTCTTGAGTTAAGCGTATGACAAATTATATGACAATAAAATATCCGTAAAAATTCCTCTTTTGTATCATTAAATATTTAAACTTAAGAAATTTAACCAACTATTGCAATAACAATCATAAATATAAAGTTATCTCTCTTCTTCATTCATATAATTCCTCCTTACTTGTATTCATTCTCTATCATGTTTAGTTTACAGATTGCTTGTCTTTCTTCTACTCATAACCATTCTCATCTTTTTCTCTTGTTGCCTCTTTTTGTTGTATTATTCTTTCTTCCATTACAATGGTTTTCTCTGGAAATATGATGCATTTAAAAAATACATTTAATTTCATTCATCACAGCAAAAGCGTGACACACATAGATACCTAGTTAGGTGTTATTGTATACACTACGACTTGTTATGTTGTTCACAGCGATAATTGAAGGACTGATTGGATAAAATAAATCATAAACTAAGAAAAATACATTATTTATTTTAGAAGAATCAATATGAAGACAACAAAGAAAGACTTGAAATTATTATTTAAAGCACAAAAAAGCTACAAGTACAATAATACTCTCTCTTTTTTAATAATAGATGATATATATTTCACAGTGATTCTCTTTTCGTTTTATACTGCCTGTTCGATGTTCTCTTACATTTATCTTGCGTGGTTATGTGTACGTCGTCCCGCGTTCCTATGTTTCATCTGTTGTGCCTGTCTACGCGTTCATGTCTTTCTAAAGCGTGACCCACGGTATTAATATATACATGTCAGATTACAAAATAAAATCAATTAATTGTTTAGCAATTAATGTGTTTCTGATAAAAAAAACTTAACAGTTATGTGTTTCAGGATTATCTGTATTAGGGTGCTGGAGAAGACGATGGTTTCTCCCACTAAGAATACGCAGGTTCGAATCCTGCCGTAAGGCACATTTTTTTATTAATTTTTCTCGAGAAATCAGGCTGTAGCTGAAATTTAATCCTGTTTAGAATAAACTGGGCGTCTACTCCTCTACGAGTATCCATTAAAAGTAAATTGTGAAGTCTCTCAAAATATATATACACCAATTGTAGTTGTGTATTTGGGCAGCGTTCTTTCACTAATTATTAAAAATATCTTTTTATTAAAAATAACTAAAAAAAAGTACTACTACTTCTCTGTATTCTAGCTTCGTTTTATAATCACCAGCAAGAACAATTCTTTAGTTAAATAAAGAAATGTGTTTTATGTACCATGTTCCTTCATGACTTAGACGATCATGTCTCTACAAAATTTTTTGACCTTTGTAGGTCTTAATAAATTTTGTTCTTTTTTGTTGTTGTTGATCTTCTATGTGCCTTGTCCTTTCAAGACGCAGGCGATCATGGCTTTCCACGTCTCTCTATTCTTAGTGGCTCTTAGCGCTTAGAATGAACGATTCCATGGAAAATTTCTAGGTGCCCTATGTCTTCAAAAAGAAATCATTTGTTCGCACACAATAAAAACAAAATAAAAAAATATACCTTCTCACTCATTTTGACCTTTGTAGGTCTTAATAAATTTTGTTTTTTTGTTGTTGTTGATCTTCTATGTGTCTTGTCCTTTCAAGACGCAGGCGATCATGGCTTTCCACGTCTCTCTATTCTTAGTGGCTCTTAGCGCTTAGAATGAACGATTCCATGGAAAATTTCTAGGTGCCCTATGTCTTCAAAAAGAAATCATTTGTTCGCACACAATAAAAACAAAATAAAAAATATACCTTCTCACTCATTTTGACCTTTGTAGGTCTTAATAAATTTTGTTTTTTTTGTTGTTGTTGATCTTCTATGTGCCTTGTCCTTTCAAGACGCAGGCGATCATGGCTTTCCACGTCTCTCTATTCTTAGTGGCTCTTAGCGCTTAGAATGAACGATTCCATGGAAAATTTCTAGGTGCCCTATGTCTTCAAAAAGAAATCATTTGTTCGCACACAATAAAAACAAAATAAAAAAATATACCTTCTCACTCATTTCGACGTGTGTCATGTTCGGTTTCTTCAGGTTAAAATAAAAGACAATACTGCGTGCAAAGAAAAGGCGTTGATAATTTTGATGATAAATGGGCTAATAAATTAAGTTACTTTATCCGACAATCTATCAACTGATTTCGAAAAAGACACCCAATTAATCGTTAACTGGGGAAAGGAATGTACTTGTAAATTTTAATGCCCCTTATACAAATCTGCTTTCCTTAAGTCAACAGAGAACATTTTCGGCCTGCCAACAGCAAGGCTGATACTAAACTCCAGGAGAGCAACATTTTGTGGCTTCTAGGACTCACTTTATTCGCTTACATGTATTAGAGTTGTTATATTAACTCATATGCTACGTCTACTGCTACAAATGTTGTAGTGTTAGACAGTTATTTGCCTCAGAATATCTCTTTCAAACTTGAAAATCTACCACTCACTTGAATATCTTTACCATAACGGGTCTTATGCTCTGATTATATTTTTATTTATTATTTTAGCCCAAGCAAGGCAGGATCGTCACTAGTGCGCAGGGGGGTTTGAGTGAGAGAAAAATGGGTATGGTAGTATTGCAGAAAGGAAAAAAATGAACTAGATTCAAGAAAAGAGAAGATGGTAATTGACGTTGCATTTAAATTTTGGGAGATTGTAGCTATACAAAATTGCCATAACTTTGTTCTGTCTTTTCTACAAATATTTTCATGACCACTGCTCTGGCGATCTTTTTCCCTGTTAGCCCGACCACATGAATTCAAACGTGCTTCTAAATTGGTATCTAGGTACCCCCTTTAACCGGTGAAATAGTTAAATATAACCACCACTTCTACTGGAAAAGTCTCTTTTCTCACACTCCTCGCATGTGGAACAACTTCCGTTTAATTGCTTCTCAGATAGCTATAATATCTAAAAATTTAAATGCAACGACAGTCTCCATCTTCTACCTTCTTAAATCCCATTCATCTTTTATCCTTTCTTCAATACTCCCTATACCCAGTCTATTCTCTCACTGTAAACGCATGTGCACTCGCGGCGGTCCGGTTTTGCTTGGGGATATATATATATATATATATATATATATATATATATATATATATATATATATATATTGTTCCTATATGTTTATTATATGTTTTTACGGTTATGAGAAATAAGGCGACCTATGTTATCGATTACTAAGCGTCATCTAGTGCTGAAAATGATCTATTTTCATTATCGATATCATTGATTTCTCATCAGACTACCTGGCAGATAACAACCAACTTCGTGAAAAAATTATCTGCCTAGTAGAGCGCGCCGATAAGCGAGGCATTGCTGATAGGATTTCCATAAAGTAAGTCAGAACCGTTGATGAAGGGGAGAGGTCATCTATTGAATAATGTATAGCCACTAATTACGTCTAAATTACATTTTCTGTGGAAATGGATGATAGAGGGTGGGTGTTCGTTAAATGATGATGGGATACTGCTTTCATTAAGGAGTGAACAAGGGTGGGATGGTATTAATGTTGATCAGCGGAGAGCGTGTCTGGAAAATAAAATGTATATGCAAAAATTTGAAGTTTGTAAAAAAATTTGCAGAACGACTTGAAGAATATTTTAATGAAAATTTTGAATACTGACAATAAAATCAGACATTTAATCTCTATTTCTCACACACTGTCTAGGTCCCTATCTATCTATCTATCTATCTATCTATCTATCTATCTATCTATCTATCTATCTATCTATCTATCTATCACAGAGGATGATGTGAGGTCTGTACCGGCCCACCAATGTGTGTGTGTGTGTGTAAAACAAATAAATGAAAACAGAATGATTAAATAGTAAAATCTAATGTAAAACCACTTCTGCGAAACTCTAATTCAGGAAACATTTTATTTCTATTTCGAGTTACGCACTATTTCTTAGTTTCAAAGACAATTTTTCTTGCAATATAGATAGATAGATAGATAGATAGATAGATAGATAGATAGGATGGAAGGAAGGAAGCAAGGAAGGAAGGAAGGAAGGAAGGAAGGAAGGAAGGAAGGAACAGGCTGATATATATGAAGAGACGAAGATAGATAGATAGATAGATAGATAGATAGAGAGAGAGAGAGAGAGAGAGATATTGATGTACATATATCCAAATCAATATATGAATAAAAACAGACGGCAAAGTTAAAAAATGAAATAGAAACGTCGTTAGTTTTTTTTTCCCCCGAAAGGTCATAAATATACATTCGGTTAACTTTTAGTTTTATTTTCCTTCTTTATATTTTTTGTTCAGTACTCAAATAAGTGTCTGTGTCTAACAACGCTAAAGATGTATTTTTAAAAATTTTCATTAATCTTATGATTTTAGGCAGCAGCTTTTATATTTGTATATATAGTCATCGGCATATAAGCCTGTTTTGCTGTGTTACAGCTCATCAATGTGGCTAGACATTCGCTTGCTTCTAGTCGGGATGGAAACACAACTGATTTAGTGTTAGAGTCGGGTGAGTTGAGGAAATTTTACGTGTCATATATATATATATATATATATATATATATATATAAGGATAGGCCTATTTTACACTTTTTTTCCAAAATCGTTTTTGCACAAGTTTAGACCGTTGGGACATCATGAGATAAAACTCACACTAAATTTTAGATTCATGGCATTTGAATTCCTTTTGAAGAGATTCAATCGAAAATCGGCATGTGAAATGCGTTTAAAAATCTATTCATTTTGGCAATAATTGATTGAAAAATGTTATTATTTCAACAGTAAACAATAAGCGTTTGCTATTTTAATAAATAATATTTATATTACATGAAAACTAATTTAACCCGAATATTTATATAATCATATCATCATAACTTTCAGGGTAATGGTCTTTAGAAACAAAGGAATGTCTTAGCTGACGACATAAGGCTTCTGTAGGAATGTGTCCATGTCTGGCTTCAAATCCGGAAACATTGTGAGAAGCTTCAGATGTTAAATTCATTTCTCTTTCATCACTCTGAAAATGTGAAAAGGAAAATCAGGCAGCTATAATTTTGTGTTATTCATAAGAGCTGCTTGAATTAAATTTTCTGAAACTTTTTAGTGGCTGCAAGTTTACAAATTCCATTTTGGAATAGACTGATTAATTCTGACCAATGCTGATCGCTAGCATTTTATTCAAACTGTTTTTGGTGGTTTCTTACTTCTGAAAGGATAAAAAATAAAATTCTGGTTTTAAATAAACAATTCATGCTTATTCTATTTTAGTGAGTGGAACTTAAAACGAGATAAACTTTAAGAAAACTTTAAATCCAGATAAATTAGTCTATTTTCGTATATTTACTTATATAATAGACAAAGTTTTTCAAGATATATTTTTCTCACTTCCAATTGATTTGTCTTCCTTATCGAATACAAGACATTCTCAGTTAACAAAACAAAAGAGTTATATATTCTTGAATGCATTATTTTGAATTACTTCAGACAGTTTCTTATTCCTTTGGATCATCTGATTGTTATGCAATTTGCTATCCCCTCTCAGTCTCAAATCAACTAACTTCATTCGCTTTAATAATGAATTTAATAAATTCGTGAAGCTTATCATGCAGTTCTGAAGTGTATATAACTCTGGTCTACATACACATTAATCTGGTTGCTAAAGTTAAACAGCAAATATAGAATTAATCTTAAATGAAAATTCCTAGGGTATATTATAAAAGAAGCCGTTTTATATACTTAGAACATTTTTAATATAGGTCGCATATTATCAAGAGATTTTCAGAGATTTTACTTGTGGCAAGTCAGAAACTAGATTAAATTTGGCTACGGGCCTGCGTTCTCGGGAAAAATATATAAAAGTACTTAGGGCAGGATTCGAACCTGCGTACATTTAGTAGGAGAAATCACCATCTGCTCCGGCACACTAATTCATATATTTCTAAAACACATCACTGCTAAGTTTCTCATCAGAAACCGAAACACATTAATTTCTAAAGAACTAATGGATTTCATTTCTTAATCTGACATATTTTTTTAATTACTTCAAACGTTATTTTAATAGAATCTTTAAATAATATAACCACCACTTTCTCTATTTCTCCGTGAGATTATCAAGAGGGAAACAGATTTGCATAAATTCTACTTGCGACAAATCATGATAACCGTTTCACACAATTTAGCTAGACGTCCTGTAAAAATAGTCGGGCTTCTTGTGTCGTCAACATATTTAAAAACAGCTTTGAATAGTAACCCCTTCCGATGTAATAAACAGCCAATTGGATGTCATATTCGATGAAGCTTTTTCACCAGATCAGTTACAAAATCTGCCTTACATTCAATATTTGTAGTCGGGTTGTCCAGAAAAACAGCCTTAAGGCTGTCTATAGTATCAAATTCTTCAGAAGTACTAAAAGTTTCTTCCGTTAGGAGAACACTAGTGATACCTCTAGTTGGAACTACTTTACGAATTAGGTATTTTTACGTCTCAGTTCCAGTCGCTTAAATAAATACTAAATGGTCTAGAGGGCCACTTTCTTTTTTTCGTCTAAGGTTGCCATTTTGCTGTATAACTTCATTAATTCTTTATAAAGAATTTAAAGAATTTAATTCTTTGTTAAAGACTCTTGGCCGAGTAAATAACAGCGTTGGTTAAACCAAAGTGTAGTGAGTTCAATACTTGGATATAGCAGTGATGAAAAAAACAAAAAAACAAACAAAGAGAGATGAGTTAAAGAGAGATAAGTAGGACATCTAGAATTTGCATGACTCATGGAACGAGAACAGTCTACCCCAGTGATCGAAATTAAAATCCAGTTCAAAATCCTAATCACTTGAAGAAAGTCGGAGCGTACAACGACCGAAACGTCGTGAATATAGCAATGAAGATTAGAACAAGAGTCTGTTCCATATAAATAATTATAATACCTCATCTCAGAAGTATATATATATATATATATATATATATATATATATATATATATGAAAAAAGACAACAGTAAAACTCATCTTAGCCAACGCGTTTTGTACTCTGAAGGACAGATATCCTTAATATAGTCCCTCTGTTTTCTTTTTTTAATATTAGTAAGGATCGAACTCATTACTCAATCATAACAGGTTTAGATAGACATGCTTGCTAATCATTACACCACTCCGAGAGAGATAGTAAGAGATTTACTGAGCGATATTTATTGAGAATGAGCTATACTGACGTAGAGATGTGTTGACAGATGCGTTCAGTAGGAGCCGGATTGGAAACTGAAGAAAGAGAGCAACAGGCATCTCGTCATTTATGTGTGGCGTGTGTGCGATAAAATAGGTGAAAAATTTGATTGATTTATTGAAAGCATCTAGAGAATAAAAGGAAACATTATATAGAATGTGCGAGGATATTTTGTTCCATTCGTGCGTTTTCCAGCTCTTCCTCTGATCTGCGAAGAATCAATAAATTATGTCAATTAATCGGGACCTACTCTCTGATCAATTAACTCAAATGGCCAGTGAAGAAATGCTGCCGCTCTTCCTAACATCCATTAAAGGAAAGATCGAAAAATCGATTTATAATGAATTTGTATCAGCAATGAAATAGATCTAAAAGTCGAAGTCGAAGTGAATATTAATTTCTGATGACAAACACGTAGAATAGATTGAATATTCTCGCTATCAGGTTTCTCTTTGAGTACTTCTTCCACATTGAAAGAGGCAACTAATCAAACAAACAACTCCACGTTGAAGGGCATACTTCTATTGCCAATATCTTGAACATTTTTTTTACTAATAACTTAAAAACTAATACATTATTGTTATCAAATCTAGTGTAGGGAGGGAAAAATAGAAAAACTATTCCAATGAATTCAATGCATAAACGAAACGGCGTTCGGAGTTTTTATCTTTTTGATTTTTATGACTATATCTTTACATATATCACATGGCAATGGTCATAATTTTGTTATTATCCAATTATTCTTGTATCTGCTGCTTTAATAATAAGTTGAAAAAGGTTGTGATAAATCAGATGGGAAAACTTAAATATTTAAATTGTTTACATCCATATCACATTGAAACAACTGTTCGATGTAGAAGCACAGAAGTTAAGCAACATTGAGCCTGGTTTGTACTTAGTTAAGAAATTACTGATGAAGGATGTCCGGTAGGTATAATGGATAGCGTCTCAGAATTAAAACTCGGAGACCAGAGTCCCAGATTCAATTCCAGTCCCATGTCAGGTTTGTTATATTCACTTATGAGGAAATACTCTTGGGAAAAGTTTGAATTCCACACTTCCTACAGCTATGGGTTAATTAGTAAGACTTGCATTGGTAAATGATTATTTTATCCCCCCACACCAAATTTTACATTCTTAATGTATTTTTGGGAAAGGTTGATAAGCTGTTAAAAAAACAATGTTTGTGCATTTTCTGTTTTAGTTGATGTTAAATGTAATTGATACTTACTTCTCACTGCCTATACATATATATATATATATATATATATATATATATATATATATATATATATAAAGTGCGAGAAGCTGTGAATATTTTGTTTAAAGTGTAGATCTATTGTTGTTTTTATTATTAGTATTACTTGCATTTTGTATCATATATTAAGTGTCCATAATTGTATTTGTGTCGTTACACGTGTTTCGAGTCTAAAGTAAAGTCACAAGTTTATTCATCTGAAGAGAGTCAACTTTAGACTCGAAATACGTGTAATGACACAAATACAATTATGGACACTTAATATACCATACAAAAAGCAAGTAATATTAAAAGTAATAACAACAATAAATCCACACTTTAAAAAAACATTCACGGCTTCTCGTACTTTTTTCTTATATATATATTCATATATAAATACTATTTACGCTCTCACACCCTGATTGAACGTTTTGAAAGAATGGTAGACTTTGGAAAAACAATAGCTACTCTAGCATCTACGCATCGTTCATTCAGTAACGATTCAGTAATAGCTACTGGCGTATGTTTGCATGTTATATCACACGCTAAATGTCTACCTTCTTCTACCGAGCGCTTATAGCTTAGAGGTAGAATCGCCGACTGATGTTAATTCGGTCGGGTTTCAATCCTAGCTAAAATTAATTGAATGACTAATCGTACTGATGAGCTGCGAATCAGATCTGTCTGCGGATGACTATATATATATATATGTGTGTGTGTGTGTGTGTGTGTGTCAGTCAATTAATTACTATACGTGATAAACTATCGGGTGATCATGTCTTTTTCAATCAATGACTGACCAGCAGAAGATTTTTGCGCAGTAAGTTCCCACTTCTTTCTGCATTAGGCTGCTTGTCAACCAAAGCTACAGTATTGATATACCCTGCTATTTAACATATAGTGGTGGAAAAGCGATAGATTAATATGTTTTCCAAGGGTATTTTCGCGTAAGTGAATGCAACAAATTCACTTGAAATTCGAACTCTAAATACGCATTCCGAGCCGATATTCCATGCACCAAAACGCAAATCTATCTATGTATCCGTCTATGATAAAATATATTTTGAAGTTATGCCATATTTGGATTAACGTGCTCAATTTCAGGGATATAGTGTATGTAAATATAAACTTGGACGTTAAATTCAAGAACTAGAAGCGACAGTCTGTTTCATGCTAAACACAATCCTCAGGCCATAATATTTATTTTTTCATAAATACTAAAAACGTGGGGATGGGTATACTGGCCTTCATCTGTTTTATTTTAAAAACTTAACTAGACACAATCAATGAGCCAAACAACTTATACTTTATTCCTTGAATCAAAACACCACATCATTGCTTACCAATAACCATAATGCCTCAAAGACACTCTGAAGTCCAAACTAGTCTTATATGTAACATTTGTCTATGAGGAATAAGATTAACAACTTTCAAAATTTAAAACTACTGATGAATGTTTGCATTATGCATAACAGTATATATGTAAGAAATTACACCTAACAGTGAGGGGATAAGGAATTAAGCTAAATAATGTGTGGACAAAAATAAACGAGGCCAATGAGATTGCGTCTCCTAGCTAACTTGGCGTAAAAATGTAAAACAATGTTCTTTTAAAATTTAGCACTTCATGCAATAATTCTAGTTTTGTCATTTTTTCTGAAAATAAGGCTCATGTTAAGTCCAAACACTGAAGAATTTCGGAGCGTAAAATGGCCGAAGCATCCTGAAACCTGTCTACGTCTCCTTCGCAAACATACGAGGTACTCGCACTAACTATTACAGCGTCATTCCTTCAAACTAACTCACCTAATATCTTAGCTCTATGTGAATCTAAACTTGACCCTTCTATGCCCCCTTTTGAGTTTTACGTTCCTGGTTACCTTCCCTTCTTCAGGAAGGAATTCAGTGTCCATATGCATGGGCTTGGTGTTTATGTCATCGAACATATCTAGGGTGACCTCCCTTGAATCCCTGGATCATTCTTTCATGTGCTTCCGTTTCTCACTTTTAAGCTCGATTAGCTATCTTTTCTTTCTCTACCGCTCCCCCTCCTCCTCGTCTGACTGTTCAGTACTTGATAACATCTCTGACAATATTGATAAGGCCATTTCTTCTAATCCATTCATTTGTGTTTGGTTACTTTAACGCCCACCACACCAAGTGGCTGGAAAACTCTGTCACCGATCTTGCTGGTGTCCACATCGTCAATTTTTCAATCAGCAAATCTATTACGCAAGTGGTGAATTTCCCCATAAGTTTCTCCAATAACCCTAATGGAAGGAACTCACTACAAGACCTCTGCTTCACTTCCATCCCAGACTCTTGCACTGCCAAGCAGCTCTGTCCTCTCGAAAACTCTGACCACGCCGTAGTTTCCGTTAACATCGCATTCTACTTCCACTCTACCCAAGAAACTCAGACCAGCAGAATATCCTACTGCCACCAAAGAGCAGACTGGGACTCGTTCCGCGACTTACCGTGTGACGTCCCTTGTACAACGTTTTTAGTCTTCCCGTTGAAGACTAGGCATCTGAGGTCTCCTCTTGAGTTAAGCCTGGCATCAATGCTTTCATCCCAGCCAGGAAGTTTCAGCTTAAATCCCATTCGTTCTCCTGGTTCTCGCCTACGTGCTCGGCCGTCATTGCCCACCGGAAACACTTCTTCCGGCTTTATCGAAGCCACGCGTCGGACTAAAACAGGTGCCTTTTCGCCTCAGCTCGTAATAAATGCAAAAAGATACTTAACGAAGCTAAGATGTTGTTTGCTGCCAGAATGAAGCAACGCATAGCATCCTGTAAATTTGGCGCCAAAGACTACTGGCGACTATGTAAAAGCATGCTTAAAAAGAGTAAAACATCAATACCCCCTCTAATCAATGAATTTGAGGTCCTCACCTTCTCAGCGGATAAGGCTGAATGCTTTGCTCGCAGATTCTCCACCACTTCGAGACTGGATTTGTCTGGAGTATCCACACCCGAACTGAGGCTCAATGTCGTCCACATTATCCATTCGCTGGTCTCTAACATAATCTCACATAATCTCAAAACTTGACCCTCACAAAGCGAGCGGAGGGGACGGAATCCCAATCATAGTCTTGAAGAATTGTGCCTTTGAACACTCCTCTGTTCTCTCTAAGCTCTACAACTACTTCCTATCTGCTTCCTGCTTTCCTGCTTGTTGGAAGTCTTCCTCTGTAGTTCCTATATTTAAGAATTCGGTCCCCACTAATTACAGCACTATCAACCTCCTTCCGATCTTTGACAAAGTGTTCGAAGCCATTATCAACGCTGAGGTGATTCAGCATCTCACAGCCCACAAGCTCCTCTCGGACAAACAGTATGGTTTCCGCTTCACCAGGACTACTGCTGATATGCTAACGACAATCACTGAGTATATATACCAGGCACTCGACAAGAATGGCAAAGTTCGAACCGTTGCCTTGGATATTTCCAAAGCGTTCGACAGAGTCTGGCATGCTGGTCTTCTACGCAAACTGCGGAGCTATAGTATAACTGGACATTTGTTTGACCTAATCCAGTCATTCCTCTCTCATCGCACATTGAATGGTGTATTAAACGGACATGCCTCCCAAAACTACCATACGAATTCGGGTGTCCCTCAAGGCTCTATCCTAAGTCTTACGCTGTTTCTGATCTAAATTAACGATCTCCCCGATGGTATAAGATCCCAAGTAGGCATATACGCTGACGGCACCACAATTTACTCTCACCTCGATCAAATATATGGTGTGGCCGACAAAACGAACCTTGCTGCCGAGATTTTAATGCTTCCAAAACGAAACTGCTATCAATTAACCATCATAAACAATCCTACCCCCCATTAGCATGGAACAGGCTAGCCACCCTGAGAGTAAAACACTACGCCTCTTTGGCCTTACAGGCTCAGGGGACCTCAAGTAGAATGACTATATAGAATCCATTGCTAAATTAACTGCTATGAAAGTCGGTTTCTGTGCAGGACCCGGAAGTTTTTGCCGCCTGAGTCCATCCTGCATATATATGAATCTTCCATCCGCCCGTGTATTGAATACTGCTACCACATCTGGTTGGGTGCCCCTGCTATTCTCCTTGTGGTTCTTGACAAAATACAACGGAGAATCTGTAATGTGATCGATACCGACTTAGCAGCCCGGCTGCAGTCACTCTCTCACCGGTGTGATGTGGCTTCCCTGATGCTCTTCTATAAATACGTTCACGACTTCTGCTCCGATGAACTTAGATCACTGATGCACCCTAGGTATTAATTTGCACGAGATACTAGATTAGCAGCTAGGTCCCGTTCTTTTACAGTGAAACCGATAAAATGTAGCTGCAATTTCTACTCTAACAGCTTCTTTTCTCGCACTTCCCGCCTGTGGAATTACCTTTCATATACTTGCTTCCTTGGCAGCTACAATCTCCAGGAATTTAAATGTAAGGTCAATAGACACCTCTTATCACACTAACTCGCATTTATTTTCTCAAACACTTTTCCCATCTACCCAACCCCCATCCTCGGTAATCCTCATCCGTCTATTACCCTCCTTCCGACATTTTCTATAAATAACCACGCTTTCTTATCAATTTCCCCTATGTAACCCCCTGCGCAATAGCGGCAGTGGAATGCCTTGCTTGAAGTGAAATGTTTAAAAAAAGAAGATTTTTCCTCGACCATAGTACAACACTGAGCTTCATGTACTATGCAATTATTTGCACCTGATTGAAAACTGTGTGTAGTATTATATATATATATATATATATATATATATACACAAATATATATATATATATATATATATATATATGCATGTAGATTGAGGAATATTTTTAGTTGCAGTAAAAGTAATTTGATTAAAAAGTAGTAAATTGCTATAGAACCAAATGGATAGATTGAGTATATTAGACATTTCATTGGTGACTTATGCTTGGAAAATGATAGTCTGATGTAAATCCAACCATACTGGCTTTATAACATTGCCAAAAAAATTCATCTACACGCGGTACAGTTCATCGGATTCCTCGGTACATTACTAGGTTGAGGTAAAAAAAAAAGAAAAAGAAAAAAGAAACTCAATAGTAATCCACCTAAACTATCCAAACTTTATCCAATAAAGAATCAAGTTTGGTTATTTTCTGTGGTTGAAGAGATTGACCGAAAAATCATTTAGTCCAAGACTTTAAAAATAAATTCAGATAAAAAGCAGACAAATCAATATCCAATCAGTTTCAGATGATTTCAGAATAAATGTCATTCTAAATTAAAGCATTACGGCAAATTTTGATGTCTGTATGAAACGAGTATGTCGTCTTGACTGTGGCTCCATTTCACACTTAGGATACGGTTTCTGGACTGAAGAACGAAATAGTAGATTTATAAATATGCAAGATGGATTCTGACGAGAAATATTGTCCGGAAGGTTACAGTGAACCAACCGTTTTATTAGCACACCTAACAACTTATTCAATATAATCGCCCCACTTCATGTCAGTGGAAAGCATGTGACAAAACGTGATGAGACGCACTCATTGAGGTTTAGCATCAACCAAGCTGATGGAAGAGAAAAAATATTCTCTATGATGATTAAACAATAACAGTTTCTTTTTGGAGGTGTTCGAATTTACAAGCCATTTTTGCTCCCGTTAACAACGGAACAGACTGGATATGCGTGTAGGATAAAATATTTATTATAAATAAGAGCTCCGGTATGATTTGCTTTTAAAATCCTAATCAACTTACTTACCATTTAGTAATTATTTTCATCTATTGCGGCTCTCTTTCCACTGAGTGCAAAAACACAGTGCCAATACCCCAAAACTCACTGAACTCACTATTACTATGTTACGGAATTCACGAACCAACGCTATAATCAACTAGGCCATTGATCCGTACGACCCAATTCAAACTGAAATGACAGTTATAATATTAATATTAAATACTTCCTTATAAGAAAACATTAGGCATTCATTAACTGAGCAGTCAGAGCTGCTTTTAGTTGACATTGTAAAAATATTTATCTGAGTGACTTATCTCCACCACAGCGAGATAACCACCTTTTCTATCCCTAAAAAGGGTTGATAGAAGAAACACAATGGCAACTACAGGAAGACATAGAAAAGGTGGTAATTGAAAGTGACAAAAAATGTAAGCATCTTTTGAAAGAAAACAGAATAAATATGGATGTCAACAAAATGAAGAGCTCAATTTGCAAACTACGAATTGGCGACACCAAAATAAAGCAGAAACAAAAATTTAAATTACCTGGAAGTGTTTTAACAGAAAATGCGATACCAAAATCCAAAGGTGCATTGGGATTGCAAATGTAGCCTTCTAAAAGCTAAGCCAATTATTAAGAAACAGGTTTCTTTAGCAACATAGAAAAGAGTAGGGAAGTTTTATGTAATATAGACCATTCTATATGGGAACGAATACATGACTATCCCCTAACAAATTCTGCAGAAGATGTCGTTGATTTAACATGTGAGTAACGAGAAAGATTCCAGAAAACTAAAAACAGAAATGACACCCATGATTATATGCAGAAGAGATATGAAGCAACCAGAATGTAGTTCTAAAGAAGGATGCTGAGAATAAAATTGTTGAAGATTTTAAAAAATTAAAACAAAAAGGACGCTTATGATCAGAAAGAGATGAAATTTGTAGGACACATATTGAAGAAAGAGGACTTGGAGAATTTGGTACTCTAAGAACATGTTGAAGGTAAGATAGACAGAGGAAAGCAATCAATAAACTACGTAACGAAATTGTAGAAGAGGGTTTGGGACGGATAGAAAAAAGACAAGCTTTACTAAAAGCTAGAAATACAGGGAGTTGTAGAGAGCCATGATCACTTACGTCCCGATAATTCTTGCTCGTATTTGGAAAGATAATGTTTTACTTATTTCATCAAATTTTGCTTGTTTGAATTTTGTGATGTCCCAACTTGATTTGAAAATGAAAAACACTGATTTATGAAATATAAATGCTTCTATATAGCAGTGAATGCTCGACAATTTCATCATAGATGAAATTAGAGACTTTATGCAACAGAAATGTGGCACTACAGAGGAATGCCGAGAATACAATCGACTGAACATATGAGTAAGGCTTACATTGTAGAGGAAATGGGTACATATTGAACGCATACATGACATCTGAAAGAGATTATTAACATTTCTAGATACTTTAATGAGAAAAGTGGGCTTGGAGAATTTGAGACCGACAAGACTTAATGTAAAGCAGGTAAGGTAAAGCATTAAACAGCTTATCTATCTTAAGTTAATTGTTGGTAGAATAATAATTATGCAGTATTGTTGTCATATATAGGCTAGAGCTGCTCAGTATTTAATTTCCAGCCTTGATTATTTTTAAAATCAAGTCACTCTAAACAAGTACATACTGACACTATAATGCAATGGAGTTAAAGAGAATAGAAATATATTTTGAAGGAACCAGAAACCAAATCCTGAACAGAAAACTAAAGCTCTACTCCTGTTTAGAGACCACAGAGAAGTGTCGACTGGATGACAGGAAAACCTATTTATGCACACTTATGAAGGCAGGGAAAACTTACTTTCTATTTCGCAGGGCTATTATTAAAAGCTTGTCGTTACTCGCTTGCTTTTTCTATGTCAAATGTTCTCACTATTTACATTATTCTGATTATTGTCCTCATCATTGTTGCCATTTGTATGACGTTTCGGACATTGTACGCTAGTAATTTCGAACCGAACCCTTTATTACAATCACTGGGGTGTATCATTCTTAATCCTTGCGTGAAGCTCTTTTTGGTAGTCATGAATTGTCGTCCTCTAACCGGACTCTTTAAGTTACTAATTCACCACTACTATCTTCTGGTATTCAACTGTTTTTGTAAAGTCACAGGAACTAACCAATATCTATAACCACAAGGCCAGGTGTCCTTAAGGACAAGAACAACTGAACTTCTGCGAATTATAAACCTCATGTTCAGTAACCATTTTTTGAACAGAGTTCATATTGCATTTTTTTATGTTAATAGTTTTCTATAGTATTTTTTACCAGAGCTCATATTGCCGTTTTGACACTAATATTCTGATGATCGGAAACATTTAGTACCACCAGTTCAGGGCTACTTTCACAAATGCGAATCGCCTTCATTTTACCCATGTCTCAAAAGTAAGAATTTCTAGTTTGACCTTTTCTCAAGAACACTCAATTTGTAGAACAAAGTCCCGAGAAGCTGCTTTCTGAACACTTCAATCTTGACCTTTTTTCAAAATCAAGGGCTAATTGTCCGGCTCACACCCATCTCCGGTCTTTTGAACAGGATTTCTTTTATATTTGTGAATAGGTTTCCAGTTCCTTCTAATATTTTCTAATTTCTTTTCACTCTCAGTAATCCTTTGCATTTTAGTACCATTGATTTGGGTTTAATTGTTAAAAAATTATTTTTTGTTCTTTTTAATCTTTCATTCGAAATAAATTCTTTTCCATTCATATTAAACATCAAACATGTATGGCCCTTGAGTATTTGGTAAAATTTAATAAACAAAATTAACCACTCAATTCCCATTAAATTGTATCAAATAGTAGCACTCATTTTCGGGATGCAATATTGAAAATTACATTTAAAAACATTCACTAATAACCCTAATAACTGGACCGAATTTGCAATAAAGGACGAGGTAATTTTATCTATATTAATTTGTATTAGAATTCAATTTTATATCCATTTAACTCTCTATATAAACATCGATGTGCATTCTGGTGTTATGGATATCATCTCGGAATTCGAATTCCAGTCGAATCCCTTTTTTTCTAGAACTATGTACTATATCGCAGGACAGATTGAGTTCTATAGCCCTGGTTAGCAATCAGTCCACCGCATAAAAAATGATATCCTACTACGGAAGAATCTTTTGCCTAGTCAATGATGGATTGAAAGAGATGATCCCCCAAGCAGGTATCATGTGTGGCATTTATCTGACTGACGTGCTAATATTATTGGGAAAGATATGAATCCATATCTTCTACCTCCTGCTTTGTGTTGAATAGCAAGACGGATTGGGCTCTATAGCCTTGGTTGACAACCAGTCTTCGGCAAAAAGAAATGGCAATCTGCTGCGAGAAAATCATCTGCGTAATCTGTCATGATCGAAAGAGACATGATCGCTCAAGCGTGTATCACTGACTGACTGACTTAATGACTACGCATCAATATTCATAGCCTATAGTGGGAAATTGGAATTACTTATTGAGGGGAATTCATCCCTATAAAAACAATCTTCATATATCTTCTTCTTCTTCTTCTATATGCCCTGGCCCTTCAGGACGTAGGCGATCATGGCTTTCCACGTCTCTTAATCTCTGGTGGCTCTTAACACGCCTTCTCCTGTTACACTATGCAACCCTCGTTCCATCATCTACCTGATTAGGTTATTTAAATATGTTATTCGTTGCTTTCCCCTGTCTCTTTCCCCCTCCATCTGGCTTGTTAGTATCAGGTTCTCCAAGCCCTCTTTCCTCATTGCATGTCCCAGGAACTTCACCTGTTCCTTCCTGATGCTCAGTATTAATTTCCTTTTTGTTTCCATCATTTCTAGGACCTCATCATTGCTTACATGCTCGATCCATGATATTCGCAGCATCTTTCTGTAGAACCACATTTCAGTTGCTTCAAGATTTTCCTTCATCTTTGATTATATTGTCCAGTATTCACTGCCATATTGAAGAACTGATAACACATAGCAATCCAGTACTCTCTTCCTTATCTGCATGCTATTAAATACATTCTTAAAGAATCAAACTTATGTTTACCCGTGTATTGAGTACTGCTGCCACATCTGGTCGGGTGCTCCTTCTATTCTCCTCGGGGTTCTTGACAATATACAGCGAAGAATCTGTAATGTGATTGATACCGACTTGGCTGACCGGCGTGAAGTGGTTTCCCTATGCCTCTTCTATAAATACTTTCATGGCTGCTGCAGAGATAAACTTAAATCACTGGTGCCCCCTAGATGTGAATTTGCACGAGATACTAGATTGGCAACTAGGTCCTAACCTTTTACAGTGAAACCGATGAAATGTAACAGCAATTTCTACTCCAACAGCTTCTTTCCTCGCACTTCCCACCTGTGGAATTCCTTACCGCGAGCTTGCTTCCCCGACGGCTACAACCTCCAGGAGTTTAAATGTAAGGTCAATAGATACCTCCTAACACACTAACTCACACCCACTCTCTCCAACTCTCTCCCTATGTTCTCTTCCTAAGTCGTCTATCACCCTCCTTCTGACATTTCCTATACCCAATCCCTCTATGTAACCCCCTGCGCAATAGTGGCAGTAGAATTCCTTGCTTGGGGTGATACGATTAAGAAAAAAAATCTAACACCACCGTGTTTAGATAAAAACGTTCCAAAATAAACATAAGGACCACCATTAAGCATAAATAATGCCTACTTGTCCCCCTCCCCACACATATACACATATTTAGGAATATATATTTTTATCCCAACCCAACGTAAATAAAGAAAAATTATGATACACATATACATGAATAAAGCAATATTTACGTTTTTGCAGTTTGGTTTGGAATCCTTTAAATTCTTTTGAACTTCAGAAAATCACAATATTTCTCCTTGTGTTCGCAATGTTTATAAATTATTCTAATTAAAATAAAAATGCATGAAAACATAAAAATTCTTTATTCGTCGTGTTTTTTTTTCTGAAGATACTAGTGTCTATAATATATTTCATTCATAAAAGCAATTAAAATCTCTTCTAATGAAATAATGGTTTTGTTTTATTGCATTTTTATCGATATTTGTAATTTAGTGAAGAAATTTTGTACACTGGGGTCTTGCTTGACGGAAAAAAAATTCATGATTTAAATTCTCCAAAGACTTGACCATATAACCAAGCATTAACCGCTACAAAAATGATTTTCTTGAAATTATATAATATTAAAGATTTTCTAAAAAATAAAACATTAAAGTATCTTTTAATTCATTTCTGAATATGTCTGGAAACGTTAATTAAAATCCAACAATTATTTGATTTTTGAATAAATTTCCAAACCATTGTTTTTGTTGGTTTTGATTTATTTTTTCTAAAAAAAGACGAACAAATTTCTATAGTAATTTGTAGTCCCACGTTGACACCAGAAAAAATTAATCAACATTTGTAGTGTTCTAAAAAAGTTTAAAATACCTTTGACATAAAATACCTTTGATCTTTCATCGTAATAAAATATTACCATCAGAAACTGGGTTAATGCACCGATTTTTACGATAACATTTTGTTTTTAATATGTTTTGTGCATTGAGCCAAGTTACATTCACATACACAGAAAAACATTTCGGGAAGTTATGATTCTACCTATTCCTTCAAGCTACGAATTGAACAGTAGGATTTTTATATGAAAATATCATTATCCCTGAAAAACTTTTAAATCGCTAAATCAATGACAATTATTGTTACAAGCCAAAATACGTTTTGACTTTTTCATAAAGAGTTAGTAAACTCTAAAACACAAATTAATCTATATTCTTCGAAATCCATAAGTAAGCCTTGTCTCAATTTCTGGATCAAAAATATTTAATATGGTGATTTTGTCTCGGACTTTAGTTTAAAATAAAAATACTTCTAAAAGAATGTCTTGTACAAACATTGGTCAGCTTATGCATATTGTATATCTGAAAGAATTATGAACATAAAATAATGTTATGATTATTTCCATTTCTAGAATTTCCTTCAACATTGTTGATAATGCAAGAGATTAAGTAGATTCCTTGTTTTATCATTATTTTTAAACAATGAGGATTACTCCTACCGGCCCATATATTCGAATCTTAAAGTCAGAAGCGCTCTGGGAAATGATGCAAATCTGCGCCTCCCTTTGTAATAGAAGCTAAATTCTCATTTGGCGTGTGAACGTCAAAACCCGGTTGTGGTCGAGCGATCCAAAGCATGTCCTGCCAAACGATGGTTTTCTCTGCACAGAGAGGTGTGATTTTTAACCCTACCGAAAAGCACGCTTAATTTATTAAGCCTCTTGAATGTACATGCCAGTTGCTGCGATCCCCCCTATTTATAAAAGAAAAATAAGGGGGCCAATCAAACATGAATATCGACTAAAAGTAACATTTAGAGTAATAAGAAATAATTTCGGATTAAAAATAAAATTTAATGATTCATTAGAAATATATAAGAGTCCGTTCTAAATATGAGAGTAGGCTGAAAAGTTCATAGATTGACTAATGTAGTGATAGTCGGACGTGCTGGGGACAAGGCCACTTAAAAGCATAGCCGACAATCCCCACAATTAATAAGATATAATCTGGTGGTTGAAAAAATGAGGTATTTTGTTAACTGAACACTATATCAAATTTGTAAGAAGTAAAAACGTTCAAATAGAAGAGTTAAATGTTCAGAAAGAAAAATGTACATAGTTAAATGTTCCACAGAAATGGTAGTAAGAAATTAAGTGAATTCAGAGCTTATAGTTGATAGTACCAGAATGTGTCTATGTAGAAATATTAACGGGTTACTAATAAAGTCTGTGTGCCTTACCTTTTTAATGACCGGCGAGAGTGTGAAAAAGAAGGTAAAGAAATAAAGGAAATTGTACTTATCGGACTTTAGATTTTAGGAGTCAGTTGAAGAATCTTCACGTTGTTGTTTCTTTGACAGCGTGTGAGTGAAGACAAAGAAAGGAAAATTGGAAGGAGAGGAAGAACGAATGTGTGTTGACGAGACATGACAGGGTCGGCGTCCTGAAATTTATTTTGTTTTATTTTAGCGTGAGGTCTCTATGCTCTCATCTGACTGACTGATTCTGATTTTTCTCCCTTATACAGATTCACCTTTTCACACTAGATCGCTAACTTTTCTATCAGTTTTGAAAATCGCTTCCCTTCATTGGTTGGAAAATAAATTTAACATCTGATTTTGAAATTTGGCTTCGTCTATTTCTTTCAATATAGGGTTAATCCTTTTCCTATTTGTCAAAATTAAATTTCACTCTTGATTGTGAATCTTTGCCTTGGTCTGGTTTTTCCAAAATGTTTTCAGTCATTCTGATCTGATTTTGCGGGTGTGCAATTTTACTTTTTTCGTTTCAGTTAATTGTTGGATGATATAGGATTTGTATCCCGTACTATGCATTAATTTTGACTCTTATTAATAGCTGCATTGTTTATTTCTATGTAAATTGAGATACAAAAATGGAAACAAATGGTATTACTGTGTGTGCAAAATACCTGCAGCTACATGGTATACCCCTACACAGAACATTCATAGAACCCACCTTCGCTTCCCTGCTCCGATGAAGGCCAAGATCGTTTTATCTGCATGGAATATGATTGCCTCTGTGTTTTTTTTTTTATCTAAAATGCGCTGATTTTATTAACTAACTTCAAAAAGGTCAAAGTATCAACGAAATGTACTATGCCAAATTGCTGAGGTAGATATGAAAGGCTATCTAGATCAAACGTCAAGTAAAACTGACAAAGCGAATCTTGTTTCATCAGATCAATGCTCCGTGGTTTCAATGACTGCTGTACTTGACTCTGACTTTGAACTGGTCAATCAAGCTCCCTATTTTTCTTATTTGACTATCCTCTCTTCTCCAACATGAAAAAAAAGGCTTTTCAGGGAACAAGCATAACAATGATGATGACGTCATATCTACTATTTATGATTTTTTTTATTCAACAGCATACACAGTCTTCTTTAAACAGACAGATGTTAATAATAAAAATAGATAAAATTATTGCATGCAAGATTAGCTCTAGTATAATTCTTTCCTAATCAGCCTATGAACTTTTCAGCCTACCATTTCTGCACTGTTTTAAAGAAAAAATGATATTTTATGTTTAGACTAAATTGAATATTTGTCTTCATGAAAATTCATAGCTATTGAGATATTTTCACATTTTTCCACTTAACTTCCAATTATTTAGAATGAATGTCTGAAGAATATGATGTAGCCTTTCGCATTTAACAAATGAAGGCAGCGTTTGTCGACAGGGATGATTTTAATGACACTGTAAATATTATTAACTCGCATATTCTTAACTGGTGACGGATGTTATTCGATGTTATTGAACTTCCTGTTGACTTGTAATCGTTAAATACGAGATAAAGTCGGAAGTCAAGAAAAATGAAAAAAAAAACGGAGAAAAATAAAAATAAAAGGAAAGCATAATAAAGAAATTAAAAAGAATAAATGACAAAAAAGAAAAATTCTTGAAATACACATATTCAATAGAGAACGCCACCAACGTCTGATATATTCAACGCTAAATTGGTACCAGCACGCAACGACGTGAATCACCTCAGCCAAAAATGTCATAACACACACTATTAGGAAATGGTTGAAGAAAAGACCTTACCGATATTTTAATAATAATAATAAAAATAATAGTAAAAACAGTTTCTCTTTCGTTCTAAACTTTCCACAAAAATAAGAAAAAAAATTAATTTTCGGCTTCAGTCAATATTACGATATGAGATTTTCTCTATACATAGAATGAAAAAAGAGATAAAAAATAAAAAAAACAACAGATTGTAGACTAATTAAATAAAAGGAGATGTACAATACGTTTATGAAATCCTATAATAGAAATAATCTTAATCAGGTACATATAGTGACGCACCAGAAAACATAAAAATCGTAGACAGAAGAAATATTTTTTTAAAAAAATGCTTATAAATCTAAAAAAAGATATGAATTTTGTAGTGAGAAGAAAGGAAAACGAAAATGTAGCATAGAAATTCGGAGACGAATTAGAATAGCGAAAGATGCCTTCCAAAAACTAAGCAAATTATTAAGAAGAAGGGACATTCGTGTACAGACGAAGAGTGCTGAACTGCTACGTAATTCTAGTTTGTCTATATGGCAATGGTTTTTGAGAAATTTTCACAAGTGAAAAGGGAACTTGATATTAATAGAGGTTTTCTTTATCAGAAGAATACTAAGAATACCGTGGACGGAACATGTGTGCAAGGAGGAATTTTTAAGCAAATTGTATATAAAAAGGATAGTTGTACATGGGATCAGCAAGAGGCTGCACAAATTTTGTTCAGCTATAACAACAAAAAAAGAATTGGATGAATTTGACACTCGAAGGGGATAGTGAAAGAAAAAGAGACATAGGGAAACGGTAAATAACCTAATGAGTTTGGACGGCAGGATATGCACTAAGAGAGATAGTCAGAGAGAAAACATTTCTTAGAACGGGAAATGATCAAAAGTTATGGGGTACCATGATCGCAAAATTCTTCAAGTGACACGGTACGTAAAGTAGAATAAATTATTCCAAGGTTTACGTTGCTATGAAAACATAATGTTTTTTTTAATCATCTCACCCCAAGCAAGGCATTCCACTGCCACTATTGCGCATGGGGCTACATAGGGGAAGGTAAAGAGAAGGAGTGGTTAGACATAGGGAATGTCAGGAGGAAGGTGACAGATGAGTAAGGATACCGAGGATGAGAGTTGGGCAGATGGGAGTGTTTGATAGAATACAGTAGAATCGTGAAAACTTTAAAAATTTTCTTTATGGGCTCACAGCTTAATCAAATTGAAACACCGCTTCCCGTACGATCATTAAGATAAGCAACGGTGAGCCAAGATGGGTGACCATTTGGGGATATCACGCGCTGTAATCTTGGATATACGAGTGGTGGAATGGATAATGGCTCGTAATTGTTAACCAGATAGCCTATTACCAATTCCAGTTCTGTTATATTCACATAGGCGCGAAAACCTTTGGGAATCGACTTCTTTTTCTCCCAGCTATGGGCTAATTACTTATCCATGTATCGCTAAATTATTTCCATCTAAAGAAAAACTTTATATATACTCTCCAGATATATACTGTGACTCATTAGAGTCGTAGGGGCACCACATGTAGTGCAGCTTTAGAAGAAGTGGTGTTTCTTTAGGCAAGACAGCCTGACAGAGCCGAACATTCTCCAGGTTAGTTTGACTTCAGATGTTTTTTCCTAGATCGTTTGCCACCCAAGGCTATAAAGGCCAATCTGTCTAGCTATTTACCCATATCTGGGAGTGGACAAATGGATTCATATCTTTTCAAAGATTATTAGAATGTAATGGATTCGATTAAAATTCGAACTCAGCTCTCCGATTTTTCATCCGTTATTTTTCCACTGTGAATATATAATTCAGTTAAAAATTATATATTACTAATATATAAATTGCTTTTTCATCGTCGGTATCCCAAATCTAAAATTCATGCTCAACGCAACTTTCAGGTGTTGTGCGTGAGTCTTGGAGTTGTGCTACCGGCGAAGAAAAAACTGTATATTTATTAATATATAATTTCTAGTTCTGACATTTGACATCCAGCAATATTTTATTAATACCGGTACTCAACGAGTGATAATATATATATATATATATATATAAAACAACATATAAATGTTTAAATATATCGATTAAATTAAAATAACTTTAAAATGGTAAATTCTCAGCGTCTCTCTTTTGTTCGAGTACAGGAGAAATATGAAATTGTTTAAATATATGTAGTTTTATTTTATATGTCTATATTTTCTGAGATGAGATATTTACATTATTTACATTGTTCCATTTATTGTCTTCAACTTCTTTAACATATTCACGACTTTTCTGGCGTTGTACACTCCAACCTTCTTCAGGTGACTGGAATATTGAACCGAACCCATTATTTCGATCACTAAAGTAGATTGTTCTCGTTCCAAGAGTCATTCTACTTCTGGGTGCCTTAGTTATCTCCACTCAACTCTTATATTTTTGTTCGCAAATATTGTAGCCAGTTATTAAAGTCAAAACTCTTTGGGTCAAATCACTGAATCTAACCAACACTTTTATCTACTAGGCCTCGTTGTATTTTTTTGAAATACGGCTGTTTATTGAATGTCAACAGTTGTTATTGCAAAATGTATAATCGGCTGGATGATTGCAAATTTCGGCTTCTCCGGGCATTTTCTCTTCGCATTATTAGCCTTTGTGAAAGGCACGAATCCATTTATTTCCTATTCAGCTATAATTTTAATTGCACACTTTACTGCGGTCTCTATCCTTGGTTAGAAGTCATCCTCGAACAAGCAAAACTCTAATCCATATAAATTACAACGCTTACGACCCTGTCTTGTTGAAAGACACGGTCTCGTTGGATCACCGAAGTTAAGCAACATTAATAAGATGGGTGACCGCTGATGAATACGAGGTGCTGCAAGTTAAGTGAGCCGGCAATGGATACGACTTCACTAATTATTTAAAAAAAAACTCAATATATGGAGGTGCTTCTAGACTGACAGGTCGCAAGACTTATCTGGAGTTAGGTGAGTGTACAAAGAGAAACAATATATTAGTAATATTTTCCAAGTAGACATAACAATTCACTGATAAGAAAATAAATCTTTGGATATCATGAAAACACAAAAGAATATCCTCGATTGAGGGATTATTATAATGATGGATATTATAACATCTGCAAATCGAGCTGAATACAATTTAGGTTGTGACATTAGGGAAGACTGATTTTGAAACCGTGGTAATGCACTCAGTTTCGAAGTTCGCGGTTGACTTGATTAATAACAACACAAAATATATTTTTTTCAAAATCGATACTGATTTTTGAGAAGATGAGATTAAATATTAAGTTTAGGTTAAAATTTATCGTTGGAATTTAATTCCTGTGATCAGTGAAAGCATTAAAGTGCGATCTTGAATAAAAATAAAATTAAGAATTCACTGAAACTTTACAAATTTAAATGGACACGATTTTCGACACAAGTATATTATTACTAAATCAGTATAACATCAAATAAAACTTTCATTTCCTTCAAAGGAAAATTACACTGAATAATTCATAATTTTATGATGTAATACTTAGTACAGTGCCGTAGCTTTAGTGTGAGTTTCAATAAACAATGCAAATTCAAAACATTTTGTCGTATAATGTGTACTCAGCTGCATTAGTGTGATATATACACGTTTATTTATTTTCTGTTTTTATTAATTATAATCTAACGAATGAATTAGCAGATTTATTTATTGAGTCGTGATTTTGTAATTTTTTACATTTTTTGCCGTTTTTACTTATTGAATGCATGAAAAGATAATTTATTTTTCTTGTGGTAAGATATGATTTGAATTCTGGTTTTAATATATTCTCCATTCAATATCTAATAGAAAATATATCAACTTTACGTAAATGCTTGAAGGAGTTAAATTTTGAATACACTTTGTAAGCAAAAACCTATTGAAATTAAGTATTTCTGCACATTTTTAGACGATTTTTAAAAGTAAATGATTAAAACTATAGATCTAATATTTGGTGCAGGTCAGTCTGTCAGTAAAGTGTCATATCTGATACACGCCTGGGCGATCATCTCTCGAAAGAGACATGACTGAGTGGGCAGAAGATTTTTTCGCAATAGGCTTTCATTACTTTTTGCGGTAAGTTGGTTGCCAACCATGGCTATAGAACTCAATCTGTCTTGTTATTTGACCCATAACTGGAGAGAAGAAATAGATTAATACCTTTAACCAAGGGTATTTGAGCGTAAGTGAATGCAACGGATTCGACTGAAATTCGATATTGGCTCTCCAATTTCTTGTTCCGAGCCGATATCCACTGCACCACAACGCACATCCAGGTACTTATCCGACAAAACCACAGTTTACGTCCCGAATGGAAAATTGACTTTGTAAAACAAGTAAAATATCAACGTCCCCTTTTTTAACATATATTCATTCGTTTTCCAGATGTTCTGTGAATGATTTCAAAGAATAATCTTGTGTGTATTTTTAAAATTCTGTTTAACTCCTCTAAAACAGTTGACTAAAGTAATTGAAATTTTACTTTAGATTAAACTATTCCTTTGAGATTGAATGTCAATAAGAAAAAAATGAACATGTCAGACATAATTTTTTTGCTTTTAATTTAGATCACAAATCTGCCAAAGCTACTCAAGATGAGTCGGAAGATGACTACATTACCGACAAAATAGCACACAAATTGTTTTCCCGTTTCAAGGAAGAGAAGTTCGAAATCACAGACTCTCTGCGTTCTGGACAAGCTGTTCAGTTTGATGAGAACCAGTTGCACGCACACCCCAACAAAATTGGTTCAAATGATAGCAAGCTCTCATGTTACTGTCGCGTGTTGTTATTTAACATGAATTACAATGCTCTCATTTTCAGCATCAGATTGCATCAGGCCATATGTGATAAAAACTTGGGCGATCATGTCTCGAAATAGTGGGCAGAAGATTATTCCGCAGTAGGTTGCCATTATTTTCTGCGGTAGGCTGATTCACACAGAAGGTTACAGAACCCAATTTGTTCTGCTATTTAACCCATAACTGTATTTGCGCGTAAGTGAATGAAACAAAACAATAAAAATTTTCTAGAATATAAAATTTTAGTTTTTTAAACTCCTTGAACAGCAAATGAATGATTTTCCAAAAATTCCAAAAACTAGAAGTCGTAGAGACTAAAATAAAACAAGTAAAGAAATGTAAATATCTAAAAGAGTGCTAACAAAGATTGGAAAATGCAATTTTGAGATCCAAAGACGCATTGGCATAGCCAAAGACGCATTTCGAAAGCTAACCAGACAGGAAAATCTTAATGAAAACAATGAAAATAGTGCTGGATTTCTGTGTGATGTCTTTCTTTCTGTATGATAGTGAATGTTGGACGATCTCATCAAGGATGAAGGAGAGGCTTGAGGCAGCAGAAATTTGGATTTACAGAAGGATGCTGAGGAGACCATAGACTAAGTATGTAATTAACGAAGTGGTGTTGGAGGGGATGGAAACAAAGCGAAAACTCATACTTAAAATAAGGAAGAGACCAATGAGGTTTCTGGGATATATAATGAGGAAAGAGAGTCTGGAGAATTTAATACTCACAGGACGGATAGAGAGAAAGAGAGACAGGGGAAAGCAGAGCAAGACATACTAGATAGGCCTGAGCAAATGGATGGTAGAGCGTGGTTTGGGACATATACTAGAGGAAGAATTTTGAGAGTGACAAGAGACAGATTCAAGTGGAAATTTATGATCGCCTTTGTCCTGAAGGGACACGGTACATGACAAAGAATAAGATCACTCGTTAATTTATTCAAATCACACATGTAACCATTTTAACAAAGATTTGGTCACGGCGACGTTGTGTAATGGTTGACTTTCTAGATTAATTATTACTGAGTTCGTTCTTTACTGGGTTCCTCACACTTCTAGCCTTTGAACAGAGCTAAGCTGCGTTTAAGAAATCGCTTATTTAACTATCATTTTAATTTTAATTGCTCCTTTCGCTTCACTTGTATATTTTACAAGAATCTTACATTCATGTACCTTTTTGTATCGTAAAACAATGTTGAAATTCAGGCTTTTATCAAGGAACAGTTTCATTGATATCTGAATAAAAAAAACAGTTAACGATTTCTGCCTTAGCAAAGAAAAGACAATAAACGACAAATATTCGAGATATTACGATCGAAAGATAAATTTAATTTGTAAATAAATAAAAAATGCACGTTTTTTTTTCGAATCGGAAAAATATGTCGAATAGGTCAACCAAATTTATTATTTGACCGCTGTTTCTTTCAAATTTTTTCTATATTTTTTTTTCAACCTACATTAACAGATAAGATGTCTTGATAGAAGCCAGAGGTTTCTAGCGAAAATGATTTCTATTCTTACGTTCATACGACACTTCGACATAAATCGTCCACCTTGAAATAAAATGAAAAGAAAAGCATATTACTGGGTAATTTCTTTTTTTTAATTTGATATGTAATGCACAATTTTCAAGACTGTTGAGAGAGTGTGTGGGATCGAGTGGGAATCTTGACTTTTTCATTTTATTTAATTTGTTATTGACAGGTAAATTAAATGGCGGATTTGTAAGCATCCGTTCTGCTATTTTGATTGTTGCTTTTAGCGTTTGTTATTGCGACACTGTTTACTTCTTTGATTCACTGGTATCTATTAATGTTGCTTATTCTTTTACTTTTTCTTTTCGATTTTTTTATTCCTTCATGAAAACGAAAGAAGAACAGATTGGAAAACATTAAAAAGTGAAAAAAAGGACAAGATTCTTGAAAAGAATAAATAATTGAAAAGAAATAACAAACCGGTAAAACTCCAATAATTGAACACTGACATATAATGGCAAACATAGAAAATGTTAAATGATAGCAAAATATATAAATAAAAAGAAAAACTGTCTTTCAAAAACGAGGGAAACTGTCGTCTCTGTAATTATGACATAATAACGGCAAGCGGGATGTACACTTGTAAATCAAGAGCCTAGCTTGTCGGAAAGCGACAATCCGGATATACATCATTGACACTGACGATGAAGGGGCAATTTGGGAGTATTTTAAAAGATTTCTTTGGCAATTAAACTGGAAAATTAAATTAATGCGGATTGTAATTATTGCCATCCGAATTAGAGTGAACATTTATTTTTCAGATAGTAAACAGAATAATTTTAAAATAATATTTGTTTGTGATAATTTTTCACTGACTCTGGAAATTATGTTTTGGATAGAAAATCACGAAGGTATGTCCCTTTATCTTTCTTTCCTATCGACTTTTTATCAATTTCTTCCCATATATATATATATATATATATATATATATATACAATTATATATATATATATACATATATATGTATACAACAATATATATATATATATATATATATTATATGCAGCGATATAAATGTATATATTACATACAACTATATATATATATATATATATATATTAATGCAGGTTTCATTGAATAATATAGACAAGTTTTGTCTATTAATTTTGTGTAGGATCCGTTCATACCGTCTGATATACTTGATGGTGATGTCGTTGAAAGACAACAAAAAATCACAGTATTTGTTGAATTTTTTATCGGGTCTAAGCTTTCGGCTCACATAAGCCATTATCAAAGAGTAAATATTAACACACACTAAACATAGAACATTTAAGTTATTAACAATAAAGAGAATTGAATTGAAAATAAAAGTCCATCCCTACTGTATATATATATATATATATATATATATATATGTGTGTGTATATACGCACCACAACATAATGCTACATGGGGATATATAACCAGATCTATGTACTAATTGTTTTTCTCGCCTAATTAGAAGAAAAGAGAGGAACGGCTGTTTCAGTTTTAAAACTTCAGAAACAATTTTCCCATTTAACTTTGTACTCGTAATGGGATAGTGTTAAAAGTTGCTAATGTATTTCTTATATTATGTTCGCACCCAGATGCAAAAAAAAAATGTGTATTTCCTACCAGTGACAATAATCGGTGCTGGATCAAAGACGAAATCCGAGATTCTGAATCCTGATGCCATCATAAGCCTATCCCCTCTTATTCAAAGCTGAAACTAACGAAGTTTTTTTAACATTTGTTCAAGTCGAGAAAAAAGAAGTAAACATCTACTGCAAGAAAACAGAATGTATGCTTATTACCAGAATAATGAGCCCAAAATGTAAATTCCAGTCCAGAGAAACCAAAATCAACCAAGAGGAAAATTTTTAATTTTTGGGAGGTGTTTTAACATAGTACGAAAAGTGTTACATTGAAATTCGAAGACGCTTTGGGTTAGCTAAAGATTCATTCTAAAATCTAAGCAGAGTACTAAGAGATAAAAACAACTTTGTTAGAAACAAAGAATAGAGCACCGAACTATTATGTGATATTGATCCTGCTGTTTGAGTGTAAATGCTAGTTTATTTCCTCAGAGATGAGGAAAAGACTTGAAGAAACAATAATGTGCTTCTACAGAAAAATGCTGAGGATCCATGAACGAAACATGTGAGCAACGACGAGGTTTAAAGAGAGTGAAAAAAAAAAAATCAAAACAAAACAAAAAAACACATATTTAACAGTCAAAACCTATGTGCTACATAATAAGGAAGGAGGGCTTGGGAAATATGCTACCCATAAGACTGAGGAAGAAAGAGAAAAAACAAACAATAACATACGTGACGAGCTTGCGAAAACACATGATGGAACGGCTTTTAGAAATAACGAAAGACATAATTTATTTAGAGCTACAAGTGACAAAAATTGTGGAGATTCATGATCGCTTAACTTCTGAAGGTATACGACGCATAAAAATAGGGTCCATCATTGTCAAAAAAAACCTTACCAAATCTTCCTATGTTTGGTAGCTGAACTTCATCAGAAAGCGATGGTTACATTATTATAGCAAGCGCAGTCAAAGACCGCATATCTCCGACATCATCTCAGCGATTGGCAAGAGATGATTATTAAAATGACCTTGACCGCTCTCAAAAGTAAAAATACAAAAAATGAACTCGAATGTTCTCAAAATTCAATGCACACTTAAAATAAACCATAAAAAACAAAAATAGAAAAAAAAATGAAAAATAATCCAGAGACTTTATCCTTTACCAGATAAAAAGGCAAACAAACTAATCAGTTCATGACAGTTATGAGGCCAATCATCTCTGAAAGATTCATCCAAAATCTATTTGGCGTATATAGCACTATAATTAAAGACTCATTTTTTACTATTATGTTATGAATTTTTGAAATCCGAAATTATAATTTTGTCTTTATGAAATAATTATAGTTTATTAAGATTAATGGTTCTAACCAACGCTGCTTATTTTCTAAGATGATAGCAATTTTAGTTTAATTTAATTTCGTTTTCATATCTTACAAGCATTTTTCGCATTTATTTGGCTGTAATCGTTGGATATATATATATATATATATATATATATATATATATATATATATTTAGTAAAGTAACTAAATAGTATTAAAAATTAGGCTGCACAAATTATGGAAAGGGTCTTTAATATTTCGATATTAAAGTTGTATTTTGACTCATTCTATTGTGCACTTGTATATTGTTTTTGCATTTGGCTAAAAAATATTAAATAAACGTTATAAATAATATTTTCGTGAAAAATAGTGCGTTCATAAAATGTAATGAAGTAAAGTAATCTAGGGTACGTAATTCAGTATTTGATAAATGGAACGTACGAAAAATATAAGTGAAAAAAAAAGGAACGATAAAAGCTTTATCCCGAACCCAACATCTAATCAGTTCCTCACAATCATGAGTTCACTCATCCCTGAAAGTCTCATAGGAATCTATCCACCAGCGGCTATTGAGATATTTTGACCACGGCAGACAGACAAACTAAAAAACAAACATACGCGACCGAATACAATACCATAGGCAGAGGTAAGTAAAACCTTACTTAGCTCTTTGCTTGGTTGATTTTCCATTTAATTATAAGTGTTTGTTTTAATGACTCATTTCTAATATTATTGTTAACCCGATAGAAAACTTAAAAGTAACTCATGGGATCACATTTCCTGAATGATGTCGATGTAACGGTGTATAAATATATAGTACGAAGTGCACATTCTGATGATATGTAGATTAAATAACATTTCTTCCTAGAACCGAACAGTTAAAGGATTTGTAATCCGCTATGTGTTCTCTAGAGTTTATATTCCACAAAGCAACAGTTCTGAGAAGAAGCTGTTTGAGTGGAACCTCTTACTTGGGAATGAGATTCGATGGGAAGTGATGAGTTGATATTGTATACGTGACAGGGTGGTGCTTGGCTGTGAGTGTCAGAACTAGTTAAACTAAAGAATATAGTTCATATAAGCATTTGCATAAAAGAAAATAACAAACATGTTAAAACGTTTCGTCTGTGGGAAAGGTGTACGGTAAAAAATAATTCAGAACTAGGTCATCAGAAATCAAACCCTTTTGTAGCGTTAAAAGGGGCCGACTATAATTCCAGTATCTTTAGCAATATTTCGTATACGCTTTAATACAATGCAAGTTTGAAGCGATAAGAGTTAGTATACATGTACTACCTCCCGATACTAGTACGTTTCGTGTGCATCTCAAACAACCAAACAAATGTCTTACGTGAATCAAAGCTACGAAGACAATGCCCTGCTCGTCAGCATGTTAACTGAAAGTCAAAATGTTGAAACGGAAAAAAGGGAAATAAATATAAGAGTGAGACGAGATTAGTCAGATTGAAAAATAAATGAAAAGTTCAAAATAAAAGGAAAGAAGAAATATGACAGAGTGGCCGAATGCTGAACGTGGTTGTGTGACTATAAGGGTTTAAATATATACAAGTCGTCCTGGGTTTGATGATAAACCGCATTTAGCATCAAGCCATCTAATCGGGAGTGTGTGAGAAGTGTGGAACTACCTCTCTATTGCTGTTGCTCCTAGGTTTACAAAACCCTGGGTGGTACTTCTTGTTATGTCTGGGTAAAGTTAGAACCCACAAACTAAAACCAAAACACTATAAAGCATAGAAAAACATTTTATAGTAAAACTTCCAGCAATATATTTTCATAGTAAAAATAAGGGGAATATATTTTTTTATAAAATATAGTTAAAAAGAATACTAACAGCAATATATTTTTGTAAAAGATATAAGCAGTATATTTAAAAAAAATATTAGCAATATATTTTTATAAAAAGAATGCTAATGCTATCAAGAAAATTAAATTTCGGCAATAAATGACGCATAGGAAATTGATATGCCGGTAAACAAACAAACAAATAAATGGGTATCATGTAGTTTGCTTACAAGAATTTGCTATAAAATTTTTTCTGTAATAATTCTGAAAAATAGAAGAAATTTACATCATGTTACAGTATGACATAATTGAAGAACACGCCACAAGTGATGAAAGTCGTTCTACATGATGAAATACAGTAGAAAAAAATATGTATACAATGTGATTACATTAAAGAAATGTTCAAATAATTATACCATATTACAAGAGACCAATGCATAGAAAATAGGTTTAAGAAGTTCAATAGCAGCGAAGCTATAAGTTTCGGCTTGATTTAAGAGCACAAGAAAGTAAAAACCATGTGCCTTGTCCCTGCAGTCTATTGTGCCGAATTCTGCAATTATTACGGTTAAACAAGAAATGATGAAGACAATGAATAATCTAAAATGTCAGTCAGTCAGTTAAGTGCCATACGTGAAACACGCTTGAGCGATCATGTCTCGAAAGATACATGACTGACTGGGCAGAGGATTATCCCGCAGTAGGTTGCCATTGCTTTCTACGGTAGACTGGTTGCCAGCCAAGGCTATAGAACCCAATCTGTCCTGTTATTTAACCCATAACTGGAAGGAAGAGACGGATTAATACCTTTCCCAAGGGTATTTGCGCGTAAGTGAATGCAATGAATTCAACTGGAATTCGAACTCGGCTCCCAGATTTCTCGTTCCAAGCCGATATCTAATGCACCACAACGTACATAAAAGGAGACGAACAAGGGAGAAATAGAACAATGAAGGTGCTCTAAAGTGGTAACAGAACAGCGCAGCAGTTCACAAAAAGTCCATAAGCATTTATTTAGTTTAGTTATAGATAAAAAATATTGCTCATTCATAATTGAACGTGTAATCATTTTCTTAGCTTAAGGATAGGTAAATATTGGTTGCATATATTTGAGTCTATACACATGTATTCGCCTCGGTAAATATTAATCATTTATATTAGCATATGTAAATATTTACTTTGTTTGGATGTAGATACATATCATTTATTCATATTTGAATCTATAATCATTTCCTTGACTCGGGAATAGGCAAATGTTGGCTATATTTAATTTTGTAAGCATTTATTAGGTGTAAAGGTAAATATTACTTGTTTATATTCGACATTTTTAGGATTTACTTTGGACGAAGAAGGTAAATATTTAGTAGTCTATATTTTTGACAGTAAGCGTTTTATTGGTTTGGTGATATGTAAATATTGGCGGATTTTATTTGAATCTGTACGCAAAGACTTGCTTCGGGGATAGAAAAATATTGGAAATTTATAACTGAGTCTGTAAGTATTTAAAATGACTTGGGGATAGGTAAATATTAACCCCTATATTACATAGTTTTTAGCATTTACTTGGATCGAGAATAAGTAAATGTTTGTTGGTCTATATTTGTCACGATAAACAAGTTCTTTGGTTCTGGGATATGTAAATATTGGCCAGTCATATTTGAATCTGTAAGTATTTGCTTGAGGATAGATAAGTTTTGATCGATTATAACTGAGTCTATAAGAATTCAGATGTTTCAGGAATAGGTAAATGTTGGTCGTTCATGCTTGAGGCTATGGCCATATACTAGGTCCGGGAATAGGTAAAATGGTTTATATTAGATTTTGAATATTTAGAATCTATAGAAATTTGAGCAATGGCTCACCTTCCCTGCAAAAAATGGTATGTCATAAAAAGGTATTCTCTTAATACCGTTATTACGAAATTAGACTTTAGATTTACTTTATTCTTGAGACTTGAAAACAAGGTTATTAAACACTATTAGATTTATTATTTACATGAATAATTTTATGTTTACACGATTATAAAAATATCTGTACCAGCAATAATTAAGACCAAAACAATCTTTTAATTTCAGATTTTAGCAAAACCACAAATACTGAATATTTTATGTATCTCTGTATTAAGTTGGACAAAGTTTCCTTTCAATTTAATTACAAAGTATCTGTAATCGTTACTGCAAAAAAAGCATTATCGTTGGTTTGCATATTTTAATATATTTGTAATTTTTAAAATTAAATTTTTGAAAAAAGAAACATTTCTATATAAAGTAGCAAATCATAAATCTATATAAAAGGAAAATGATAAATTTACATAAAGTTTAGACAATAAATATTGTATTGTATCTGGTTCGGATATTTTTATAATCTTGTAAATAAACATTGGCGAGGGTGTAAAAGAGTGTAATAACGGATTAGTGTGTTGGCTACTTCTTTAATTAATTTGTAAGGTTTCTTAGGAGAATATTCTTCTTCTATGTGCCATGCCCCTCAGGACGGAGGCGATAATATCCCTTCATACCTTTATCTCTGGTAGATTTTAACACACTGTCTCTAATCCTTCTCAACCCCTGCTCTGTCATTCATTTGCTTAAGTCCAAGTATCTCACGCGTTGCTTCCCCCGTCTCTTTTTCTCTCTATCCGTTTCGTGAGTATCACATTCTCAAAGCCCTCCTTCCTCATTACATGTCCCCAAAACTTCAGCTGCCTTTTCCTGATGTTAAGCATCAGTTGTTTTGCGTTTCCATCCCCTCCAAAACCTCACCGTTGCTAACATGTTTGGTCCATGGTATCCTGAGCACGTTTCTGTAGAACCATAGTTTCAAGTTTTCCCTTTATCTTTGGTGAGATTGTTCATTATTCGCTGCCATATTGAAGAACAGGTATCACAAAGCAATCCAGTACATTCTTCTTTGTTTCCAGCGAAATGCTCCTGTCTCTCAATACTCTACTCAGTTTCTGGATTGCTTCCTTGGCCATGTTGATTCTCGTTCGGATCTGAGTATCACACTTTCTATCCATTGTAAGAACACTTATCAGGTATTTAGATTTCTGTACCTTCTTAATTTTAATATCTTCGGCTTTTTACGATGCATGAAAAATGGTGGTGAAAAGATATATAAACAAATAACAAAAACTAATTCATTTGCAATGCAAGACAACATTTATAAAAAAAAAGACAAAAGGAAAATTTAAGAGTATTTTCTAAAGTAAATTGCATACACAAAGAAAATAGTAAATGAATGTATTTGAGTATGACTTTCCTTTGTAGATGAGTTTGTGCGTTCGAAGTTAATTTTTCTTTTTACTTATTTCTTTTTACATTTCCTGTCCCACTCTTCAAAAAGAGGGAAACAAGAAGAGAGTTACTTTTAGGGTTTGCTTGTTTTTATACTATTAATGCAGTAAATAACTGTCATTTTGACATATTATTTATTTACCTGTACAAAGCCTCCTCCTGCACCTCCGATCAATCCATTTCCAGGAAGATATCAGAAAGAACCAGAGGAAAACTACAATGAGTTACTCGTTTTCACGTGCCCAAATACAAGGCGATAGACTTATCGATATTAATCTTGGCTCTTGTAACTGTCTTGAACCCAGTGATTCTATTGACGACTTCGTCAATCTCGGCTCTTCCCGTTACTAGAACCGAAACTCATCAGCATACGCCGAGTACCTGGCCGATATAGTGAACCATGTAAGGAACTAGATTCGTCTTTAACTTGCGAAGGAAAGGTTTCAATACAAGATTCTAAAGCAGAGGCAAAAGCAGACAAACTTGACAAATAGCGTAAGACATTGATAAAGGCTCCGATTGTGTTGCACTCACTTCCACCACGCATACAGAAGTCGTATTGAAAGTGAAAATGACAACCAGTGGCCAAAATGACAGCCACCAGAAAAAGATGAGCAACCATATGGAATGCGTTGGACTGATCTAAATAGATCAGGGCGGATTCCCTGTCAAGATGTTCGATGGCCAAGCGGACCAAATATCAAATCGTACTTCCTCTTCTCACAGCTAATCAGGCTAGACTAGAAATATCACCATCCATCAAGGCTAGAGATCACTGTCTACTATGATACTTGATCTATGTCTGGTTTTACGTTTTATTAATATCTATAACTCGAAAAGATGAGAAAAAGTACCGCGTAATATTACGCAAACACACAATTATAAGTGGATAAGTCGAAACACAGCAAAGACACAAACAGACTGTCTCTATTGGGTTTCCACTTTTGTATTTACATATGTTCTATCGTTGAAATTGAACGCTTTAACCCTGAAATATATCATACATTAAGAAAAATATTTTTATCATATATATATGTGTGTGTGTATATGTTCTACTTGAACAGCTCCTCTTCTCGCATTACCTGCATGAAGAAATTCCTTCTGTTTACTTTATTCCCTAATTGCTAAAATTTCCAAAAATTTAAATGAAACACCAAATGCCATCATCTATCTTCTTAAATCCGATTCATCTCATATGCTTTCTTCAGTACTCACGATACCTAGTCATTTCTCTCACTGTAAGTCCCTGCGCACTAGCAGTCCCGCCTTACTTAGACGGAAATGATTAACGATTATATATATATATATATATATATATATATATATATATATATATATATATTACTTCATAGTTCCATCAATACAATATCCAAGATCAAATTAATGTACAGTTTTACTAAATGCTGTATTTTATTTAACAGGGTAAGATTGTAGCAATCGGGAAAATATACCCTCGGAAATCTTTTCAGCACACACACATACACACACACACACACACACACACACACACACACACACACACACACACACACACACACACACACACACACATATATATATATATATATATATATATATATATATATATATATAAGAATTCAGCACCACCCCTTAATAAATCACAAGTACTGTCAAAACAAAAAACGTACTTTTGTAGTGATATTATAAAATATTTATGCAATAAATTGTAATATATATATATATATATATATATATATATATAGGGTATCGATGCAACAGATTATTTTCTAATCAGAAACTGTTACATACAACAGACAATGAATATCTATTATGTTTAATTATGAGCCGTTTTAATCAACGTGTTTTGGCCTTAATTTCAAGTGAAAATAAAGACAAAAATTGTCTAACATTTAGATATTTTTTATTATGCTGGTTCATGTATGTAATATTACACAGATTTTAGTCGATAACACAATAATACTCACTCATACACACGGTTAAAAGAACTTTCCTATATTTTCCTCTACATTAAATCAAAACAACCCACACTTAATAAAATCACATTTTAATCTGGTCACAACATATTACATTGCATTTAGACATGTTGTTCTGTTAACATTTTGAATTCTCACGCATTGTGACGTCATAGAACCGCATTACAAATTTAAGAACTGCGTCTGCTTTTCGGTGTCTGTTATCGTTGCATAGCAATGTTTTATATCAACAAATAATAAAATCATCTTTGATGGTGGATGTCTTTATGTTAACATCCCTGTAACATATCTGAAGATGACTCATGTGAGCCGAAAGTTTAGAACCAGCACAATAAAAAATATACAAATGCTGGACAATATTTGTTTTTATTTTTATCTGAAATTAAAGCCAAAATGTTATGTTTAGAACGGCTCATAATTAAACATAACAGACATTCATTGTCTGTTATATTTAACAGTATATGCTTAAAAACTTATCTGCTGCATCGATGCACTATAGATAGATAGATAGATAGATAGATAGATAGATAGATAGATAGATAGATAGATAGATAGATAGGTGTGTGTTTGTAACCCTGGTCGCAAAAGCGTGAAACCCAGGGTTACAAACTCACACCTATCTATATGAATATGTCTGCTCTATCACTGATACTGAGCGCTTTTAAATAAGTACCACGCATATATTATTATTCAGTTGTTAATAAAACAGTGATCAGTATAGTATAAATAGAGCTGTCAATTATATATTAATATTTAATAATATCTGCGTGAAAAAATAAATAAATAAACGAACGTTTTTTTAGAAAAACATATCTTAAATCGTTTACTTAACAAGAAAAAAGTGAATTAATGACTACATGCTGTCAGAGAAAAATAATTTAACACAAAATAATACAGGTTTACTTATGCGTTTGTTTCTTTCTTTCTCTCTCCTTTGCTTTCTTCCTTTCCCGGGTAAATATTTTTTTTATTAATAAAAATTATGTATTATCCTTTTTTGAATGGATCTATAATAATTTTAATAATTTTGGTTTTAGATATTTTCTTTTTTTAAATTTTAAATTTAAAACTTATTTTTGTTATATTTCTGTAATTTTTGTCTATTGATATTATACTTTTGATAAATCAAAAATAGTACCCTTACATTGTAAGATTTAACTTCCACGAATATCGAGTGAATTTAAATTCAAATCTCTTAAACGGTCAGTTTGTCATATACATCTGATGATTTCGTGGTGCATGAAAATCCGAGTCGTTCCACCCACTATGTATATTTATAATTAATATCTCTCTCTCTTTCTCTCTCTCTCTCTATATATATATAGAGAGAGACAGAGACACAGAGAGAGAGAGAGAGAGTCCGATACAGAAAAAGAGAACGTAGGGGAAGAGGGTGTGTGTGTGTGGTGATTTGGATTGTCTTTATTGATTTTTCCATCCATCCCAGTTTGAGTCGGAGTTAAACTGACATGTCTTGTCGTAAAACTGAGGATTGGATTTTACAGAACTCAAAGGCATAAAATCTGTCAAGGCAGATAACTTCTTTCTTATAGTTCCTGTCTAGCTACATAAGAAAAGACTACTTATATCCCCGACTTGTTTTGGTAGGCAAAATAAAAGAGAAAATTAAACAATGTAGTATGTTTAAAATCGCAATTAACTCAGAACTGCTTCCTTAAGATTTTAATGATGCTTGATTTTACATTCTTGCAAACCTAACCAAAACAAAACAGTTTATTTATGTTTTTATAAAATCCATAAAATCATATTCGAATTCATTTTTTTATTGACAGTTTTGGAATTTTATATAGTTTATATATGTCTGGAGATGTACAAATAGACATAGAATATGATTCGCATTCAGTAAGATCCCAAGATCATCGGTATCAATTTTTTTATTAAACCTTAAATCAAAATTTAAAAGTGGGGTCACATTTGATATGTAAATTGATCCACTTACGCTAGCCAAAATAAATATGTACGAAGTAAATATATATATATACATATCGTAATCTAGAATTCTTTTTTCAAATGTGAACAATAAAACACTCCAGGTTACCAATTTCATATTTTTTAAATTACTTTTAATAACTCGCGTTGTGAATATGACATCTTACTAAGCCTAAGCTTAGATTTGACAAAAAACTAAAAGTATGGAACACACTGTGATGACCGAACTCATTAAACGTTTAGGTTTGGGGAATGACGATAAACTACGTTCAGCAGCAAGTTTTCTGATCCTGGAGATTAGAGGTTTTGAAGAGCATAAAACCATCTGTTAATTGCTGTTGTTTCAAGGTCATCAAAAATACGAGCAATACATTTTTATATAGTAAAATGACCTATTTATAATAAAATTACTTACAATACATTTTATAGTAGAGTTACCAAGAATACCTTTTATAGCAAATTACAACAATACATTTTATCCGTAATTGAAGATGTACAAGTGCGTTCAAAATAAAAAAATGTCGAGGAACAACATTATGTTCAAATTATTCAGATTGTGGCATTAAATAACTTATAGAGGTTGATATGGAGCTAAACAAAATCAAACAACTATAAACTTCCTAATCCTTACACAACGTCGATGTGCACTATCCTGTCGTGCACATAGGTATATTTATTTTGGCTTCAATTTATAAAGAGTTTACGCGGTAAAATGGACCCCGCCACAAAAAAAAAAAACAAATATCAAATTTACTATTTTTATCTTTTGAAATTCCTGATCTGGAGCATTTCACCTCGAGTAATATGAAAAAACAAAACATTGAAAACAAAGATGGTTTCTGGTCGCAGTGCCTCCACCAAATTTGTTTTAATATACTCTTCTATTAATACTTGCTGTGAATTTGTCTTACGGAAAATTAAATAAAGTGTAGTTTGATTTATATAAATTACGTTCCTTTTTTATTATGATAATTATCTTTAGACGCCGAAGTATGCACATTGATTGTCTAGAGTTTTAACTTGGATAGTTCATTACTTGATCTCCACATCGACACCGGAGGCAGTCTTTCTTCACTAGCTAGATTAACGAAAGACACTAGTTCATCATTGCATTTCTTCAAGTAGGCTTTGCATTATCCTAAATTTGATCAGCTATTCATTGTGTCTTAAAATATTTAGCATTTACACGCCCACAACGGTGACGGGATATAGAACAATGCTTTTTTAAAGAAGAGAGCCCAACTACGTTGGACATTTGACAGTTTTTGAACATTTACCAGTTGATATATGTTGAATATAGTCGTAAGCATTAGCGCAGAATTGTGCAAGAAAGAGATCCGGCTAGGTGGTGATCGGTATATTCGAGAGATATTCTAAGGTCGATTGGCGATATGTGTGAGACGTTTCGCTGGTATTTCAAGTATCGCTTTACCAAGAATCGTGGTCTCTCTAAAAACGAGTTTCGCGGCTATTTGGCTGGTTTTCCTCGGCTTGCGTCTACTGAAGCAGCTAGCTACGAGGGGAAGACCACTGAGGACGAAGTTCACTTAGTATTGAAGAGAGTTGGCAATAACAAGTCTCGGGGACTTGATGATATAACTATGTACTTGAGGCTGTCGCACATCTTTGTATCAATTCTGACGGTCTTGTTCAACAACTGGTTCCGGCAGAGGTCCGTCCCCGACCGGATTTTCAGGTGTATGATCACGCTGTTGAAAAAGGTCAAGGGTGTTGAGAGTGACTTAGAGGCTCATAACTCTACTAAACACAGAATTAAAGATTCTGGCCATGATTCTGACGGAGCCTTTTGCAGTCAGTTGCCAAGGTTCTGTTGGGACCTGAGCAGACTTGCGTTGTAAAGGGCCGAACAATCCAGAGCAAACTGCATCTGATCCGCACGATCAATGAGATTGTAAAAGACGACGAGCAGGCCGAACTTATTAATTTCTTTCAGTCCAAGTGTCGACCATTGGTAATTGGCTGCTGTCCCGAAAATCACCGGGTTGAAACTCGAACTCAGCAAGTAGATCAGCCTGCAGTATCGCTCCCTAGTGCTGTCGTACAGATCGACGAAAGGCAGTCGGGAGCTTTTGCGCTGTCTTGGTCGGTTCGTCAGGGTTACCCGCTGTCGCCCCTACTTTAATCTTTGGTGTTTGGCTTTGAAAGTTAAAGGACAGGGCATGCAGTCCGGCACTACGCGGAATTGCTCTCCCTGGTGGAAATCGATCCAGGGTTACTGCGTAGGCCGATGACATATCCACTTTCGTGTCGTCTCGTGACGACATTTAGGTGGTACAGAAGGCGCTTCAGCGGTACGAAAAAGTGACGTGGGCCAAAATTAACAGCAACAAGTCTTCCGGCTTACGGTTTGGCGCCTGGAATGGGGCCGCGTTTCCAGGGCCTTTCACTTGAACTGTCGGATCCGACCGCATTCTTGGAGCGTGATCCTGGAGAAGATCTGGTTGGAGATATTGGCAAAAGTGGAAGCGTCGGTCTAAACTTGGCTTAAACGGCGTCCGTGAAGAGAAGGACCAAGGCATGTGTTACATACGTCTTTCCTAAAATCTCTCACCGATTGTCGGTACTCCATCTCTGTGATGACCATATGAAGGTGATCGAGCGCTTGTGGTCTACCCTTTTGTGGGGTGGCCATTAGCATCTGGTAAACAGAAATGTGTGCTCCAAACATCCGTCAAGATTTGTGGGGCTGGGAATGGCACATTTAGTGAGTCATAGACACATCTCGAGCTTAGGTTCCCTATACCGTGTGTTGACATAGACTTTGAATTTGGAGAGGAGTGCTAGTTAAACCTTCCTTAGCCTTACTAACATGCTTCCCGTTTCGAGGGATGAACGCAGTCGTAAACGCCGAAATCAATCGAAATTCTTACACGAGTGTCGAGCAGCCTTGCGTGTCATTCCTCGGTCCACTCAACTTTCTCGGCCTCGGAGATACTTGTAGAGGAGGTCGGGACGGAGGATCCTTTACGAGATTGGCCGGCTTGTCGGCGACCAAGTCGTGCTCCTTTCGGTCTTGGGTGGTAGCGGCGAATTACATCAGCAACCCTGAGTTGTCTTTTACATGGCGATTGATTCGGAACATATCTTTTAATGACAGGATCTTCAGATGGACCAGGACTTATTCGTCCGACTGATATCGGTGTGGCCTTGGTTTAGATGAAACGGTTGAGTACGCCTTCTACCATTGTCCTCAAGTGCGCCCTTTCTGGAACAATGTCGGCAAGTTGACGGCTTATATCTCTCCCGAAAAGCTCGTGCCCATCGAACTCGCGTACGCATGAGATAATGTGAAACTTCTACGTTATTCGCTAAAAGTATTTGATTGGCGGCTGTACAGCAAATAATTCATCTGATAGATATGTACAACACACACACACACACACACACACACACACACACACATATATATATATATATATATATATATATATATATATATGCATGCAACCTCTTTATCATAATAAAAGAATATATATATTTCTATCCGTATGCTGGTAAATATTTCGAGAATTTCTCAGTTAGAAGGGCATGGGTATTATTTGCGCTGAGCTATCTTTTCTTCATTCCCAGTCAGTATGTGCCATTCTAGGTTGTTCACGTGAACTTTAAATATTAATCAACAGAACATTTTCTAGACTGATAACAGATGACACGTGGTTACATATGGCCCCTTGTAGCATGTTGTCTCCGATTTTCGAGTAATGACTTAACTTTCGTAACATCTTTCGTTTTCCTTTCTTGAGTTGGGGAGAAGGCATGTAACAGACATATACAATAGCAAGCATAACGGTAAAAAACGATGTTAAGAAAAAGTCTAAATATGAAATAACTTTTTATTTTAAAGCTTCATAAAATATTTCATCAAGGGAAAATCAGGATATAAAGATAAATTATATAATTCCAAAATATAAAGATCAATAAACTTATTTTGATAATGTTATAAGAATAATAATATACCATTCGAAAAAAAAAAATAGATGATCTAAAATATCAGAACGATTAACAAAATTATACTTTTATAATGGATACATCATATCCAAATGAAAATAACATTCATGATTCATTAGTACTTGATGTGTAAACCTTTACTTTCAATAACAGCTTGACATCTTTTGCTACATGAGCGAATTAATGTTTTGCATTCATTAATGGATATTTTCTCCCATTCTTCTTTCAAATTAGTCCATAGTTCTTCAACGTTTGTTAGAATCTTTTCCGTAGTTCTTTGGTTTAGTAACTTCCAAACATCCTCAATAGGATTCATGTCTGGGCTTTCAGCAGACAACTTCATAACAGTAACATCCGCCTCAGAAAGAAATGTCTTAATAGACTTCACTGTGTGGCATGGCGTATTATCTTGCATAAGTAGAGCTGGTTAATTAATTGCAGTTCTCAAATTAGGTACATGTTTCTTCAATATCTCTTTGTATACAGTTGCGTTAATTTTACCGTGTAGCCTAACAAAAGTTCCAGTGCCATCAGCTAAAATAATGGCAAACACTATCACACTTCTTCCTCCAAATTTAACTCTGCTTTTAGTGTACTGAGGCAAATATCGTTCCTTAGGACTGCGTCGAATGAACCTTCTCCCGTCACAACCGAACAGGTTAAACTTTGACTTCGCTGAAATTAACAAAATCTCACCGTTTTCTGTCCATTTGACATGTTCAGTGGAAAATTTCAATCGGCTCATTTGATTCGTTTTAGAAATGTAAGGTTTCTTAGAGGCTACTCGACCGTTTAGATTTATTTCATTAAGTCTTCGGGAAATAGTGTTCCTTCATATTTTAATGCCAAAGTTAGCATTAGCTCAATTAGGGATAGCGGTTGCTGTAGGAAATCGACCTTTTTTTTCATTCTTTACCAATCCATTTGTTTTCCTTTGCAGTAGTTTTCCTAGGCCTGCCAGGTGGTTTCTTGTCTTCACATGACCCAGTTTCTTCAATTTTTCTTAAAATACTATGTATAATACTTTTAGATTTCCCCACACTCTTTAAAATATCCCCAATCGAGAGCTTATCATCATTATATATCGCCATATTTACAATGCAAGAGTCAGTAAAGAGCCGGTGTAATTTAGTAAAATACCTGATTTTATATTCTTACCCTAAAAAATTTTCAATAACGCAAAATATTTATTAAATTTTATGTATTTATTTAATCGTTCTGAGATTTCTGATCATCTATTTTTTTTCGAATGTTATATAATTATTCTTATAATTTTATCATTTTATTATATTTTTTTGGAATTATATAATTTACCTTTATGCATATATTTTTGAGCATTCATCGCATTTTATACTATACATTACGTTTTTAGAAATGCAGCTAACATTTGATTTGATTTCGAAAGCAAGTAATATTTATAATAACAACAATAAATCTACAGTTTAAACAAAATGTTCACAGCTTCTCACACTTTTACTTATATATATATATATATATATATATATATATATATATATACAATTTGGTTATAATAAATTTAGACCAGTAAACAGTTGTATTAAAAAGTGTTCAGTACAATTTATATTGTAGAAACTTTTAATGTTTTTCATTTAGAAACGAGGTATGTCTACCTTTCGTTGCCTTCAGGCAATTCAGTGAGTGACTTTACCGTTTTTTAAATGCTCACTTGAACTTTTATGAACGTGCAAATTTCAAAAAGAGTCTTAGAACATTTAATCAATTATTGTATGTTTCTAGTAGGTATTTATTGGTATAGCTACACTAGTCTAATATTTAGATGTAGAATTTAATTTACAAACTGGCATTATCTCTACATATATGAAAGCAGACGAAAATTTAATGGACGTAAACACAAGATGTAACCATCTCACAAACATAGTCAAGCATATTCATAAAAGAATAGAGCACAGGCTATCAAAAAATTGCCAAACAAAACAATATTTGATGAAAAGAAAAATATTATGAAGATTCCTTATAAACATCTGGCCATAAGACATTTTAGAATACAAACCCAACCAAGCAAACAAATAAAAGAAAACAGAAATTGAAACATTATCTGGTTCAACCCACAGTTTAACTTAGAAGTAAAAACCAAAATTGAAAAATATTTTTAAAACTAATATATGAACACTTTCCAAAAAGTTCCGAATTAAACAATTTTCAATAGAAATTCAATCAAATTGAGTTATAGATGTACTCGTCATTTAGAAAATTACATAAAAAACCAAAACGCCAAAAACCTAAATAACAACGTACAAAACATTATTAACAAGGAATGTAATTATATGAACAAAACTAAATGCTCGCTTAGCGGACCTTGTAAAACAAAAGGAATTATTAACAACGCAAAAGTCACTCAGTTAAGTGCCATACGTGAAAAACGCTTGGACGATCATGTCTCGAAAGAGACATGACTAACTGGGCAGAAAATTATCCCGCAGTAGGTTGCCATTGCTTTCTGCGGTAGACTGTTTGCCAGCTAAGGCTATAGAACCCAATCTGTCCTGTTATTTAACCCATGACTGGAAGGAAGAGACTGATTAATACCTTTCTCAAGGGTATTTGTGCGTAAGTGAATGTAATGAATTCAACTGGAACATGACATAAATGGTCAAAGCAAAACACATTCAGGATCTACCAAAGACAGTTATGAAGTTAGATGGAATAACATTTAAACTGGAAAATTTCAAAAATTCTTGAAAATTATCTAAACAGGTGTGGATAATAAAACTGAACTATTGAAAATACCCCAATATAACTTGGAGCATAATAAAAATAGTAAAACCTTACAACGGTGGTAAAATATGCAAAATATGTCAGCAGGAAAAATTGGTTATTATGTTGTTCCCAGATGGAAATAAATTACTAAATGAAAGAACAAAAATTATATCCTAGTGTAATCATACTAATAAATACCAGTTTTTGGTCATAATTAAGTTAGACCAGTATACATTTGTATTGGAAGTGCTCAATAAATATATAATGTAGGGATCTGAATATTTTTAATTTGGAAACCAGTTATTTACGAAAATTAAAAATATGTACACGCACACTTCCCCTTTCTCTACTTATTTATATCATTATTCTCATTGTCTCTATTAATATCATCATTTTCAACTTTGATATCACCATCAATATTCTTATTAGTCAGTTAAATGCCATTTGTTTTGGCGATCATGTCTCTTTCAAATCGTGACTGACTTGGCAAAATATTTTCCCATGAACCTTACTTTCGGCGGTAGACTGGTTGCCACTCAGCTTTATAGAAAAAGTCTTTCGTACTATTTACTCATATCTAAGGGGAAAGGATTTCGATTCAAACCTTCTAAAATGTATACGAATGTAATGAATTCGACTGGAATTCAAACTCGTTTCTCTTCCTCAACCCGAGCTGCAAACCATTGCTCTACCTTGCCTCTTTATATCATTCATAAAAGCAATAAAAAGTACTTACTCAGATAGAGGCACTTAGCTTCGTAAAAATATATATTTTTTATTTTCAAAAATATCTAATCTAAAGGTAGCCTATTCACTAATTTTTTACGAGTGTGTTGCAATTTCATTTTGACGATATCAATAAGTCTATAATCTGTGGGATTATATATATTAAAATCTTTTGATGAGAAAATGTAAGTACACAGTAGAGAAAGAAAAATAGAGGGTCTAGTGCAATAACGTTTTGAATAAGAAAGAGGGTTGAAAGAGATGAACACTTAATCGCCTTCAAAGAAAGACACAAAATGACAAAAGCGAAGAGTTTGTCAACAGACTTAGAAAAGCCCAAATGAAGAAATTAAAACTTGAATTGACTTTATAATTGTAAGTAACGTCAACCCCACTGATAAAAGCAAAAGCTATAACCAAATTTAATTTAGAAATATTTCCATAAAACGTACATATACATGAAACGTAGTGTTTATCAGTGTGGAAAGTGACATTGGCATGTCGAGTTCAAGTTCCAGTTAGGAAAATGTATGAATACATATCTTCCTTGCCAAGTTAAAATTTAATAACAGTAGACTATTTAGCCTTGGTCAGTAATAAGAAATTGATTTAGCGTGGAGTTAATATGAAAACCAACTTACAAGATAGATCACTACATCTTCGTGGTGAACTTCTGGTTTTATTCCCTACAAGAATATCTGAAGAACTTAATCATAATCATCGTCGACATCATACGGAAATGTAAGCTTACAATGTCGAGTGATTTATTCATTACCTACTGTTTACCAATCTTTTCAGGATATTTAAAGCCAGAATATATTTTCTAACTTTATGAATGTTTTGTAGATAATAATTGTTAAGAGATACAAGTCTTACTAATTAAGCAATGGCTAGAGGAGAAGGTGGATTCCTACGTTTCCTATGAGTATTTACGCGAAAGTGAATATAATGAATCCAACGGGAATTGGATATCGACTCTCCTATTAACAATTCCTAGCTATTATCCATCACACCACTTGCAAATCTAAGCTTACAGCACCTGATATCCCGGTGATACTGAACATATTCGACGTTGCCTAATTTCAGTGATTGTTTTTAAACCGATGTTCCACTGTGATATGACTGTCAACCTTCTTCTTCTTCTTCTTCTATGTGCCTTGTCCTTTCAGGACGTAGACGAACATGGCTTTCCACGTCTCCCTAAACCTGGTGGCTCTTAGTATGTTTTCTTTTGTTACATCTCGCAACCACCGTTTTGTCATCCACCTGATCAGGCCCTTCAAATATTTTATATGCAGCCTTCCACTGTCTCTTTTTCTTTCTATTTTGCCTGTCAGTATGAGGTTCTCCAAGCCCTCCTTCCTCCTTTTCATGTCCTAGGAACTTCACTTGTCTCTTCCTAATGCTCAGTATTAATTTTCTTTTCGTTTCTGTTCTTTTCAACACCTCATCATTGCTCTCATGCTCGGTCCATGATATCTGCAGCATCCTTCTGTAGAATCGCATTTCCGCTGCTTCAAGTTTTTTCTCATCTTCGATGATATTGTCCAGCATTCATTGCCGTACTAAAGAACTGACATCACATAACAGTCTAGCACTCTCTTCTTTGTTTATCGTGAAATCTTTCTGTTTCTTAGTACTTTACTAAGTTTCTGGAACACGTCCTTCGCCATGCCAATTCGCCTTCGGATCTCTGTGTCGTACTTTCCATCTCCTGTTAGAAAACTTCCTAGGTATTTAACGTTTTGTACTTGTTTGATTCTGGTATGCCCCACCTGTCTTTGGCATTTTGGGTCGCTCTTTTTGCTGATAACCATGCATTCTGTTTTTTTCCAGTTTATTTGTAGTCCATTTTTATCACTCTCCAAAACTACCTTCTGTAGGAGGTCTTGTAGTTTTCAGTCTTCAAAATTGAAGCACACAAAGTATGCTTCATGAAAAGAACATAGCTTGAGACAATCAGAGAGAGCATCCCCGAATTTTATATTGGAATAAGTAAAAGAATATCAGGATGTGTGTAAGAGCATTTATGGCAATTTAACCCTATAATCAAGAAAATAGTCAGACGCAACGGAGAAATTGATAAAATCAAAAGAGAAATATTATAATGCGGAAGTAAATCCAAGTGAGAATATCAAAGACGTGATATATGAGCACCGTTAAATTTGTAACGAAAATAGAAACTATAAAGTTATTGCAGAAATTACTGATATATATAATGCAGAAAATGTGTGTGGAAAATGTGAAACTAACATAGCATAATGAGGGCAGTGTAAGCGGGAAATACTAAGCCAATATAATCAGGAAATATTAAAGGCAATATGATCAGAAGATACTAAAAGCTATATAAACAGAGAGGAGCAGACTAAAGTACTTTATGATTTTGAAGTCAACAAACAAGAACAAAGAGACATGGTACATTTTTAAATGTTAGTAAAATCCAGAAAAATCCAGAAAAGACACATTCGAAAAGGAAATTGCTTGAAGAAAAAGAAGAAAACAAGAATCAGTAACAGAACAATATTTGAAAAAAGCAACATGAACATAGCCAAGGAGGTTAAAGGGAGAAAAATAACAAGAAAATGTGCTCACTTTGAAAATTGGTGTAGGTTCTGATATCACAGAGAAGTTATCGAAAAAGCAAAATTGATATTTAAAACACGAATTACCAACCGTAAACCCCGGAATCAAAATTTCAATATTATAAGAATAATATCATTAAAAATCCATTGCTCTTGAAAAGATTAAACACTGAATAATGTCAATCGCAGATGAAATTAGAGTACGCCTATTAATAGATGGGGGAAAAGAATCGTGCTAAGCATTATTTAAAATAGCCTCTGAAATTTTCTATAAGATATAGATTATATTTGTTCAGAATGGCGATAATAATGACTATATATATATATATATATATATATATATATATATATATATATATATATAAAAGGAAGCAATCTCTTTTTTATGCAAGTTTCGTTAAAAATTACAAATAATGGGCTATGGTTAAGTTTCTATGTAATTTTTCATGTGATTTTATATTTTTTTCAGTACATAGATTATAGAAAAATGCCCGAATGCTATATTTATTCATACACACCCACTTATACTTTTAGCCATTATGAAAGATGAATTTTATTTTATTTTGAACTAAATATACGATTCTTGATTTTGAATAAAAGTATCGCTGAAAGCGTTAGGATGGTTAAAACATTTGGACATGATTTATATAATTTATGTTCTGAAATTAAAAAAAAGATCGTATGAAAAATCATATTAATAACTTAATCATAGTACTTTGTCATTTTTAACGCAATTTATATATATATATATATATATATATATATATATATATTAATGCAGGTTTCATTGAATAATATAGACAAGTTTTGTCTATTAATTTTGTGTAGTATCCGTTCATACCGTCTGATATACTTGATGGTGATGTCGTTGAAAGACAACAAAGAATCACAGTGATTGTTGATTTTCTTGTTTAAGTATGTACGCTTGTTGATAACACGTACATACTTAAACAAGAATATAATAAACAGAAATTAAAATCCTCGAAGCAATCTACATTAAACAATTTAAACCTGGTTTGAATACAATCAATTTTGATATTTCCAATAACGTACTCAAATGCCTGTAATCAGACCAGGGACCACAACGCCACTATTTTGTCACTGTCTTCGGCCATCCGCCACGGTTTCAATTCAATTCTCTGTATTGTTAATAACTGAAATGTTCTATGTTTATTGTTAATATTTACTCTTTGATAATAGCTTATGTGAGCCGAAAGCTTAGACCCGATAAAAAAATCAATAATCACTGTGATTTTTTGTTGTCTTTCAACGACATCACCATCAAGTATATCAGACGGTATGAACGGATCCTACACAAAATTAATAGACAAAACTTGTCTATATTATTCAATGAAACCTGTATTAATGAAAAAATGCTGCCAAAATACACACAATATATATATATATATATAAACAGACTATCCGCTCAAATATGAGTATCCTTTAAATATAATGTTCAAACAAGTAAGTTTAAATAAATATATTGGTAAATACTAATTTCATAAGTTTTCAAAAAATTTCGTAATATTGTCTTCAGTTTTTTTTAATAAGATAATCTCCATAGCGAAAATGAATGTTCTTAAGACATCAGGAAAATTTATATTTATATAGCTTAATTCTGACTTTGGTTTTAATAAAATTTTGGAATGGTAAGACACGTCAAATCTAATGAAGGCATATTTTGCAAAGAAGATTTCTGGAATATTTAGGACGGAGGATATTAAAAATGTGTGTTTAGTGATAAAAAAAAAAAAAAAAAACGAAAACAGACTATCCGCTAACATACGAGTATCCATTAAAAATAATGTTCAAACAAATATATATATATATAAATATGCGCATGTGTGGCGCCCGAATATATATATAGTTGTTGAAAGACCTAAACTCAGAGCCTGTCGATAATTGTAGAAACTTACGTTTCACACTTTATATGACCTTGCATTAAACTAAGCGTCGTAAATAAGGTTCACTTAAATTGATGGCAAGGAAAGCTGAAGCGCGTTTCATTTGCTTGAGTAGTGAGTTAGTTCCTCACAGTGTTCCCTAACAACGTGGCCTTGTTTCATACAGAGTTATGCCAAGTCAGCAGCACTTACGAAATAGAATTCCGAACCTGACCTCAAAAATAATTGTAAAAAGTAAATAAATCAGAAAATGTTTAAGGAAAAAAATGCCGGAAATAGATAAAATAAGATATTGAAATAGACATCAAGTTCATTTCCGGTGCTGTGATGTTGAAACAGTTCCGTTGGCAAGCGTAAGTGAAATTTAAAATAGACTTTTTCAAATATGTTTTTTTATATCTTCGATTTCTGTTTTCTCTTTCTTCTTATTCTTCACATGATTCCTATTTTCTTCAATATTTCCACTTTTTCTGCTTCCTTTTCATTTTCTTGGATTTGGAGTTTGTTATTGGACGTTTTTTTATACATCATGTCTCATCATTTTATAATTTAACATTCTTTTTCTCATAATCATAAACTTCATTTTCCTTTTTCTTTTCCATGTTAGAATTATGAGTTGATTTTATTTTTCATTTTTTTCTTTCACATTCCTATTTTTATTCGTCATTGTATTATTTGTTTCCTGTTTTTTTCCTTACCATATTCTTCTTGACTTCTACCTTATTCACCGTTTTTCTCTGTTAGCTACTTACTTAAATCTGCTTAGACGTGGCACAAGCCTGAAAGTATGGAGAACCAAGTGAAGATTGAACTCACTACTGTTGCAGGTATGATTGCTGTCTTTAGGTAGAAAACAGGTATCTTCTTGGATTGTAATAAATGAGTAACACTAAACAGTATAAAACAAACAACAATGCAAGTATTGACAAAAGAAATGCATTTACATTCCTCTCTTTTATAATAACTACTGTTATATATATATATATATATATATATATATATGTGTGTGTGTGTGTGTGTGTGTGTGTGTATGTGTGTGTGTTTATATATATATATATATATATCCATCCTGTCACACTCATTAAAAGAGATACAAAAGCGAAATAGCGTCGTCCCCGATTTTCATTTGACTACCAGTTATTAAACTTTACTACCAGTTGTGAATGTTCTTGCCACATATTTGCTCTTTAACAATGGCTTATTATTCGATTTTTTGCAGATTGGATTATTTTTTCTTTTGTCTTATGTCAGATACTCAATAGTAGCTTCATCAATATATATGCTACTGTCATTTTAGACGGCATATCGATATAAATATTTTGCCTTCATTTTTGACAGCAGGGGAACACTCGTAAATGAAGAAAACATTTAAAGACTAATGAAACTATTTGAGCCAGAGAAAGTGTTTTTGTGAGTGTGAAATTTGTATACGTCTAAACGTTTGGGAAAATATACGAAAAGTCACGAGAGAAAATTAACACAATGTAAAATGAACATACCCCAGTGAAGGGCACTTTTTTTCCCACGTACAACTACACTTGTTGCCAGAGTTGTAAAATAGAATAAAGAGAAAGATGTTCGATTTTTTTCATGAGCGGACATAAAAAGCTTATCTTATTATTCTTAAGTTTTTTATAGTTTTAAAGGTCGTCCACTAGTGACTGATTTTGATCAAAGTCTTGTGGGATAACCCACACTTCTCCTTCAATGAACCATGTCTTCAGGACGTTGGCGATCATGGCCTTCCACATCACCCTGTACTTTGTAGCACATAACACTCCTTCTCTTTTTACCACTCCGAAAACCTACTCTGCCATCCCTTTGCTAAAGCTCATCAAGTATGTCATGCGTTGTTTCCCCCCGTCTCTTTTTCTCTTTATCTGTCTTGTGAATGTCAGATAATTCACACGATCCTTCCTCATTTCATGTACAAAAAACTTCAGCTGTCTTTTCCTGAAGTTAATATCAGTTTTTTTCGTTTCCATCTTCTCCAAAAAATCAAGCTTTCTAACAATCACACCACTGCAAATAGCCTTTGTTCTTTTTTGTTATAATTATTGTTTCTATTTCTACGACTGATGATAATATGCAGTTGATAAACTAAAAAAAAGAAGCGACTAATTTCAATATTCTCTGATATGTAGTTATTTTCACTATCCTAAAACGATTATACATCCTTCTTTTTTGACAGTTCTTCGAACTTTATTTCAGATATATAATACCATTTCACTCGCTCCGGGAATTAGAAGTACAAATTATTATTTTTATGAATGCACACGTGGCAGCAAAGAACGAAGGTAATATTCAATAAATTAATTCAAGAAGTTCATTTCTACACTATAGTTAAAATGTCGAGAAAACCCCAGGTAAATTTAAATTGGCCTCAAATGTAGTTGTTTGTATTTTAAATGAAAATAAATTATTCTAAGTTTTTAAAAATGTGAGACGTGATTTTTTTCATTAGAAATTTCATAATGACAAAAAGAAGAAAAGTATTTCATGATTAAATTTTGCCCCCGTCAAAATATTCGCCTTTAGCATTAATTATTGCAGCTTTAATTCTTGGCATATGTTTCAAAAGTTTCTCAAAGTAAAAGTTTAATATTTATGTATATTTCTGAGAGGAAGCAGTATTTACAGAATTTACATTAATCTCTAGGTGATTGTAATTTTAAACTGAACCCTCTATTTTCGTTCACTGGGTACATTGTTCTCGTTCATGCCACTTCCAGATGTTTCAGTTTTCTCCATTTAACTTAACACGCTAAGTTTGTGTTCACCACTGCAGTAGCCTGAACACACATATGCGCTAATTCCTTAATTTTTCGTATTTTAGTGGTGTTCCGTATTTATTATTGCAACTTCATCACACAGAGTCAGTGATCCCCCTTTTCTCTCTATATGTGGTCAGCAACGCCTGCTTGTTTTTATTTCCCCTCGTGTTACGGCCTTGCAGTATTCTTGCATTTTTATGTTAAGCGGACGGCCTGTTTCTTCTTTTATTTCTTACCGTAGCTGCATGTGACATCGTACATACATTCCTTAGTCATGTTCTCTTCTTCTCGGGGTTTTACTCGGAAAAAAGTATCTCTGAACTGTTGAACTATTCTTAAAGGTCGTTTTGGTGTTATATTAACCACAGATCCATTGTACTTTTCCAATAATTCCTTCACATATGATAGGCAGACCGAGTTTGCTTTCTGAGTTTTATTATCCTCTTGACCCATACCATCCGAGTTTGTAGCTAGGGTAGTTGTTACATGGTAGGGTATTCCTTCTAGTGACCATTTCTTTTTCATCTCTGGGTTGCCACTTAGGACTTTTGTTCGATGATGCGAGCAACAGAAGATCCCTTTCTGTACATTGTATAGGTGATGAGAGTTGAAGATGAGGCATTGTTCGGTAAATTTTGGCTTACGATATATGGTTGCTTTGAACCCATTCTCTGTTCGAGATATTAGCATATTTTTTTCATTTCTTCATTGTAAACTGTATCAATGTTTTTATTGAGTTCACATGGTCAAGTCGTAGCTGAACCTCTTCTGGGGTGTGGCCAGACTATAAAGGTGCCATCTACATATCTCAACCATAGAGTTGGCTTTACTGATATTGATTCTGATGACATCTTTTCGAAGTATTCCATGTACACTTCTGTGTAAATTAATTAAAACAGCTGCATTAGTTTCTTTTCTTCCCCATACGATCATACTGGAGCCACAAGGTGTAATCAACTCCTATTTTATTCTCAGATTAGGTCATTTGTAATGGTGTGAAGCAATATGAATCTATTTTTGGGGTGTAAAATGAAATTTGTTTGACTTTATAAATATTGTCATCCGTGATTGCGTCAGATTTTTCTCACGCCCACACACTATTTTTTCGAATGTCGAATAGTTGTCCTACAGCCATCATCTGCGATGAACGTAACTATAAAACGTATAAAAATTATAACGCTAGACGAACACACTGGTAAGCTTTAGTGTCAACCTTTCAACTGTCATCAAGGCGAAGAAGCAGACTGGATTCATCGGTCCATGTCATACGGTAGGAAGAGAAAAACAACGGCACGAGACGACGTATAAGTGATCAGGGAAAGTGTGAAAGATCGTAGGAAAGCATTATTCGTTTTGATTCAGTTAATTTGCACAAAAGTGTATATATTAGCCGTAAAAAGGCCACCGTACAGTGATCATTCTCATGTCCATACTATCTTTATTTTTATACGCACTCTTGATATTTATAAAACTATCCCAATGAATATAGCAAATTTTAAACAGTTAAATTGTTAAATCACTCAGTCTACGCTTAAGTCATGCAGAAAATACTATTCGATCGCCGAAGTTAAACAGTATCAAGTCTGATAGGTACTTAGATAGGGTGTAGCGTTATAACAACCAGTATTTTAAGAAGTTCTAGATCTCATATTGTCGTGATATCATTTGAACATTAATGACCCTGCTAGTGTCTTACCGGATTTGCGTTGTGGGGCAGTAGATATCAGCTCTGAACGAGAAATCGGTGAGCCGATTTCGAATTCCAGTTGAATTCGGTGCATTCACTTACGCTCAAACACCCTTGCTCCGTCTCTTTTCCCCTCCACCTATGGGTTAAATAGCAGGAAAGATTGGGTTTTACAGGCTTGGTTGGCAAGCAGTCAATCGCAGAAAGTAATGGAAACCTACCGCGGAAAATATTCTACCTGGTCTGTCATGTCTCGCCACCCAAGCTACAGAACCTAAACTGTCCTATTATACATCACCTAACTGGTGGAAGAAGTGATTGAATAATTCTTTTCAGCGAGTGGATTCAAGTAAAATTCGAACTCGGCTCTCCTGTTTCTCATTCTGATCCAGTATCATTTGCCCCCATAACGCACATGTTATTTACTGTAACATATCTTAATTCACCAATACAAAACTTTTGCATGATATCATTTCTCATCAATCAAGATCAAAAGCTATAAGAAACATATTATTATTATTATTACTATTATTAACTATCAAAATTATTGACGTAATGCGTCCAATACGTGGCAATATTTTTTTTTAATTTCCGCTCTTGAAATTATTATTATTATTATTGTTATTATTATGTGACTTTTCATCATAATTTCAGTTCTGCTATGGTCGCATTACTTATCAAGTCTGCAGGAAGACCTAAGGCAGGTCGTGGTGTGTTGTTATGACTCGATTTTATGTTTTTTCTCCCCTAACATCCTTAGCGTTACATAGACAAAGTTCTCCTTAGCGTGTGGGCTGTACTTAACAAGACATTTTTTTATATCTCTTAAGCTGGAGTTTCCAAGGATTCTTTCAATGTTTTTTGTTTTCGATTTTTTATCATTCCAAGTGCAGCCACTATCACTGGTACGATTCTTGTTTTCAATTTCCACATTTTTTCCATTTCAATTTCCCAGTCTTTATATTTTGACAGTTTTTCGAATTCCTTGGTTGCTATCCGCTAAACAAGCCAGATCAATTAAGAGGCAAGTTTTTTCTTTTTGGTTTTTAACAATCATGTCAGGCCTATTTGCTTCAATTTTTCTGTCAGGGTAGATAGTGTAATCCCATAGAATGGTAACATCTTCTATTATTGTCATTATTGTTATTATTATTATTATTACTGCTGTTGTTCATGATATCGATGTGTTGTTTGTATTTGTTTAGGTGGTGATCGCATATTATTGTATTCTTGATATAAATAGGTTTAGCTGAAAAGCAAGAAATCAGAAGCGAGTTCCACAAGCAGAAATACAATAGAAAAAATATTGTTAATATGGAACTTGCGGTTACATCTAGCTATTTAAACTATTAAATAATGAAACCTTTTCACCAATCAATTACTGCGCGTAAATTCCTTTACATTAGGTATTATAGAGAGCATTTTACCAGAATAATTACTATGAAAGTATTTATAGAAAAGACACAGGGAACTACGTTACCGTGGTGGAAAATTAACTTACAATTTTATCTGACTTATTTTCAAAATAACGAACAAAACAAGAAGCAATTAATGAGAGATAAAAGAATGCAGATATATTTTGGTAAAGCTATATGTAAGATAACGAAAACTGAACTTTCAAAAATCTGTCGACTGAAAGAAAAAAAAATAAAATGAAAAAAAATAATGCATAAGAAGAATAAAATGTTTAAAATGGAAATCTTTTTCGGATAAATGATCGGCAAGTAATCGAATGATGCTCTTTACTTCAGGGCTTAAATAATCAATCTTCTTTTGCTCTCACCACACATCACACCCCCAGCCCACCAAAAAAAAAAAAAGAAGAAATAAAGATAAAAATTGAAAAATGTTCTCCGTATCAAATAGTGGAAAAGATCAGTGCATCAAAGTTTCACTCGCGTCAAAACTGGCTTCCAATTTATATTTGTCGCCGGATGTGGTCCTGATACGCTGAACTAACCGGAAGCGGAAGTTGCACTATGCTTGTGTTATATCCAATTTTCGTATGTAATTATTTTATTTCGGTCTCCAATCATTTTTCAGCCATAATTCGCAATTTTGTTCAGTCTATTTCTCTATTCTGATTTGTTTACTTAAGATGTACTTAAAAGCATTGCGTTAGTGCATATCTCTTCTTGATTCTACCTCATTTTTCATCATCAATTCACTCGTATGTTACTTATAAGGCTGTTCGAAAAATAGTGACGCAAATATGAAAAGTGAAATGTATTGATATTAAGAATATATTCGGCATTCAATGCCAGAACAGTGGGTATTATTGTAGCTTGACATATACAACATCTTTTTCTTAAAACAGCTTTTCAGGAAAACTGGTTTATTAAGTCAATAAAATTTTAGAATTATTTCTCGCACTGCTGGTGACTTTTGTTTGAAGTTGTATGGAAGACCAACATCTTGAATAGTCCATTATTTTCTCTTCAAGTTAAATGTGCTATCCAATTTCTCTTGTTGCCACTGTTGAAAGTCTTCAAGTGATCCTCTTTTTAATAATCATTTCGATTCCTATTCGGGTACTCTAAATATATCTTGTTCCACTTGCAAATTACGCTTACTAAATTGTTAAAAATTGCAATTTAAAGCAATGAATATTTCTGAAGGTGTATGCAGTTATGACGGTGACAAGAAAAATAACTGCTCTTTCGATATGCGTTTATTGTGTGTACTTTTGTTAAACTTTGCCATGAAATGAATGTGTTACGCCAGATTTTCCAGATTTGAGGGCGTAATCGGCTACCATAGAAATTCTAATTATTTAAAATCTAAGCTCGAACGTCTGCAGGATGTACAAAACTGACTCTTACACATTGCTGCCGCTTATTTAAATTAATTTGGCACGAGGTCACATTTATAAGGCACTAAGTAAAAATAACTTATTAATTGAATTATTTATCTAGACCTGTTAGCTAAGTGTTACCCCTCTCATCAAGATGAATATGTCAGTAATACTGATATATGTAGTTTTGTTTTTCTAACTTGGATAGTGTATGAAAAACATTATTTAATAAAATGTTCTTTTAATCATTTTACCCTAAGCAAGGTGGGCCTCCATTTAAACGCATAGGTTACGGCGAGAGAAAAGAACAGGCACAAGGGGTATTGAAGAAAGGAAAAGAGATGAACGGGATTCGAAATATAGAAGATGGAAATTAACGTTGCATTTAAATTTGTGGAGATTGTAGCTAGCATAGAAATGACGTGTAGTGCGAGAAAAGAAACTGTTCAAGTAGAATTAGCGATTATATTTAACTATTTCAACAGTAAATGGTTTGGTCGTAGATGCCAATCTAGTAGCACGCTTAAATTCACGTGAACTGGTACCACTTAAAAAAGCTCATCAAAATAGTTGGCATGCAAATATTCGTAGAAACAATAATAGAAAAATAAAGTAAATCTACAGCAATCATTATCCGATGCAGTTTTAATAGATTTTTTGGCGGATTTGAAGAAGACTACAGCCAACTTTAAATTTGTCGTTTTTCTTCTTTTTTTCTTTTTTCGGCGCAGTTTTGTCGGTTATTACATGAAAAAAATGTTAATATTTAAACAATTTTAGGTGGGGGCTCAGTTTCTCATACAACGTTATAGTAAATCAATCCTCCATTTTGGAACCACGCGAGTTGGGGTCGCTTTGTTTTGTTTTTTTTGGGGGGGGTGGGGAGCCAGTTGATGCTCTTGTTTTTGTCTTTTTCAAGTTTTCTTCAGTTCTTACGATGGCATCTTCCTTGGAAACACCAAAAATGGCTTTATTCAAAAGTTTCGCAAAGGATTTAATTGTTGAATATGCGCAAGCAAAAAAGTTAATTGCACAGGATTGATTTACTATAAGGTTTTATGAAAAACTGACCCCCCACCAAATTGTTTAAATGTTTAATTTTTTCCTTTTTTTTTTTGTCAGTCGGGAAGTTTAGGGTTTAATCGATAAGATTGCACTGAAAAAAAGTTTTAAAAAATTGATAAACAACCAGTTTACATGTGGTGGTAATGTCGTACCGGCGAGTGTTTCCAAAATGGAGGATCGATTTACTATAACGTTGTACGAAAAAATGAGCCCCCGTTAAATTTGTTGAAATATTAAAATTTTTCCAAAATTTTTTTGTCGGTCGGATAGTTTAGGGTGTAATCGATAAAATTGCCTTGAAAAAAGCAAAGAAAAAATTGAAAAACAACAAACTTAAAGGTGGTGGTAATCTCCTTCAAGTCCGCCAATTTTTTTCTTAATGCGCAAGTTTAACGCTAACAATTATGGATTTCCGTTACGAAATAACCCAGTCATTTAATATTTCAATATTGTTAGCCAAACGATTCGAAGGTGAGAAACTTGTGTAATTTTATCTCCAGTTCTAATAGGGAAAACACCGCCATCGCCACCTATAAAAATCACTTTTTAATTAAAATTATTATTGATATCTAATTAGAAAAAAACATTTGCTATCAATCTGGTATGAATTATTACACATAGTTACGTAAACAATCACGAGCAATTATTGATTACAGAAAGGATCTAACTACAGTATAATAGTCGGGGAGATTATACATCATATTAGAGAAACTCTACGAAAACTTCTGTTACCATGTTACCATCTACCGCATGATCTGGTTATCAGTATCGAAACCGGCTCAACCACTTTGTCTAGTGAGAAAGTTAGCTTAATAAAGAGTTTGTGACTCTGTGTGTAAGGTCAACGGTCATCTAGTACAATGGAATAAACTGAGCTTTATAGCTATATATGCCAACGATGTTGTAATGACACGGTATCAGTGGGCGGATTGCTTCTTCGGCCATGGTGGAGGACTTCCTAAAATGAAGACAACTACCAGGGTGGAGGACTTCCTAAGATGAATTCAATGGACATGGTGGAGGGCCTTCTAGATTTAAGGTAACTGCCTGTGATGGCTTCCTAGAGTGAAACCAAAGGCCAGTGATGAGAGCTTTCTAGAATGAAGCCAACAGTCAAGGATGTGAGATTTTTAGAACGAAGCCAACGGTTAGGGCTAAGAGAACATTAAACCAAGGCCAACGGCCAGAACGGAGGATTTTTTGAGTGGAGTCAACGACAAGGGTGAAGGACTTCCTAGAAGGAAGTGGACAGCAAGTGTGGATGGGTTTCCGAATGAATCAGCGGCTACATGTCTGTGACCAAGTTAAGCCTTGGAGGATATTGGATATGTACTGACCTGAAGATGGTATACTTACCAAAGACATTACGCATATTTGAGTAAATCTTCTGCTTTTAGCATAAATATGTGTATTTGGGTGAATAATTAGTTAGTTGTACATCACTCTACCCCCACCCCCGGCCATGGGAATGCTTCAACTGATAATGCTGAAGTCGATGATGAGTTATTACGACACAGTTTAAAGTGGGATCAATTCAGTACGTGAATTTCATATATTTACAACTTCCCATCTACTGCAACTATAAGAAACAGTTAAACTATTTAGCATACACCTTTGTACCAAATCTGTGGCCCATCTCCACAAATATTTTAGGTAGTTTACACAATAATTTACTCTGCTTGCTTTTTTCCTGTATATTGCAAGCTCTCTCCCATCATAATTTATCCCATTTTCAATTTTCATGAAAGCTTCCATTTTTATCACATGTTCAGTCTATGGTATTCTCATCTTTTAGCTGATGAGGAAGATTATATAATTCATATTATTGTGCAGAGCCTCTGCGTCCCCAAAAATATATATTCGCCATCTTCTTATTTCAACAAGGTCCAAATACCGAACAGTGGCGCTCAATATAAATATATGATTACATCAAGGAAATTGACTAGGATTTATGATCGTTCGACAAAAGAAAAGAAAACGAATTCGTGAAGTCGTGGTTAATAGGTATGTGTCCCTTAACCCGTCAGAATCAAAGTGGCACCGTATTTTACTATAGCTGTAGAAGAACTAGAATGTTTAGAACAAGATAACCTGATCAGTCTTCTTCATGCTGGTTTTGTATACAGTTTTACTTCTCCATGTTTGGCTGTCACCTGAAAAAGTACCTCATTCTGCTCTGTTTTATTAAGTCAAAGTTAGCGAAAGATAGCACTATGCATATTTAAAATGCTGTTAGCGCGAAAATAAATAAATAAAATCAAGCCGATACTGAACTCAGCACGACTGATAGAATTTTGTGTGCGACAAACATTTCACCATTCGCACATCCGCTTTATAAATATAGACGATATCAATTTACTGAATTTAGTTCCTTAATATGATATGAAAAGAAAAAATAACAAAAGAAACTCTTATTTAATATTTTGTTATACATAAAGCAGTGGGTCTCTTTGAATATCTTAAAATTGTTATTTTTATTATGTCCACTATTTTGATACGGGGAAATCCATTCAAATTTCGTCAAATAAAAAAGTTTTTCTATCAAGAGTAGAATTCTTATAATTAGCAATAAGAAAAATCAAGAATTTCAATGATTATTTTATTTTTTAAAGAAAGTTTATTGGATTGTACACACACACACACACACACACACACACACCGGCAAACAGTCACAAGCACACGCCCCCAGAAACATAAATACAGACACACTGAACAAATCATATAATTCTAATCCCATCTCTTTAGATTCGAAAGACTAAGAAGAAATGCCACCATATTGGGTGTCATTCGACGCAAAACATTGAGTAATGTTTTGCACATAGTCACTTTGTGGCATTTCGCTTGTTAGTATATATATATATATATATATATATATATATATATATATATATATAAGATAAAATATTTTTAACTTATGATAAATTTATAAGTAAAGGGCTCAGCATCAGAGATTAAGAGTATATAAATATAAAATTGGTCATTGAGACCAACACCAAGCGGTGATAGTCTGATTCAAACATGAGCATAATCTTCAGGAGAAAATAACGGCCGAGGTAACTCAATAATTTATGAAATTTTATAGCACTTATTAATTTTTATTTTTAATATCTATTTTTATATTCTTTTTAGATACCTCCACAAGTTGTGAATTTCATAAATATTTTTTTTTATTAAAATTAGAAAATTAGGAATTAAAATGTAAAAGATGCTTCAAATGTTTAAGGAATGACTTGCAAAACATGCTTTTGAATTTTATAAACGTCTTGAAGAGACTTGAATCCGAATCAGAGTGCGATTTCTATCGTTTTCAATGTAAGGGGAATAATCCAAAACACTTGTGTACTTCTAAAATAAATACGACCGCGATGGAAACTTGTTATTGCCCCTATGGAACATCGTACTTAAATGAACATATTTATTTAAACACAAAAATTTTATTTTACTTATTTTAAAAATATAATTGGTGAATGATTTTTATTAAATTTTTCAACATTCGATAAGCAATATAATCATCAATTCTTATCTAAAAAAAATGGGTGACAGTTCTTTAAAAAATTTTTTAAATATTTTAAAAATTTTATGAATTATTATATTAATAAAAAAATTAAAACAATTATTTAAAATTTTATTAATAATCGAAAAAACTTTTTCTTCAGACTATAATGTCCTTATCTATCATTATTTATTCTAGCAGTTAAAAGCTTATTAAATTAAATTGTATTACAATTTTGTTGCATTTTTTATTTTTCTCTTCGTAACAGATTTTTGGATAGTGCCGAAAAATTAAAAAGAATAATTTGCATTCAATTAAAATTTATTAAAATTTCATGGATTTACGTATTGAGTGTAACAAAGTTAAAAAAAAATTTCATCAAGATTTTAAAAAAATAATAATTTCAAAAATAATTTCATTTATTTGTGAATGAGTGCTGAAAGTTTTATTAAAATCTGGCAATTGATTTTGCGAGAATTTCCAAATAAATATGTTTGTCATCGAAGAAAGTAAGTTACGTAATATTAGTGATCGATTGTAAACAGTCGTAACATTTTCTGCAACGATAACTCAAATCAAACAAAATTTTCAGCCAAAATGTTGAACATGTTAAAAGGGATTAAAAGTTTTTTAAAAAGAAATAAAAATTACTTTGATCTTTTCTCTTAATAATATTATGAACATTTTGATGGAAAAAATGTTGTTTTATTAAGTTTGGTACCTTCTTAATTCATATTACGATTTTTTGCGTTTTAATGGAGTTACCTACACAAAACACTGAGTTACCAATAAGTTCAGCGACATGTATATCCCATTTGAAGTGTATATATATATATATATATATATATGTAATATAACAATCTGGGCCCACCCGAGGAAGCTGACGCAAGCGGGGGCGTTTCCGGTCGTTGAAAGGAACGGATGTTTGTTTGACCTTATTTCCGGCAGTAGCGGAAATGGCTACAAGAGGCAAACAGAACAGGTGTCTCTGAGAATTAGGTGGGCGTGCGTGGGCGAGGCAAAGCCGGAAGTCCCGGTTTGGAGATTATAAAAAGACCTCGGCGCACGGATTTCACCAGACAGAGACCAGACAGACCAGAGTAGCAGGAGAGAGACGCAGACAGACAGACAGAGAGCCAGACCAGACCAGAGGAGCAACAGACACGACGACCCCCCCGTCAACCCAGTAGAAGCGCGCTCTCTCAATTCTCTGTTCACTATTCTACATGGTCCATCGTCATTAATAAAAATATAACTTATATTTTTATATATATGCGTTGTTTGTCGATATACAACACACACACACATATATATATATATATATATATATATATATATATATAGATAGATAGATAGATAGATAGATAGATAGATAGATAGATATAGATATATAATTAACATTTATGATAGAATGATCATTTCTGCGAATTGAATTCGCTCCTTCAGCGATTTTTAATAATATGAAGAAATTTCCTTTAGTATGTGGGAAGTAAATAAACCGGAAGTAAATGTGCTAAAGTAAAGGGAAAAGTCTCGTAGCGACCAGAAAGTGAAAGGAAGAAAGAAAGGAAGGGGAAAAGATAGAAAAAAGAAAGAAGAAAGAATAATGGGGGAAGGGAAAAGGCGGAAAGAGGACGAAAAAAGCATATATACATAAAGTTGCGATAGTCTGTTTCCTTGTTGAAAGCAATCTTCAGGCCAAGACGTTTCACGACTGAAAATTGCATTCATGCATACCACAATCTGTTTCTATTCAGTATTCACCTCACTACTGATTTTATATCGACGCATGCCTTATTCTAGATATTTAGCACTTTACTTATAATTATAGCTTACTTTAAACCTCTCTTCCTATTTCCATCTCTCCTTCTCATTCTCTCTCTTTCTATATATATATATATATGTGTGTGTGTGTGTGTGTGTGTGTGTGTGTGTGTATGTATCAGTTGCGGCGAAACTTCATCTACGAATATATTCCTAGCGCTCAAAACAAATTAGTACCTCAATAGTCATCATATTCTGATTTTTTGAAAAAAAACCTTTCACCCCCAAAAAAGCGAGAATGACACTATTGCGCAGAAGTTTTACAAGAAGTGAAAGTGAAAGTGAAAGTGAAAGAGAAGACTAAGAACAAGGAGGATTAAGAAAAAACAGTAGACGAACGGGGTTCAAGAAGACAGAAGATGACGATTGGTGCTGCATTGACATTTTTTAATATTGTATTTATCAAAGAAGCAAGTAAATGGAGGAGAAAATAGTAGATGGTTAGTCTGCGTAAAGAAACTGATGAAGTAGAAATGGTGGTTACATTTAACTATTTCAATAACAAAATGGTGCAACCAGGTTGACAATCTAGTTACACAATTAAATGCATGTGTTCGGGACACAATAGAAAATAGCTAGTCAGATTAGTTTCCATGAAAATATTTGTAGAAAAAACAGATAAAAGCCACGCCAAATCAGTAAGAAAGCGGGTTAAGTCTACATGCCTGGTCAAGGTTGATTAAAAGATCCTTTTTTGGATTTAGTCAAGAATATCGAGGTTTACAGCATAATCAGCTGACCGGATATAGCAACAGAATTCAGTGCATGAATGAATGATAGACTTGTAAATATTCAAGAAGCATTCTGTTTTCCTGGCCTTTTAAAACTGAAAACAAAATCGAATCTCCCAATGTTAAGGATGTTTAACGAAGCTGTGTCGTTATGACAAACAGACAGAATGAGCACACGCACAAGGGTTGATCTCAAAGCAAAGCAGCTTCACATAAAACCCTATCGACACCTGGCGTTTTCCTTATATTAACCTCTTTGGTAGTGGACATTATCTCTTTACTTGGGAAGTCTTTCATCTTCTTTCATGATCTCTTTTCGCGGCAGGCCATTAATAATTGATTCAGACTGATAAGGAGACATGATTTATTAAACAGATCTGAAAATTTTCGGTTCATCGAGCCATGATGCCATTAACAACTTTCATGAGGACAGATTCATCATTTGACATCAAGGCTACAAATTTTCGAAGATTCTTGTCTGAAAACTTGTTCGAAAGTACTTCCAGTTTTTGCAGCCATAAGATCTTTGTATTTTTGCCCAGATTTCAGATCACTACTTTCCTACTGCAAAGTCTGATTCTTTGAAAACTTTCTCTATATTGATCAGCACTGAGCCATCTGCCGCTAAATACTTTCCACACAGCTTCTTTTCTTTTCCAAGACTCCGTGGATATCACTATGATTATCGTCAAACCATTTCCTCCATATCTTTATCCATGTCTGTCTATAAACTCATAAATAGATTTATTTTTGATCCAACATATTATATTGTTTCAAAATTTATGTTTAGAGGCCGCCCACATTTTAAATAAACGCGCCCTTTGTTAAGAAGTGTATATTACATCTGTCGGCTTGCGCACACGAGAGAAAAATGAACTCTGACTGATTCGCGTTTGCAGGTAAAAATACGAAATACACACTGTTTAAAGTAAATAGGGGACGTCCATTTCAAGCACAGGTATCCATTAAGAGTAACGTTTAAAGTAATATATATATATATATATATATATATATATATATATATATATAGGGTAGGAGTTGAGCCCTTAAACAAATTCTAATGAAACTTCCTTCATCGGGGAGGAATTCGGCTCAACCCAACTAGGGTGAATGCGGCTTTCATACCATAAATAATGGTATGAAAGCCGCATGTCTGTGTGTGTGTGTGTGTGTGTGTGTGTGTGTGTGTTATAGAACAGAACGCATACCTATTACTTTCTACCCAGGTTTCGACTACGCAGGTCTTTTCAGACAACAGCTTGCCTGAAGAAACCTGCATAGTTGAAACCTGGGTAGCAAGAGTTGTATGTTCTACATGTCTACAGGTGCAGTGAGATAAAAAGAGAACGAGAGAGAGAGAGATGTGAGTTGAAGAAAAAGGAGAGATTTACATATAGAAAGAGAGAAAGAGTAAAATACAGAGACATGGATACTATTAAAGCCCATTTTTACTGCACGAAAGTTTATATATATATTTGATTCTGCAAGGTACCTGATTAAGATTAAAAAGAAAGTTGTTTTGTAACACACACACACACACACACACATATATATATATATATATATATATATATATACACACACACACACACACATATATATATATATATATATATATGAAGATTATGATATATAGATAAAACTTATGCATGCAAATGCGTGAATATACTGGCATTTTATCCTTCTGGATCAACTGAAACCATATATCAGCGTTTAATCGCATGTACTTGAATGATATTTAATATACGTACTGTCTGTGCAATGCCAGATAGCTCCACCTAGTATACGATTTATGCTTTAGAATTCGAGTCAGTAAAATACAGATAAATCTCCTAATAATAAAGACTGAATATAATTTGTAAATATGTCTGCGTAAATGTATGTACGTGTATGAGGCTTTTTAAATGTCAAATGTCTCACAAAAATATGCTGCTTTCATAATAATTTTATAATACCAAGTATTGATATAGCTGTAATCGATACCTTTTGAATACTTTAAAAATACAGTTTTAAAAAGTGAATGACGTCATGGTCGGAAGAGAACAACATAATGGCGCCACTTTCGTAACGAGGCTTTGAAACACCCAAATGCCTCAGGCCCAAAACGAGAAACGTTTTTGTCCACAAATGAATAAACTCTTAATATGATTTACTCAACGCATTAGGTTTTAAATGAAAAAAAAACCCTTCACCGTGATGAAATTAATGCCGCCTAGTTTAATTAATAATATTAATTACAATCAAGTAAAAATAATTAGTGAGATTGACGCCAATGTCAGGAAGATTTTGTTCAATTTCGTTTTGTTTTTTTAGCGCTATCACTGTCATTTTCTATCAACCATTTATGTCAGCTAATTTGATTTAAAGCGAGGCAAATAGAAACCAGTCTTCTATTTTAAACATCAAGCTCGATGTTTGTATCGCTGTTAGGAAACGGCATTCACAGTGGATGTGAAAGACAAGAATTTGTGGCGGTAGTTTTAAAGTGTAAAGGTGTCTTGGAAATCTCAGAATCCTTTGGTTTATATTTTCTGAGAAAATATGAGATTTTTCTAATATATGTTAAGAAAAAGATCAGGGATCATTTTTGTTAATTCACCCAAATAATGCAAAGTTTTGTAAATATTAATTCACCCTAAGAAATTATAAATTTTAATTTAAAGTTTATCTGCTATTTTTATTAATATTTTGACACTCTTTTGAAATTATAAATTTTAAATCACATTTTTTTGCTTGCCTCGCAGCAACTTCAATCGTCAGAATCAAAAATTACCAAACATCAGGGAGTTTGTTTATATTTTTGAGATGAGGTAGTATTTACAGTGTTTACATTATTCGGACTATTGTCCTTATCTTTGTTGCCATTTGTACGACGTTTTGACCGTTGTATACACCGGCTTTCTTCAGGTGCTAGGAATTTCGAAGCGAACCCTTTATTACAATTACTTTTTTTATTATCCCAGTGATTATGATAAAATGTTCGGTTCGAAATTCCTAAAACCTGAAGAAGGCCGGAGCCTACAATGGCCTAAGCGTCGTAGAAATAGTAACACAGATCAGGGAGTTATTTACATTTTGTAATTGTGGATGACATTAGGGGTACTTACAAGTAATGTTTACACTTCTCTACAAAAAAAATCTGTTTTTTGCTTGTTTATCGGGGTTAGTGGGAATGTAAATCCTACATCTATAAATAGTGCACACGAGTCGCTCACATTTGGAATGATTGCAAAAGTGCAATGGAAGGGCCTCGCTCTGGGGAAATTTTGTGTGATTTCTTTTAAAAGTTAATTCTGAAATATTAATTCTTTTTATTTTGAGATAAATTAATATTTTGTACTGATTTAAAGACAAGATCTAGATCCAACTACTTAGAAAAGGCTAACAAAAAAGAAATTGTTCAAACAGACGAGAAAAGGTTACGATCAGATCACGCTGAAAGAATGAGCCTAGTTAGTGTCTAAATGGACGACCACCTGGGAACACCAAGCGCTATCCATTGGGATATTCGAGTGGCATCATGGAAAACAGCTCGGAAATAGAGATCGGTGATCTGTTCCAATTCCATTCTGATTCGTTATATTCATTTACGTATAAATAGTCTTGGGTGGATACTAATCAACTTTTTTATTCCCAGCTATGGGTTAGTAAATAGAACTTGCATCAGTGAATCTCCTAAAAGATTAATACATAGTAAAAATATATTTTCGCTTTAAATAACCTGCAAAGTGATGATAATCTGTAGAAAATATAAATCAATCAACCAAACAGTGAAGATATGTCAGATATTGATAAATTCTATCTAGTTTCACGACCAAACCATTTTCATTCAGCTGCACTGGTTGCCAACCAAGTCTGAAGAGCTTCAAATTCTCAGCTATTAACACCTTGCTGGAGAACATAGGTTCCTTATCTTTTCATGGCTATTTGCGTGAAAGCAAACGCAGTAGCCTAAACTGAACTCGACACGCTATTCTCACTTCCTACAGTGACAGCCGCTACACTACATGAATATCATTTTTCCTATTCATACTTTACTGAGAATAATACGCTTCACGTACATTAATTGTATTCAGGTAGCACCATCATCTTGAAAAGGTTATTTTTATTGGGAACTGCCAAATTTTATTTGTTTGCGTGTAGTATTTTTACCTCAATTTTTGTTACTTTATTTGCGCCAATAGTATTGTACTTATCTGGGAAGTGTTTTCACACAGGACGAAAAATCCCAAGGCGTATTAGAATAGCCAAGGAAACATTCCAAAACCTAAGTAGATGATGAAGAATGAGAAAGGTTTTTCTAGTAACAAATAAAAGTGTACTAAACTGCTATGTGATATCTGTCCTCTCGTATGACAGTAAGTGCTAGACGATCTCCTCAAAGATAGAGAAGAAATAAATGTAGTTCTACAGTAAGATGAAATGGATAGCGCGGACCTAACAAATTTTCCAGAACAAAGTTTTAGAAAAAATGGGGGAAAAGAAAAAAAGAAACCAGGAAGAAACAGTTGAGGTTTGTGGAGCACATAATAAGGGTAAACCGATGTTCACGAAAGAAGTATAAGGATCAGAAAAAACAACGCCTGACATACTTAGTGGGATTGAGTACATGGATGGCGGAACAGGGTTTAAGGGAAATAATAAAAATACATTGTTTATTAAGAGATACAAGGGACAGGAAGTTGTGGATATAAATGATCACTTATGCATTGAAGGGACACAGCACGTAAAAAAAGAACTTGGTATAAAAGTATAAAAATGAGTAATGTATTGTTTTAATTATATTCATACGCTTATATGACAGTAAATGTTAGACAATCTCTCCTCGGAAAAGAAAAAAGTTAAAATTTGCAGAAATGTTGATCTACAAAGGGTCCCGAAAATTCTATGGATGAGCAAGTATGCAACAAGGCAATCCTAAAGAAAACGTCATCAAAAAGAACACTTCTATTCAGAATAAGAAAAAGTTAGCGAAATTTTATGGACACATAATAAAGAAAGTAGGGCATGCAAATCTTTTGTTTTTTTAATAGCCTCCCCCCCGTGATACATTTACATAAGGTCCTTATACAAGTCAATAATTGTTTTCCTTCTGTTGCGTTTAACTTCAATATGTTCCCAGGGTATCAAACTCTAATCCTTCTTTCCTCATCATGTGTCCTGCCATATTAAATAACACAATTTGAATGTAATCTAAATATAATGAATGTTTGATTCAATTTTTCGAACTGGGCAAATAAAGAAATTTTATCTTAAAGTTGTGTTTTTAAATTGCTGATAGTAAGAAAAGGAAAATGGAAAAATATACAATAAAACATATTTGTACACTCTCTTTTAATAAAGGGATACATTTGCGAAAGACTGTTTACCTATAAAAGAAAAATAATAATTTACATTAGAAAATACTTTCAGTTAAATAAAAAAACAAAAACTTTTTAAAATTGAATTTTAATAAATGTTTTTGGAAAAACTCCCAAAATCACTTTAAAGAATTTTTAATTCGAAATTTCATACATTTTAGTAAATGGACTATTATTATTTTCTAATTATTTCTAAAAACTCAAAGCTTAACTAATACATATGCTTTGTTTGTATCGCTTAGATTTAGTGCATTTTGCAGATTAACCGAAATCACTGAAAATCATTTTTATTTTTCAAATATCTAAATTAAAAGGTATTCGTTGGTTGCGTAACTGTAGTCAGCTCGTAGATGGAAATTACAGGCTGAGTTACATTTTGGCTCTAGCTTATTGCGTTTACAATTTTTAAATCATTTCACCCAAAGTAAGGTAATAAAGCTACTTAGACGCAAGAGGTTACTAAGCATTAAGAGAATATGAAAAAAAAAACAGTTAGAGTTAGAATAAGAAAATAACATTAATTAAAAGACGACTTGCACATAAATGCGAATGAAATAAGCAAACATCCATGTCTTCTCCTTCATCTATGCATAAAATTGGAAGGTTGACTAGATTACTCTAGAAAGGCAACTCGAAATTCAAAATAGTGGAGAAAAAAGGGAGAAACTATCCCACCATCTTTTCTGAAGCGTTATTGTAAATAACAAATATTAAAAGAAAAATAAAGAGTTGTGGAGAGTAATAATCTCCTACATCATGAAAGGGACATGGCATCTAAAAATATGAAGGCTATATTTTTTACAGAGACATTTTTACGTCAAGACTTATCTTAAGAATGCTTATTTATGACTAAATTTATCAACTGCTTTTAATAAATAAGTCTTCAGAAATAAAATGTACAATTTGCTTTCAGTTTTGTTTCAATAAATCGGCACTTGAAAAGAACAAAGTCAGAGGCATGTATGGCTTGAGTGTGAAATTATTAAGCCATATATTGTAAACGCTCTGTAGTTGCTTGTTTGGTTGCTGGTCGACTGATGGCGATGTGCTTTGTGTGGGAAACCCGGAGCGGTGAATTCTTGAGTAGTCACAGTATGTGCGCCATCCATTCCAGTCCCTTTCCACTATCGTTTCTCCTGAAGGAGTCGGGATTTGAGAACAGCCCACCTTTCAGGCTCTCCTTATGGCATTAAGTTGATCATTTTAGCTGCAGGCTAAAATCCTGAAGGATTTGTTGAGTGCTTTGCCTCTTGAAATTTGAGGTAATAACTCCTGCTGCCGTCCTTCCACGAACCCACACACTGATTACCCCGAGGGACGATTACATTTCGCATTTACGTGCTGTGTCAAAATTCGCTAGCACTTGTCCGTGTCACATCGCATTAATGACAGTTGTATTCGTTCTTAAATCACTTTGAATAAATGGAATAAAATTTGTCAATAGTAATATCTAAATAGGACCAGAGAACATACTTTTATTGTTTAGTACGTCGGCATTGCTATATCTGATCATTTTAAAGAATTCTTTAAACTGAGTTAGATTTGAAGGCTGAAAGATTAATTCGCGTCGGTTCTTATAGGTAAATATTTTTGCGGAAACTTTTGAAATAGATTAGTGCTGACCCAGTCTCCAACGGAATATATAGTCGTTGAATTTGCATGACATGGAACAGTCGTTAGCAACTTAGTTTACTCTTTGCAGCGTAACTGAATTTGATAGACAAGGAATACCACCGAGAAAATGGTAACCTTTTATCAAATGAAATCAACCTTCGTATATTCTTAAAGAACGGCAAACAATATTTTCTAATCGGTATAACTCCTGCAAAACTGAAAATTGCTAAGACACAAGCTATTACAAAGTGTGAAATAATTAGAAACAGAGACCTTAATAATGAGCCGAAAGAGAAAAGAGTGGTCAGGAGGAAGGTAGATAGCAATTGACATTAGCTTGGGTTCAAAGCATGGAGACAGAAGGGAGATCCACAAGCGAGAAGTGCTAGAAAAAGAAACTGTTAGCGTAGAATTTACGGTTGCTTTTTCCCAGCTTAACTGTAAATTGCTGAGATTGCGACCCCAGATTAGTCTTCTTTACTGCCGTATCCAGGACGTAGGCTATCATGGACCTCCACTTATCCCTGTCCCTTGTAGCTCTTAACATTTTCCTCATGGTATCTTTCCCAAAATCTGCTCCGCCATCCATTTGATCAAGCACATCAAGTATGTTTCACGTTGCTTTTCCTATCTTGCTTTCCCTCTATTCCATTCCGTGAGTATTATATTCACCAAGCCCTCTTCTCTCGTTATGTGTCCCAGAAACTTCAGCTGTCTCCTTCCTGATATTAAGTATAAGTTTTCTTTTCGTTTCCGTTTTCTCGAAGACATTGTCGTTGCTCACATTTTCGGTTCATAGTATTCTCAGCATGCTTCTGTAGAACCACATTTCTGCTGCTTAGAATCTCTTTCATTTCTGAAGGAAATTGTACAGCGTTTGTTGCCATATAGAATGACAGATATAACATAATAGACCACCACAGTATTCGTTTCTTTGTTTCCAATGAAATCTTCCGTTTTTTAAATCTTCTTCTTAGCTTTTGAAATGCGTCCTTGTTCATACCAATGCGCCTTCGAATCTCAGAGTTGCAATTTTCCTCCTCTGTCAGAACACTTCCCAGGTATTTAAATTTCTGCACATGTCTGATTTTAGTATCCCCGTCATATAGATGGCATTTTAGGTTTCTCTTTTTGCTGATGAGCGTGTATTCAGTTTTTTCTGGTTTATGTTTATGCCTTTTTTCTCGCTTTCATTTGTTACTTTCGCTAGGTGACTTTGAAATTTTCTTTTACGCGTCTGCTACCAACTCTGTGTCATGTGATTATTTTATATTGATAAGAATGTGCCCGCCAATAACAAATTCTGGCAGGAGTTCTAGTTTTCTCAGAATTGTTTTACTGTACAGGTTGAATAGATCCGGCGAGAAAATACACCCTTGTCTTTCATCCTCGCTTCAGTTCAAAATGTTTAGGTACCATAACGAAGAGCTCATCTGAACCAATACCATAAAATATCTAAAGAGTAGTTTCCAAGAAGTATATTACAGTAAGTTCGATCTTCAATAGAATATTGTTCATATAACTGATTAAAAGATATCAAATTAGACTATAATAAGAATTACAGTTATTTTATCGATTAGCATACAGTTATGCAACTGATAGTATATGAAAATACGATCAGTTGCTTAACGATAAAGTAACAGTAATTATTATCATAGAACAAATGCCGTTTGGTCTATCAAATTTCGGACAAACATCCGCCTCGTGCTGATGAAGAATATAATCAAAATCAAAGATTTTATAATATACAATTTAGTTTATGTTAAAATATACATAATATATTGAAATTCTATCGTCGTCGGATTTATGTTGTATCCAATAATTTATTTTCTTGTTTATTGATATCTTCCTTTATGATTGATGACTACATTCACCGCTAATATGCAAGTTCAGTACTAGAATTTTCCAGTTTCAACAAAACCTGCTCATCAATTCCCTATCACCATCTGGCATTGCTGAAAATTGGTTTTATTTTAAAAAAGAAGTTGGTTTTAGGTAAAAGAAAGGGACTAATCCCGAGATGTCAGGCTAGTGCAAATAATATTGCTAGTTGTTTTCTAAATACATAGCAGAAGCACCAAACTAAACGTAGGGAATAATATTCAATGCATGCAGACTGAAGTAGAGATATATACTCTACAAATATTTTAAAAGGGATATGATCAAACTTTTAGGCTATCAGATATAGTTTTAAGTTTAAATTTCAAACAAAAGAGTTTAAAAATAGTTTAATGCATTCGTAATATATGCTAACTGCCAATAAGTTAAAGACGTATTTTAAAAATATAGAAGCAGATGGCGGCTCGTCCTGCTGTTAGAAGGAATACACTATTCAAATCAGCCATAGATTGTTCAGAATGTACAGGAAAAATTAACAATATATCCTTATATGCAATCAAAGTTGAAATTAGAAATTATTATTTAATAGACATAATTAGGTTTAGAATATCGTCGGGGGTGTTAATGTTGAGATAATTCTGAAAGTTCATTTTTACAGGAAACTGTTTGCCAGTTGCATCTATTTTGACGTTGTCTCAGATATTTTTGAAAAGGGTTAAAATCTGGTGATTAAGACCTTTGTAGACGCTGGTCATCTTTAAACGCTGAAATCATGAAGTGTTTAATGGCTGTAATTTTAGCATGATTTGGAGAATTGTCGTGCTTAAATATCACTTTTCGTTTGAATGTCAGTGTTTTCTTCAAAATCCCATGTCTTAATGTTGATCTTTAAGAAGTTTATGCAAAGCAAAACCTGCAGACATGTCTCGAGAAGAAGGTACTGGCATTCAAACGGAAAATGACATTTATGCATGACAGTACGCCATGACATGTTACTGTAATGAGTTCGATAATTACTGGCTGCCCTATAATTGCGGCCTTGTTTCATATTCAGCTCAGTTTGATAGACATTTATTTCATGATACCTGGTACTGGAATGGTAGTTAGTAAGCCAGTCTCACTGGCAATTATAACTTTAGTAAATTCGATCGTGCTGGGTTCTCGAAACTATTGCCTAATGACTAAACTAAGCTTAACTAACAGAAACTATTTAATCTAGCATCTTAAATCCATCTCTGCAGAAGTTATTTCACAAAAAGAGAAAAACGCTTATATATATATATATATATATATATATATATATATATATATTGTTAAATGCAACAATTTTTTTATTTATTTTCACATGAAATTAAAGCCAAAATACGATGTTTAGAATGGCTCATGAATAAACATAATTGACATTCATTGTCTGTTTTATTTTAACTGCCTCGATACAATATATATATATATATATAGAGAGAGAGAGAGAGAGAGACAGAGAGACAGAGAGAGAGAAAGAGGTTTAATTAAAAATGACAGACAAGGTATTATTAAGTTTTTTTATATAATTTTTTTCATATGTTCCTATAATTTTTTCCTATTCAGAAGTGAAATAATATTTTTTTTCTTTTCAGAACTCAACGGCACTTTCAGACACATAGAGAAAAACAATAACATAAACATTTTTTGCAAAAATAAAATGCACAATAACTACAGACAGGACGTATCTTTACTTCACAATATCATCCGAAATTATGCAACTCTAACCATTTCAAACAAGAAAATTAAATTTATTATCTATTATAAATAATTCAAAATTGCCAAACTCATAACAAATAATAATAATAATAATAATAATAATAATAATATTTAACCTGCAAAAGCTTAACTGCAGAAAATCAACGTCGTTTATGAATTTATATGTCCTTTGAAGAACTGTGTTTCTCAACTATCCAAATCCGTGAACATTTGCATTGGCTATACCGCCACAAAATTGACGAAAGAAAAGAAAAATTTTTAAGTGTATCTAAAAAATGTTTAAATATTGAAATATTTATAAAGATTCAAAATAACTAAGTCCCTATTTAACGCTAGCCTATATGTATTTAATTTTAAAATCCAGTATTTTTCTTTCTTTCTGCGTGAGTATGTGGAACTAAAATCGGAAACTATCAATAAACATTTGCAGTTTTCTAATGTGTGTCCTGGTTGATTAAAGTGTTCAGCTATGGCGGAATAAAACTTTTTTACTTTCTGCAACAACTTCCACAATACAATTAAATTTACCATGGAGTACTCATACACATCCGTCCCTTTCTTAGACGTCATGATAAAATTAAACAAACATACACTTTCCACCAGTCTATACCACAAACCTACAAACCAACATAAATTCCTACACTTTAACAGTTGTCATCCCCTTAAATTAAAAAAAATCTATCGTATACAGCTAATTTCTAAGAATCAAACGCATATGCTCATACCATCTAGATTTCTATACAACATTAACAACCTAACAAAGCAATTTCTAAAATGTAAATACTCAATAAAAATAATAAAAAAGCACTGATATATGTTTCACCTCTGCGCCTGACGCCTGTCAAAGCCCCTCAGCTTTGCCCTCTCGGCAACTCCGACCACGCTGTAGTCTCTCTCAGTATTTCTATCCAATCTCACTCCCCCCAAGAGCCCCCTACCTATAGGACCTCCTACCTCTACCAAAATGCTGACTGGGATACCTTTCGCGATTTCCTCTGCGACGTCACTTGGGAAAAAGTGTTCGACCTATCAGTTGATGACTGTGCCTCTGAGGTCTCGTCATGGGTGAAAGCTGGCATTGATGCCTTCATACCCACCAGGAAGTATTGCTTAAAACCTCATTCCTCTCCGTGGTTCTCTCCGGCCTGCTCAGCCGCCATTGCCCACAGGAACCATTACTTCCGTCTATTCCGGAGACAGTCAACTGATCACAATAGGCGCCTGTTCATATCTGCTCGCAATGAGTGCAAGAGAACCCTAAATGACGCCAAACAGTTGTTTGCTGAGAGAAGGCGACAGCACATAGCTGACCGCAAGGTTCGGCTCCAAGGACTATTGGAGGATTTGTAAATGAGTGCTAAACAATAAGAAAACCTCAATACCTCCTTTAATCCATGAATTTGAGGTTCTCACGTCATCTGCGGACAAAGCTGAGTGCTTTGCCCGCAGATTCTAATCCAACTCCACATTTGACTCATCTGGAGTACAACTACCCGACTTCCCTATTAGAACTGAGGCCAAACTGCACGACGCATATATTACCCCGACAGTATTATCCAGAGTAATTTCAAAACTCAACCCCCATAAGGCGTGTGGAGACGATGGAATCCCGGTGATAGTCCTTAAGAGGTGTGCTCCTGAACTTTCCCCTGTCCTCTCTAAACTATTTAACTACTGCCTTTCTGCTTCCTGCTTTCCTGCATGCTGGAAGTTCTCTTCAGTCGTTCCTGTATTTAAGAATTGTGGTGAACCCTCGGACCCATCCAACTATCGCCCTATCAGTCTTCTACCGATATTCAGGAAAGTATTCGAGGCTATAATCAATGCTGAAATAGTTCAGTAAAATGAATTGGATCACTCTAGCTATTGTGCGCGTAATATGATATGCGCTAAAAAGACTTCCTTCTTCCACCGAACGCCCAGTGGCCCAGGGGTAGAATCGACAATTCGGTCGGGTTTCGAGCCTGGGTTTATGTAGCAATCGGAGTCTAACCGTAGTGATGAGCTGTGATACAGTGAAAAAGATCTGTCTGCGGATGACAATATATATATATTTGACAAAAAATGTATATTCGAAGCAAAAGTACTGAGATAAATTCTAAAACTGTTAGACCACGCACGTGTTTCCTCAGAAAGTGAATTTTCTCTGGATTCCTCACCTCAGTTTAAAAGAAAAGAAATGCAAAATTGCATGTACGGGAAAATCCATTGGTTTATTTTCGGAGAAGCTAGCACCAGAAATAAAAGAAAATTAAATTATCTCATTCAGTGTCCAAACTCATGAGAGTGTCAATACGCCTGTTTGAATTTATGTTTGTTTCACACACACATTTTTATATATTTTTCATTTCAAAGAAAGTTATTTACGCAGCCTTTGTTTTAATCCTGCTGTATATTCAGTCGATTTATAACAACTGATTCTTGAACGTTTTTGCTATTTTGAATGTACAACAGGGGTTTTTACGAACACGCGACTGTAAGCTTAAAATAACTGAAATTTCAAAATTAGTAAATAATAAGTAAGGATTTTAACAACTCTCATACATGTTTCCCAGGACGTTGGGCATCATGGCTCTCCCTAATTTCCAATGTTTTCTAAATTTTCACATTTTGGATTACTTTTCCAAAATCTTTTCTGTCAACAATTTACTCGAGCATACTAGCCAGGTATAGCAATGAAGCGGCTGGGATTGTGGAATCGGTGAGCCGTGATCAAATTCTAGTTGAATTCATTTCATTTATCTCCGTACCACTACCTTTGGGAAATATATGTATCCATTTCTTCTCACCCCAGCTATGAATAAATAGCAAGACAGCTTGGCTTCTCTAGCATTGTTTGGCAACCAGTCTACCGCAGTAAGAATTGGCAACCTACTGCAGGAAAAATTGGTCATTTAGCTGGGAAGATATCGTGAGCTTTGGTTAGCAATGTTCCTTGAGATGTTGTTCCGTATATAAGCACACCTGGATGTGAGGCCGGCGGTCCACGTCTGTATCAACCATAGAAAAAGGGTTCATGGAGTCCACTCACAGCACCAGCATTTCGGTACAGCAATTCTTGACAGTTTTATGTGGGGTGTGATTTTCGATAGATTTCATAGGGTGCTTGAAAGATTATTATGAGTTACCGCGTTGCTTTCCTCTGCCCTTCTTGCTCTCAATCTGTTCTGTGAATATCATAGTTTCTAAGGCTTCTTTCCTCCTTATATGTCCTTAAAATTTGACTGTGTTTTTCTGAGATTAATTTTGTTTCTATTTTCTCTAAAACCTTGTCGATGAACAGATGTTGAGTCCATGACATTATTAGCATCCTTCTGTACAACTACATTTCTATCGCTACATGTCTCTTCTTTCTCTGTGATGAGGTTCTTAAGTATTCACTTTAATAAAAGAGGACGGAAATCGACTAACATTTCAGTACTCTTTTCTTTGTTTCTAATTAAACATTCTTGCTTCTTAATACTTTGCTTATCTTTTGGAAAGCATCGTTTGCAATCCTACATCGCCTTCAGTGTTGCACCTTCCGTCCTCTGATGAAACACTTCCAAAATATTTAAATTCTTGAACTTGTTTTATTTGGGAATATCCACTTTGTAAATTGCATGTTCAGTTGATCCTTTAACTAACAAATATGCATTGTGTCATTTTGCAATTGATGCTTAGTCATTACTTTCGCTTTTTTCACTGCCTTTACTTTCTGTGTCTGCTACCAGCATTGTGTCATTTATATATCTAATGTTGACTGACACATGAGTGATATAAAGTCTAGTTTATACCTTAAACAGATTATGAGAATTACAACAATAGCTTTATCATTATAGCAAGCATCATCATCGTTATCATCTTTGTCATCATCATCGTCATCATCATCTGTTCCATATCTACATGAGGTTGTAAGATTACTGCGCAGCTAAGGTTCTAACTAATTCCATGCTGATATTTAGGTTGAAGGCCAGATATCTATTTCATCCTTCGTAGTGTGTCTTGGGCAAGTAAAATTAATCTATCTCTTAGTCAAAGCACAGCCGATGCCCGAGCCTTAAAGTCTTTCTTTGGTCACAGAGCTGTAATAATTGATTTCATCGAGGTATCCCTTCAGCAGGACCGTTAATTGAATGTATACAGTATATCCTGTATATATAGCTATAAAGCCCTGTCTACTCCATTGCAGTTATTTTTTTTATTAAATTTCTGCAAGTTTTTCCGGGATATTGCGGAGAAAGATAGTGACAGTTGATTTTATCTATACTTTGCTTGAGAATTATTATTGTTATGGATATTTTTAAATAAGATGGCGTAGATGAGACGATATGGTAACGACAAACAGTCGGATGCGCCACCGAAATATTGGTAATAGATTTTGAACTGTATCAATACCAATGACTACCAACTGCAAAGAATGACTACAAAAGATGGCGCCATGAAGTCAAACAAATCTGAGTAAAATCCATATATATATATATATATATATATATATATATATGTGTGTGTGTGTGTGTGTGTGTGTGTGTGTGTGTGTGTGTGTGCATGCGGTGGATGAAAAATGCAAACGATTTGTCACTATCCAATATGCAATATTTCATATCAAGTATGTCTGCGTGTTTCTCTTTCTTTTAGTCTTACTTTCTCTCTCTTTCTCTATTTCTCTCTCTCTCTCTCTCTCTATATATATATATATATATATATATGTACATGTAGACATGTAGTTCGCAAACTTCACAGTGATGAATATTGTAGCAACGTATTAAATATTATCGTCAATTAATCCTTCTTTATTCATTACTTTCCCGCCCACCAATTTATGAGCGCTATTTTGGCGAACAGAACCGAACCACTACTTTACCATCTCTTCTCAATTATAGAGGTGACCCAATCGGTAGGTTCCGGAAATTAATCGTGGCCGGCTCTCTCTATCCTTTGTCATATTTAACGACGTGACATTGCGTCTGTCTCTATTCCGTTCGGTAACTAATTGCACTCATTACGTTGGCCAATGCCCACTGTCCATACCGTCTTCTGTCCGGTCAGTATTTCACCGCGAATGTTGTGTAATTACTGCGATTAACCGCTTTGTTGGCTATTGTCTGTATAGAAATGGGACAGGGGTTCGAGGTAGTGAGGTGGAAACTACGTCATGTCGCAGAGATACAAGATGGAATTCTATTTGATTGGTTGTTATTTTAAAATTGTATTTTGCTTTGTTTCATTTCAACATCACTTTCATTAGTTTTACTCTCTGCGTTTTATTTGACTTTTATGTTCTGCATTTGTTGTTTTTACATTTTTTCTCTTTTATCTAATTTTCTGTTTGACATATTGCATCGCATGTATCCTTGCATACATCGAACTCTAAAAAAATTACCCATGATTTTTTGCTGAACATATTAATTTATATGACGTGTACACGATATTATCAAAAGTTTCGAGAAATTCTGTTGCCACAAGTACCGTTAAACGATCCCTTGTTTGCTGTTTAGTGGTTCTCAAAGTGTCCACTAGCCATTTCAGCGTAATACGCAATACAAACTTCGGCCATTTTTTCTCTTTCGATTCTTCCTTTACTAGGGTACTGCTTTTTTTTTTAGCATTTCACCCCAAGCAAGGCATTCCACTGCCACTATTGCGCAGGGTGTTACATCGGAAGTGATGAGAAAGAGTGGTTAGATATAGGAAATGTCAGAAGAAGGGTGATAGACGGGTAAGCATACCGAGGATGAGGGTAGGGTAGATGGGAAGAGTGCTTGAGAGAATGGATGAGTTAGCGTGCTAGGAGGTGTCTATTGACCTTACATTTAAATTCCTGGAGATTGTAGCTATCGGGAAATAAAGTATGTGGAAGGGAATTCCACAGGCGGGAAGTGCGAGAAAAGAGGCTTTTGGAGTAGAAATTGCGGTTACATTTTATCAGGTTTCACTGTAAAAGGGTGGGACCTAGTTGCTAATCTAGTATCTCGTGTAAATTCGTACCTAGGAGGCACCAGTGATCTAAGTTCATCAGAGCAGATGCCGTGAAAGTATTTATAGAAGAGGCACAGGGAAGCTACGTCAGGCCGGTGAGAGAATGACTGCAGCCGGCTTTCCAAGTCGGTATCGATCACATTACAGATTCTCCGTTGTGTTTTGTTAAGAACCCCGAGGAGAATAGCAGGAGCACCCAACCAGATGTGGCAGCAGTATTCAATAAACGGGCGGATGGTAGATTTATATATGTGCAGGATATATTCAGACGGAAAAAATTTCCGGGCCCTGCACGGAGAACCGACTTTCATAGCAGCGGATTTAGCAATGGATTCGATATAGTCATTCCACTTGAGGTCCGCTGAGAGTGTGAGGCCAAGGAGTCGTAGTGTTTTACTCTCTGGGAGGCAAGCCTGTTCCATGCTAATGGGAGGTAGATGCGATTGTCTATGATGGTTAATTGATAGCAGCTTCGTTTTGGAAGCATTAAAATTTACGAGCCATTTCTTACCCCAGTCCACTACGGATTAGAGATCCTTTTCAAGGTCGGCAGCGAGGTTCGCTTTGTATCCCACACCAGATTTCTGATCGAGGCGAGATTAAACTGTGGTTTGATTCATGATTTGCAACTGTACTATTCCATAAAGGCATCATCTGAAATTAACTTCAATACTCAAGTTGAAGTCATATATTTGATTCCCGTTTGTCATGCTTTATCTTTACAAGAGTAAGATGAGTAGCAATCATGTTGCTATGCATTCACTAGAAGTACTTCTCTTTGCAGCATTGACATAATTTTTTCATCACGGATGAAAATCTGAGTTTTCTCCAATTATGTTGAAGGTTTTCACTCTTGAAGCGTCATTATTTACGCATCTATGTGGTCTCAAGTTAGATCTAGAAACCAAGAGCGACTCATCAATAGGATCCATTACTAAAAACGCAGTAAAATTAGTCGCTCATTCCATCGCTTCAAAAAGTACCAAATTTCTCCCACCACGCTGCTTTACAGGAGTGAGACTTGATAAAAAGAAGTATTGTTGTAATTTATGGAATAGAGCTGCCTAATCTTAATTTTTCAACCTTGATTGAGTACAAATCCATTGCCTATTCTAATGTCTAACGCAGTTTGTTTTTTCTCTGGGCCTCAATTTCGGAATAAAAATTTGTTCACGCCTCACCAAATTTTAAAAAAAATAACTACTGATTCGAAGTTAAAACTTATTATTGATAATTATCTCCTCCAATATGTAGACATAGTTACTTTATTTTTAATACTTTGATATCGAGAAGAATTAACAAAATTATGAAATTGTTCAATAATTATTTATAAACGTTTTTAATAGGACTCGTACTTGCAATTATAAGTGATTCATAATAATATTTAATCGTTATTCTGTCGCTATTTTCTTTGGTAAATCTTCAGATGAGTGCCTCTTTTTAGTTTTTCTTGTTCAGACCATTACAGCTTGGAAACTTCATTCTTACACAGAATCGAAGCATCGGCATTCCTTTCGTATTCTAAATATAAAACTTTTTCTTATCTTCAAAATCGTATAATTTTTAATTTAAGTCATATGAGACTTCACTTGTAACAATTTTAGTAGTTGACATCTAACTTGAGTAAAGCTTGACTCTTGTATATTGTGACATTTAATAAAAAATATATTTTCGATTCCAGTTGACTAAAAAAATTCGTATTTTAATGAGAATTTTTCATGTGATACATTTATAAGTGTATAGCAAAATAGAAATTTTAATTATTATGCAATTTATATCTGTTTTGATTGAATATTTTATAAGTAATTCAGATATTTAATATACACATAACATAGACAGACAGGCATAGACATAGACAATTCCACTCAGTTTGAAGAAAAAGGATATTGGAATAATACATCCCACTCCCCAAAAACCTGGACGACCTATAAACAAGGCTGAAAAATAAAACGCTGAAGTTGGAGAGAAAAACAACTGATAATTATTCATTTTAATAAATTTATATGTTTTTAATTAAAAAGAAAGGATTTACACAAAATTTCACTTCTTTTTCACGCAAACTTACATGCACAAACAATTTGACTTAAGTTGAAATCGTCATGTGTCTCGTGAGGATTAATTTCACTTGTCGTCTAGTCAAAGCAAGACAAAGATAACTGAAAGAGTTTATGCCGAAATATGCAACAGTTTCACGTCATTTTTATAAAGCTGGATAATTTACTTAAGTTAAATAAATCATCTAAATAAATTGATAAATAAGCCCAATAATTGTTACAGTATGAACTAAAATTATTTAATGTGGGTCAATCGTGGATTGACATCTTATTTCTATAGACTTTTCATGGGTAATATTTAGGGCAAATGAAATGAAAAAATTCTAAACTGATATATATATCCATTCATTTGAGACGACAATATTCACCAGTTCTTCTTTCTAAAGTTTATGAAAAAGCAATTCAGATGGAATTTAAATTGATTCTTATTCACAGGTTTCAATTACAAATAATCCCGTTTGATTAACGAACATAATATTAAGTGAGGAAATAGTTTTAGTTATTTGATCTGGCAGTATGACGGTATAGCTAGAGTTAGTCGATGCAAAGTAACTTAGAAAATACTACAAAAATAAGCTGTTAAACGGAGCTTCAGGCAATAGAGCCTATAGAAGGACGCTGAGAATAGAATGGATGGAGTGTATAAGAAATAGAAGTTTTGTTCTTTTTAGGAAAAGAAAATAGTTTGGTTTGGAATTGGATTGTTTAACGGCATATCAACTCGTTATGGATAATTTAATGAAGAAATTTAATTTCCTTAGGAATTTTGTTAATTTTTTATTAGTAAAATTTATTGCTGGAAATTTGTATATTTATTTCTATACTTTATGATGTTTTGATCCCAGCTTGTGGGTTCATTATTTTCCCTAAGCTTTGACCTTAACAGATGATACCACCTTGAGTCAGGATGGACCTGGGAACAACATCAATTAAGATGTGGTTCTACGCTCCTGAAAACCTTCTGATCAGAAACCTTGGTGTTGGATGTAGTTTATCGTCATGTCCAGAACATAGAAAGTAGATTACACACACACACACATATATATATATTTACATAGACTTTATTTTTTAGCAGGATATTGATATTTAAGTAGAAGCTCTGTTTGTTTAATATGAAGTATATTTATATAATTTCGTCTACCGGACTGAATACACGAAAAAATTCTTAAAAATAGATGTACGATCTACGGCAGGTAGATGAAAAAAACCATTGCTCAAATATGGCCATCTACTAAAAATAACGTCTAAAATGATACAAAAATAACGTATAAACTGATACAAACTTGATAATAAATACAATTATATATATATATATATATATATATATATGTGTGTGTGTGTGTGTGTGTGTGTGTGTGTGTGTGTGAGTGTTTCGTTAAATTGAGCGACAAGGATGATTTTACTAATTTTTTATTTTATATATTTTTCCCGTATTCTCTTTGCTGGAGGTAAAAAATGTAAAAATCCTCCATAGCTATTAACTTTCAAAGCACTTTCATCCTCTTCACTGGTCATTCTTATGTATGTTATGTTTCAGATGATCTTATTTTATTTTCATATTTTAACAGTAATGTATTTTATTTTGTGTTTCTGAAAAGGAGCGTTGCTGAAAAGATGACACGTGACGCACGCGACTGGAAATCGCGTAAGCATGTTTCTATTAAAAAAAACTTCCTAAATTCCCATTCCACTGTTAAATAAGTTAAGGTTGATGTTAGGAGAGGATTGTTTAATATACAGTGCCTCTCTTATAGTGAGATGCTTTTGATATTATGATTCAAATAGTATTCTTGTATTTTTTATCCATATTTTCTTAAGGGTTCTTGTAAATTATGGGTTGATAATTTTAATAGTACTTTGATTGCGTACGTAGCATGTAAGACGTCCCCGCAGAGAAATGGTAGTATGTTAGATATAGATAATTGATTTATGACAAAAAACGCAATCTTCGACTTGACATTGAAATTCATTTACTATATAAGTCATCGTTAGTTTAGATTTTATGGAACATTTTTATATTTCCTATCTCCAGCGAAAAGGAAACATGTAAGAATACTGGAATAATTAAATAAAAAATTAATAAAATCTTCCTTCTCGTTCGTTTCATCCTTCTAGATGATTTATCCAGTTACTATGATGTTGACTGGATATATCATCTAACTCTTTCTGAATCATCTGCACTGATTGACACAGAAACATTCTAAAATGTTTGTATTGAAGCTTTCGGTGCGAATTCCAAGTAGAATAGCATGTCATCGCCACATATCTAGAGTAGTATATAGTATCAGATGATGCCCAACTGACCCTACTATAATATGCGGTTGATAAAATTAAAAACAAAGCACGCGCAATGCACGAAATTAAAAATATAAAATGCTGACAGTTTCCACATCATACTCTGTATATAGCAAGCACACTAGAGAAGACCAGAAATATCGGCAACATAGCATATGATTTTATTTTCGTATTTATTGAATTCTGTTTATCCATTAATAAATATTGTAAAATCAGGTATTAAATAATAAAAATTAGAATAAAAATAAATGAAAGACAAATTATAAATTGCCATATTTCTTGTTGCAAAGAAATATATATTAATTATAGGTTTCTAAAATTTTGGTATTTATAATTTTTTCAGGAGTTAAATATAAGTGTCTTTTACATATTATTACTCATGTTTCAGCTCAGTTTCAAATGGTAAATTTTTCATGTACAATTTTAAATTTCTATGAAGTCAGTAATAGTTACTGGGAACTAGGAAAAATATAAACTGCTAGGATGCAGTCATAAAATTTCCTCATACATGATAGAAAAGAAAGAATAGAAAATGTGTTCGAAAATATTTACGCTAAAAAAAATTTCATATTTTTTTCATAATACGAGTGTCATAAATAGGCAATATTTCGTTACTTTAAATTACGTTAACCTTTTTTATTTTCTTTATATATTTTCATGGCTTTATTCCAAGAATGGCGGTAAAGCCCCTAAGATACAAGGTCTTACTGAGTTAGAAACTGAAACGTTGTTATAAAGGGAGAACAAAAAAAGAGTAACGAATGGAAAGTAGATAACTATTGACATTATATTTGACTTTTTGAGCAGATGGATGGCGGAGGAGGTTTTGACAGTGGTAACAGGAGAAAGAGGGTTTAGAGCTACAAGGAACAGGGAAATATGAAAAGCCATGATCACCTACGTCCTGAAGGAACAAAGCACACAGAAGAAGAAGAAGAAGAAGAAGAAGAAGAAGAAGAAGAAGGAAATATTTTATGCGCCATGATGATTCAAGTAGATAAAAACAATCAACATTCACTTCCAGATATAGTGTGCTCGGCAAAGAAGACCAAGTTTATATTCTTATTGATATTGCTTGTCCATAATTAAACATGGAAGAATAGCAAACTTATACATTTTTAAGACAGATTCTGGAGAGAAAAATGTCCAGCACGACACCAATTTACTTAGTAGCTGACTTAGCAATGGATTCAATATAGTCTTTCTACTTCATGTCAACTGAGAACGTTAGCACGACAAGTTGCCACGAATCACTCTCCTGGAGGTCAGCATAAATCATGCTGATGGAGGGCTGAGAGAGATTTCTCTCAGATTATAAATAGAGAGCTGTTTAGTTTTAGAAGCGTATAAATTAACAAACTATTCTTTTCTTCATTTAACAACAGCTACAAGTTTATAACAATATTAAGAAAATTTTCAATGAACCAATAGTTATTGTTTCAGTAAAATGCAGGAAACCTTTGGAATAGAAGGATCAACTATTAATTCTAATAAAAAAACTCTATTGCTGTTAGCAGGCAAAATAGCCCAAAATACGACATAAATCGATCGCAAAAGTTTAAATATCAGGCCTTCTTTTTTATGTTCCATATTCTATCAGGAAGTAGGCAATTATAGCTGTCCACAATTTTCTTTTTTATAAATGTATATTTCTATTTTTCGTTAACATTGTTCCGTAATCCATTTACTCAAGCTCTCTAAGTATGCTAAGCTTTGTTTTTCTCTGGCTCTTTTGCATTCAATCTAACCTATGAGTATCAGTTTTTCAAGCCTTCTTTCTAATTATGTAAATTGAAATTTTCTACTGTCTCTTTCTGATGTCAAGTATAAGGTTCTTTTTGTCTGCACTTTTATTAAAACTACGTCTTTGCGCACATATTCGGTCTAATGTATCCTCAGCATCCTTCTGTAAAACTCCATTTCTTTTACTTCAAGTTTCTTTTTCATCTTTCAAATAGCAAACAGGAGGACAGATATTACGTAACAATTCAGTACTCTCTTTTAGATTCTAAAGTAGATTTTTTAAAGTATTTTAAAACTTTATTTAGCTTTTTAGAGTTCACGAGAATGCGTCTCTGGAACTTACATTCGCTCTTTCCATCCTTTGTAAGAAAATTTCCCACTCATTTAAATTTTCGTATTTCTTTGATTTTGGTATCCCCGACTTGTAATATGAATTTTTGTGTTCATTTTTTAAAATATTTTAAAAGAAAAATGTAAGTGTGATAGCGATATCCGGATCCATTTTTTAAATAATTTTTCCCCAAGCATGATGATAATGCACTAAGTCACAAGACGTTACTGATAGTGACAGAGAATGAGAAGATTTTTTTTCAGGAAGACAGGAATAGTATTCAAGGTGGCATTATCTGATCATTGTCGCTGCATTTGATTGTCTGAAGAACGTTGTTGAAAGGAAAGAAAGAAAAAAGGAAAACGTCTACAGAAAAATGTTCTATTTTTCAATGATGGCCATTCTTTAAAAGGCCCGGGAGCCACTCTTGTTAGTGTATCACGAATAATTTATGATGAAACCTATTTGCCAACCTGGTAGTAAGCTTAAGCTCATACGGAATGGTACCAACATATTCATAAAAACGATACATTAGAATCGTAAAGAAAGTCTTCCAAAAACTAAAATCCTCAGACTCAAAGTCAAGAATCGTAATATCTATCATCCTAAATATTAGTGAATCTTGAAAAATAAATATCTTCACAAATGAAGACAACAGCGACGTGGATATACAAAATTGATGAGAATACCGTAGACAGAACGTATAATGAACTAAGAAGCTTTACTGAAAATGGAAGCAAAAATAACACTTAGAACGAGACAAAGACATATGAAATTTCTAGAAAAAATAACGACGGAAAGAAAACTCGGGAAACATTTACATAATGAAAACAAAACACAGGTAAGGGAGAATGAAACAGCGAGTATTCTAACAATTTCTTTTTGAATGGCTGGCAAAATAGAAAAAATAAGTTGTAGTAGAAAGGACAGGAAAGTGTAGAGAGCCTCTATCATTACCGTCTGAAAGAAGTATTTTGAAAAGAATCTGATGAATGCACCGTAAATAAGTTTAACAGATAAGCCGAGCCTGTTTTAATGAGCAAAGATTTAAAATTTACGAAATATTTTGACTAATTTTTACTGAAATATATCAACACAAATTATATTAGAATATATAAGGATTAAAATCTGACTTATCTCTTTCAGTGTTTTTGTATGTATGTATGTATGTATGTATGTATGTATGTATCTATCTATCTATCTATCTATCTATCTGAAGTCCTAAATATTAAACTTCAATCAGAATTTCCAGAGAATTTGAATTTTTGTCTTCATTGTCATCTTTTTTGCTATATTCAATTCTCTCCTCATTTCCGGGCTTTTGTTCATTTCTAACGCCCCACTGATATTTATTATGAGGCATTTTTATAAACGAATAAAGGCATCAACTTCATGAAATCACTTACTCACCGCACCTACACCAAAAATATCTGTGTATGTGAATTTACAGGCATACATAGATAATCATACTGTACGCATAATGTATAGACATATGAACGTGTAAGAGTAAAAAAAAGTAAAATATGCATATTTGGATAACGTTTTACATAAGTTGGTAAGTCAAATAATGAGATCTTTGTGTCATATATATATATATATATATATATATATATAGGTGTATATGTATATATATATATATTATCTTTCATATATATGTATATATATATATGTATTTATATTTATATTTATATATGAAAATATCGATCACGCGTTATCAGATGGATTTTTTAGTTTAAAAATCTCTTCAGTAAAATATCGAGTAAGAATTTTGTCTATTATAAAAAATAAACAAACCAACAAAATACGAATTAAACTCAAGATATTTCGGTTAACATTCGCAAAAAATAGAAGATATTTCCACCTTTCGAAAATGCATGACGAACTATGTTTTTTAGCTATTAATCTGTAACAAACTGATTTTATTCTGTGATAAGTCAACACGCACGGGGATCACACTGAGACGCACGCACACACGCACATACCCACACGCCCCGCAAACACGCACGCATATGGATCTAAATAAATCGCTTTTTTTATTGCTTTACTGAGTCCTTTTTTATATCTCTTTCATATCATTTTGTGTGTAATCTATGCCCATTACCTTGAAGCAAAAATATTCTTTTTCGGTTCATGTTTGAAGCTTTAGATTATATTTTTATAGGGTATCGAATCAAAGATGACTTATCTAGACTTTTTATGATTATTCTAGATGAGGTCAGACACGGCCATTGTGCTGCCTTACATATCCGCAAAATGCGTGTAGGTCAGGGTAAACTTCAGAACAGAAACAGAATCGTTGCTGCCAAAATTAATTTATGTTGTAATAGATCTTGAAGACTATTACCATCTTTGGTCCACGCCTCTTTGTGATAAAAAAAGAAACATGGGTGAAAATGATATCCTGTATTGTTGGCGGCTCGTATCCCACTATGCTAGGTCGGCTAGCTAAAATCTGTTGTTCAACACCCAGAGAGCCCACCTGTGAATTATACTACAATTATGCTGAGCAGACCTCAGTTACAGTTTTCTGGGAGAAAGCGCGTTATCTAGAATGCGAAGTCTAAACAAGGCTTGGAAGCTCTCAGTTATCGACGGTTCTCAAGGTGTTCTGTTTACTCAATATCACTCACAAAGCTTAGAACAATCTGTGATATGGTTTTCAGTCACTTTTCAAAGAGGCCGAACGCTGGGATCGCCTCCTCTAGACTGACAGCACTTTCCGGTCAAATCCACGATGGTGAGTTTCAAACCCGGATTGAGAAAGCGTACGCTCTAACCACAAGACCACGAACGAATATATTGTACCTCTTTGTTATAATCTGGGTCTAATAGATAAACCTCTTTGACTTCCATCAGCATAATTCACTCTAAAATTCAGGAGAGTAACGCCTTGCAATTCAAGTTTTTATAAAGAGAATTATATTAGGAAACATTATAGCTACATTGTAGTGATGTTGTACCATACTTATGTTATACATTTTAAATAAATATTCTTTGCTCTACTCTTTATAGTGTTTTTGTAGATATCAACACTTTATTCCATTTATACCAACCATATACTTGCTTATATATATGTTTTTGTATTATTATTATGTCATTTTTCATCATATTTCGATTTCTGCTATCGTTGCACGACCAACCAAGACTGCGGGAAGACCTAAGGCAGGTCGTGGCTTGTTGTTATGGCTCCATTTCATGTTTTTCTATCTCCCCCATCATCCCTAGCGTTACATAGGCAAAAGTTCTCATTAGTATGTGGGCTGTACTTAATAAGACAATTTTTTGTATATCTCTTAAGCTGGGGTTTCCAGGGATTCTTTCAATGTGTTGTTTTATTCCATTTTTTATCATTCCAAGTGCACCTACTATCACTGGCACAACTCTTGTTTTCAATTTCTACATTTTTACTATTTCAATTTCCAGGTCTTTATATTTTGACAGTTTTTCAAATTCCTTGGTTGCTATGTTACAATCCGCTGGACAAGCCATATCAATTAATAGACAATGTTTTTTATTCTAGTTTTTAACAATAATGTTCGGCCTATTTGCTTCAATTTTTCTGTCTGTGTAGATGGTGTAATCCCATAGAATGGTGACAACTTCTATTTCTGTAACCGGTGCTGGGTGATGTTCATACCAGTGTTTGTTTACAGATTTTCCAGTGTTTGCACATTGTCCAATGTAAATATTGCCCAACTCTATCTTGGCTATTTTTATATTCATTTGGGGCAAGTATAGAACAGCCTGAGATTAGATGGTCTATTGTTTCTTGGTGTTTATCACAAAATCTGCATTTTGGATCCATATTATTATGTATAATATTTGCCTGAAATTTTCTAGTGAAAAGACATTGGTCTTGCGACGCAAGAATAAAGCCTTCAGTCTCAGACTTTAATCTAGATGCACGTAACCATCGATGAGTATTAACTTTATCAACATTGGATTTATTAGCACGTTCAGGATATTGGCCATGCAGAGGTTTGTCTTGCAAGCGTTGTTTCATCTGTTCAAGAGCGTTATCTTTGGCTTTCATTTTCATATTTTTTGCCGCAACAGTTGGTTCTTGGCTTCTGTTTTGCTTTTCTACAGAATCTACTAAATGTAAATCTTGTTTGTATTTACTGCCTTCTTTTATTATTGAATATTTTTTCTTTCTTTCTTCATGTTGTCTTACTAATTGTATCATCCAGTCCTTTGTTGTTTTATGTATGTTAGTAAGCCAATAGTTGTTGTCTTGTATGACAATTCTAGCTGAATTAGACCTTTTCCACCTTCTTTACAGGGTATGTATAGACGGTATACATTAACCTTTGGATGATGCATCTTATGCTTAGAAAGAAGCTTTCTTGTTTTAGAATCCATTCACCTGATGTCGTTGAGAGTCAAGTTTAAGATGTTGAAACTATATTGGACAACTGGGATTGCAAGGCTATTAATGGCCATAATTCTGTTCTGAGAATTCAATTCAGTTTTTAATATCATTCGTAGCCTTCTATAGTACTCTTTACGCACTATTTCTTTTATTCTTTTATGGTGAATTTTTTCACCCTCCTTTAAACCTAGGTATTTATAAGCTTCTTCTCGCTTTAATTCTTTTATTGTTACAGCAGGGTCTAAGCTAACATAGGATGTTTCTTGTAGTGATCTACGTAAAACCCTAGCTTTAGCACATTTATTCAAATTGAATTTCATTCCAATGTCTTCACTGAAGCATTTTACAGTTTGCAGAAGACGTTCCAGCTCATTATCCTTCTTAGCATACAACTTTAAGTTATCCATGTAAAATAGATGACTTATTTTCCGTTGGCCTATTGTATAACCACATTCTGTCTTATTAAGTTGACTGGTTAGTGCTATTAATGATATGCAAAATAGTAAGAGAGACAAAGAATCACCTTGAAATATACCTCTTTTGATGTTTATTATTATTATTATTATTATTATTATTATTATTATTATATTCAATTTTAATCGTAAACAGGAAATAAATGTAATTTCTTCGATTATATGATTAAATTATTTGTGATACCTGATTGCTTACGAATGTTCTGTGAACAGGCAGTTGTTTCATTGTAATTACTTAGTATAAGAAAGAAATGCATGTGTGCAGTGTGAAGATGGGAAGGGGCTTGATACATGAGAAGATGGTGGCTGAAATAAGTTTGGTAAACCTAGACGTTTACCAAATATATTAGAATCTTTTAATATGTCGGGAAGAGGACAGTGGCAGATAATCACCAAGAATAAAATACACAATCCGACCCACGAGGCCGAAATCCATCTTGCTACAGGATTTGATTTTGTTCAGATCATCAAACTCATTCTTTAATTCCGATTGTATTCATTCATTTTTCTCATTTTTTTTTTTTTGCTATACATGAAGAATATATAGATTTTCTCTCGCCGACAATATTTTACAAACCGCTGTTTTACATAAACTGATGATATGCATGTTTATGCATATGTGTTTGCGGGTGTTACGCATGATGTAGTTATTGAAGTTTGTGCATCAGATCAAGTCCTATGTGAATGAATGTTTAAAAATATTTTATCTGTTTCGGTTTCTTCGGGCGTCAGGCAGCTACCTTAATCGAAAATCTATCACTTCGTTTAATTCCCGGTCAGTTTTCAAACTTGCGGGGTTTCCCATTACTTGACGAGCGTTCCAGATAAAGAGTTCGATGAACACTCTTAATCGGCAATTCAGCATGATGACGTTGCCATGACATTTCCTGCATAGATTCGACTTCGACACATTCTCGTCACCCACAACCACCTGGCTTTGGCTTCCTGCGCCGACCTATACTGACTTCCTTCTGCCTTAGAAGAACGATTGTGATTATTTTTAGAGCACAAAAACATATGTTAATACAAGAATATCCTTTTGACTTTTTAATATTTATCTATAAATCTCTGTGCTAAAGAAAGATGATTAATTTTGGTACGATCGGAGGAAAACCAAAATGATCAGATTTAATTTACAGAATCATATTCGGCTTTGAAAGATTTACTAAGCACGTTTGTCTTTAAACGCTAGACATAGTCGATTGATGCTTCACCGAGGCGTATCAGATATCACAAAGTGATGAGTGAAATTTTTCCAACTTTATGACTATACAAGTCAATGTGCAACTGAATTAATTAAAGAATTAACGAAGAGTATGCCATTTATAGGTAAATATAAATCTGGAACAGACATGATTCTTTAACACTGTATGTCAACCAGATGAAAAATTTTGATCCAAATTAAAACCATGGAGAAAGTAAGAAACCATTCCACGATATTTATCCAAAATCATGAATTTACAGACAATAAAGATAATAGAGTCTGTCAAGAACCATGACCCGCTAATTTTCGAACCGACGTAATATAAAAAAAGAAAAGTTAGAAAAGTAAAAAAAGAAACAATTTGCTTAGAGACAATTTTTGTTGTGAAGAGAAACTGAAAAATTAGAAAGAGGAATGTTTTAAATCCTCCCAAAGAATGAAATATAAACAATCGAATTCAGAAAAAGCGAGAAAAACTTCTAAGTCGTAAAGAGAATGTGTAGCCCCAAACATCCCGGTAAGATAAAGAATCATCACATCATAATCGTCATAATCGATAAATAAATTAAAACAGCCCTATTATTTCGTTTATCACTACCTGGTTAGATATTAGAAATATCAAAACATTTATCCATGAGAGTTTAAAAAAATTAACGAATGTGCTTAATGCTCAACAGGAGGATGATTATACTGTGTTTTTTTCTAAAAAATGAAAGACAAGGTTCCTGAGAATTTGGTATTTGAAATTTTGAAACGAAAAAGGAGGACGCAGCTTTAATAAAAGTCAAAAAACAAAAAACAAAAAACAAAAAAGAGAGAATTTAGAAAAAAACAAAAGAAAAAAGTATTTGGTTAGCGGCAATGAGTTTTTATTATCAAGAGAAAATTAATGAGAGTTGGCAACAAATGAAAACTTTCCAAATTTAGAACTAATCAAATGTGGAGAAAATATTCGACTAGAGTATATAAATATTTAACCAATACAATGCTGTAGAATCTTTTAAAATGTCGGGAAGAGAACGATGACAGATCGTTACCAAGAATGAAGTAGTAAACAATCGAGTTCAAGAAAAGTGAACAATTATTTTAAAATGGAATATACAAACTTCATATATGTATGAAAAATGTGTTGCCCCCAAAACTCCTCCCGATTAAGTTATTAATTATTTTTTTTTTGCTTTTTTATGTTAAAGGTTGCTGATTGCTCTTTTCCTGTACATTTCCTTCAGGACGCGGACAAATATGCCTATTCACAACTTTCTCTGACTTGTTGTATCACATTCCTTCAAGAAACAAGAGTAGTAATTTATCCCTTTTTCCATTATTTTAGTATTGGGTTTCAGATTCTTTGTAAAGGTTTCTCATTTCACTCCCACTAAGACTTTGCGTCAGACATTATCGCTCTTCTTGTATGTTTTGATTTTAAAAATGTATTTAGCAATTTTTGGCTTTTTATCATTCATTATATTCTCTTTTCTGCTATCTCCTTAAACAGGTGTCTTTTTATTGCTAAGATTTTCTAACATTGTTTTCTTGTTATGTGTCCAAGAAATTCTGTATCTTTTGACTTCTTTTAATACTGTTCTTTTGTTCTTATTTTTCTTAAAACTTCTTCATTACTCACACGTTCTCTACATGATATTCTCAGTTTCCTACTGTAGAACCACGTCTCCGTTGCTTCAACTTTTCCTTTCAAAATTTACCATATCTGGTCAGGTTCTCCTGCTATACATCTCGATGTTCCCGAGAAATTCCAAAGAAGGATATGCAATGTAATCCGTCTTGGCATCTCAAATTCAGTCATTTTCTCACCGTCTTTTCTACAAATATTTTCGTGGCAACTGCTCTGAAGAGGTTTTTACCGTGGTGACTTGACCACGTAAATTTATGCATGGCTTCTAGGTTCCAACTCTTTTACCTCTGAAATAGTTAAATGTAACCGCCTTTTGCTCTCTAACATTGTTTTCTTGTAATTTACGCACGGCGAATTTTGTTCTTTTTACTTGCTTCCTTGATAACTACAACCTTCAAAAGTTAAAATGCAACACAAATTGATATCTTCTATCTCCCTGAATTCGATCCATGTTTTGTCCGTTCTTCAAAACCACTGTACCCTTTTTAACTCCATCTCCGAGACTATCTAACCCGCTACGCTGCTTGGGCTGATATATATATATATATATATATATATATATATATATATATATATATATATATATGAGGAGTTTTGTTCAGTAAGATAACAACAGTGAGACGTCTATAGTCTCACGGTGGCCAGCCCTTTTAAGCTGGCTTTGAAGTGAGTGATTTCCTTCTTCTTCTCAGCTATTTAACCCATATCAGATTGATGATGCATCCCTTACTTTTCTAAGGACATTAATACAACGTGAATGAAAGAGAATAGCCCAGGGATTGTACTCGACATTAATGCATTATGTTCTTCACGCTTTCTTACAAAGGAAAACTCTTTTTCTATACACCATGTTTTGCTCCAGGACGTTAGGGTTCATCGGTCCCCACAGATTTTCATCTTCTCCAAACCTTTTTCCGCTATCCATACAATTCAGCTCGCCAAATAGGTTAAGCATTGCTTCCCTCTTTCACTCATACCTTTAAACAGATCTTTGAGTATCGAGTTTTCTAATCCCTTTTTCCTCATCATGTGTCTTTTCTTAATAATTATAACTGTGTATATTCTTGCCATTGTATTCAGAAATTGGTCGTTGTTCAGTCAATGGTCCTCTTAGCATATTCCTGTAGAACAACATTTCTGTTTCAAGCCTCTTCTTCAGAAATGTATTACTTATTATATTGTACATTAGGGAAGAAAATATAATGGGTCATTAACTTCCAGGTAAAAATCTTACTTTCATATATTCCATCTTATGGAAAATATTGTTACAAATTTTGCCAAATTAACATCATCATTATTATTATTATCTAGTGTTTGCCGTTAGAAATTAGCAGTCGTATAAGAAACTTGATAGTCACCGAATGAATATTTTAAAAATTAAACCGAATCAATTTATTATTGTCGATTGTTCGTATTTCTTTTGTTTCATTCTCATTTGTCGTACAATTTAAATTTATTTCAACAGATTTAATTAATCATTAAATTTTAATTTGTGCTTACTTTTTCTATTTTTTTTTTTGAAGAACATTTGTTCGAAAATGAAAAAGAAACGCATTTCTATAAATCAAATGTTCTCCTGATTATATTAAATCTTAATTCAATCATTGTTCAACATTTTTTTCTATCGTTCTTGTGACATTTGCATTGAATGATTATATATTAGTCGGTCATTCTTATTTCGGAGAATTTCTTTTCGACGTGCCAGCTCATTCATATTTGTCAGTTGTGTCCTCTCCAGTTTTGCAAAAGGCTTTTTTTACTAGCTGTGAAAGATTTGTCATTGTTAACTTTTATTTAAGTTCACTCTTCATGACATCAAATATTTTTATGTGCATTTTTGTTAACCTAATATTATATTAAACGTATGACTTTTTAAAAAGATTAAAACTTCATTTTCACCACTTTTCTTAATTCTTTAATATTATTTCGTTCATGTGATTGATTTATATCTAAACACTGAACATCAACTAACTACCTATGACTGATCGAATCTATCTATCTATCTATCTATCTATCTATCTATCTATCTATCTATCTATCTATCTCAAACTTTACATCTCTCTCTCTTCTCTCTCTATATATGTATGCTCATATCTATCTATCTATCTATCTATCTATCTATCTCACGGTTTCTCTCTCTCTCTCTCTCTCTCTCTCTCTCTCTATATATATATATGTGTGTGTGTGTGTTTGAATGTATGTATGTCTCTATCTCTCTATCTATCTCAAACTTTGCATCTCTCTCTATATATATATGTATGCCCATATATATGTATGTATGTATGTATGTATGTATGTATGTATGTATGTATGTATGTATCTATCTATCTATCTATCTATCTATCTATCTATCTATCTATCTATTTATCTATCTATCTCAGGCTGCCTGCATGTATGTATGCATGTATGTATATAAGGATTAACAGGATCTAATGAAGCCGTGAATATCTAAGTTGCTGATTTATCAGAACATCCATATCTGCTCCGTTTGTGAGAAATCATTAACTTTTTTATTTACGGGTTAATTCAACCGTGTTACGTCACGAAATATTCTATGGTCGCGCGATAAAACGATCAAATGCCGGCTTCTCCTCGGTATACAGATATCGCAGGTTTAAGACGTGCAGAAGATATATATTTTTCAAACAAGGTTTCTCGAATATTCGAGCCGTTGGATATCTATAAATGCACTGTGTAATTATAGAAAAACGGGGCATTCACTCAAATAGGAGCATCTATTAAAAAACAATGTTCAAACAAATGAATTCAAATAAATATGTTGCTTAATACTGTTTCGTACGATATACGTGTGTGTTCGCGGGTGTCTCAGTTTGCTCGTGTTTATCTATCTGTCTATCCACCTATCTGATTAAAGATGTTCTTCATAAGAATTAAAAGATTGGTTTGATTTTCCATTCGTTTTTTGTTAATTTTTCGACTTAACCCTCTAATTTTTCTACTATTTGAAAACGATTATCTAGCAAATTGTTATAATTTACTTTCTTTCATTGACAGTTGCATTTGCGTAGAGAGGAAGTTCAGAGAATACACAAAACAAAAACGAAGAATAAGGCAAGAGGTCGTTTTCTCACAGGATTTATTTAATTTGAACAACGCTTCTGTCCTAAAAGATCTACAAGGATTTATTATTGGTGGTCAAAATCTAAACAGCATAACATGCTTAGATAATATTGAATTGGCGACAAAATCAGGATTAAAACTGAAAGGACTCTTAGAGAAGTTATTAAAGAAACTTACAAAGGACTATTTAATCTCATACAATATTTGTCAGCTAAAAGATGAAAAAGCAACAGTTATATATTAGGAACTTTGAAATTTAATTTTTTTTTCAAAAGACTTTGAACGCTGTATGCAAAACAATATAATATCGGGTCCTTAGTTACGGGATCTAAAGTTTTATTCGAATACTTTTTCCTTGATATAATATAAATGCTATCATATTTTTAGAATTTTGCAGACAGAAATATACATATTAAATCTAAACTTTAATATCAGTGAGTTTATATCATCAATTTAGTATAAATTCATAAAGGCCAGTTAATTACCATACGTGATACACGCTTAGATAATCATGTTTCTTTCGAGACATGACTGACTAAGCAGAAAATCTAACCGCAATAAGTTGCGATTAATTTCTGCGGAAGACCGGTTGCCAACCAAGGCTATAAAATTCAATTTGTTCTGCTATTCAGGACATAACTGGATGGAGAATAGATAGATTAATACCTTTCCCAAGAGTATTTGTGCGTAAGTGAATGAAACGAATTCGACTAGTATTCGAACACGGCTTTCCAGTTTCTTATTCGGAGTCGATAACCACCACGCACATACATCGATAAAGTTGGCACGTGCTATCTGAAGTTTAGGGATTTTCATAGCACTGCCTAAGAAGCCAGGTGCAAACGAGTGTGAACTCCACCGAACAATCAGTTTAATGAGTCACATTAGAAAACTGATCGTCCAATGGCTGATGAATAGAGTGAAAAACCTAATAGGACAAGAATAATGCGGGTTCGTTAGAGACACTGGATTACGGAACGCCATATTTATGATTAGGTTGCTCTCCGGATAGGCAATACAAATGAAAAAGAATTTGTACATATATTTTGTCGATTATGCAAAGGCGTTCGACAAAATACACCACAAAAATTAATGTAGACGATCAGTAACCTCGACACATTTGGGAAAGACATAAGAGTAATCAAGAATCTCTACTGGCAGCAAACCGCCTGCATATGGACAGGTAACAAATTCAGTAGATATACAAAGATAAAAAGGGGCGTAAGACCAGGATGTGTCTTTTGACCGGATCTATTCAACTTGTACAGCGAGACTATTCTGAGGAACCCTAGATGTTATGCAATGATTGGTAATCGGAGAACACAATTTGGACAACATAAAGTATACAGATTATACAGTGCTGGTAGCAGACACGGAAAGGAAACTACAAGACCTCCTACAGAAACTAGTTGAAGAGAATGACAAGAAAGGACTACAAATAAATTGCAAGAAAACCGAATTCATGTTCATCAGAATAAAATGCCAAATACAGATGGGGGATATTAAAATCAAACAGGTACAAAAATTTAAATACCTGGGAAGTGTTGTAACAGAAGACGGAAAATATGACACAGAGATCCAAATATGAATTGGCATTTCAGAAGCTGAGTTTTGAATCAAAAGACAGGAAGATTTCGATAGAAAAAAAGAAAAGATTACTAGATCGCTATGTGATGTCAGTTGTTCAATATGTCAGTTAATGCTGGACAATATTATCAAAGATGAAGGAAAAACTGGCTATCATGGATCAAGCATGTGAACAATTATGAGGTTTTGGAAAGGATAGAAACGAAAAGGAAATGAATACTGAGCATCAGGAAAAGAAAAGACAGCTAAAGTTCCTAAGACATGCATTTAGGAAAGAGGGCTTGGAGAACCTGATACTAACCGGCCAGATAGAGGGGAAAAGAGACAGGAAAAAGCAGCGGATAACATTTTTTTAATCATATCACCCGAGCAAGGCGGTAAGGCCACTGGTGCGCAGGGGCCTACGTGATAGTGAATAGAATGGAAAAGAAAAAGCCGGAAACCACATCCTAAACAGGGAACAATGGATGAGCCTCTACACCTGTTCAATAGACGTGGGTGGAGTGTGAACCGGGCGATAGTTCAGTCTATCTACTCCAATTGAGAAAAAAATAAACAAAAACGAAAAGTGAAAAGATTGGAAAAGAGAAAGCCGGTTTGATGGGCCTGAGCAGGTAGATGACAGAACGGGGGTTGTGTGGTGTAACGGGAAAGTGTGCTAAGAGCCACCGGGGGTATGGAGACGTAGAAAACCATGATAGCCTACGTCCTGAAAGGACAAGACACATAGAAGAAGAAGAAGAAGAAGAAGAAGAAGAAGAAGAAGAAGAAGAAGAAGAATTACTTCCCTAAGAAGGGAATTTAAAATAAACCTTATCAGTTGAATAGCATACTTAGATTTTTTTTAGCTTTGTCAAAAATAGAGATAACACAATGTGCATGAATATAAAATATAATCTTTATAATCGATAGGTTTAATTTAAAATTAAAAACATGTCCGGCCTTTTCAAACAAAAAATCATAGAAACTGTTTTATTATAAGGCTTTATGCACTGGTTTTGGTCTTGGTTGTATACAATTGACAAGTTCTTCAGAATTTTTAAATCGACTTTGACGTCGAATGTTTCCGAGTAATACAATGGCAACACAAATTTGTGAGCGCATATAGTCGTCTATTTTAGACAATAAGAATATAGTATAGAATAATTTAAATTATTCTATCAATGTCTATTCTGAATTATTCTATTCTAGGTGCTAATCAATACATTTTGGTGTTAACTAATACCAATTTTAAGTTTGATCGAAAGTTATTCATTTGCTGTAAATTCGTTGACAAGCAACTTTGAAAAAAGTGAAGTGAATATTTTCAATAATTGTCAAAAATTGTATTGTTCAGTTTCAATCAACTGAAACATGACATGTTCATTTTAATCTCTTTCCTTGTCAATTTTTCAACACATTGTTTCGTTTTGTTGCATTTCATTTTTTAGAATCAATTTCCATCAAACAGGGCAATAACGTTACTAAGACGCAAGAAGTGAAAGCGTAGGAAAATAATTTAGAAAGAACAGGAAATCAAATAAAAGTATAGGTTTCAGAGTTTAGACGGAGGCGTTAGAAATACAGAGTAGAAGTAGATTTTAAAAGAAACTAGAAACCCAATATTGAACAGGAAACATGGGCTGAATCTCTACTGTTCAAAAAAGCCAGCGAGGTGTATGAACCGGAAGAAGAGGTCTGCTCATATCTATCTATCTATCTATCTATCTATCTATCTATCTATCTATCTATCTATCTATCATTAGAAAAGCTTAGTTTAATTCGAGGAAGGGATTGGCATAATTCTTAATCTCTACTCGAAAGAAACAGCATTAACGCATTTAAGTAACAAGTTCAGAGAATACACAAACGTATAAAGACGAGTACAGCAAGGCTTCCTTTTCTCGCTGAATCCATTGAAGCTGCAAAGCAAGACGACAGTTAGAGAACTAGAAGTCCAGTCAGTATTTGATTTAGCAAGCGTAATCATAACAACACATGATTGCTGATGACATTATTTTGATAACAGACTAAAAAAGAAAATTAAGAAAAGAAAAAAAGCAAACACGCAGACCAGATAGTAAAAGAAAAAAAAGAATAAAGGACTAACTATTAATTGTAAAAATACAGAATGCATAGTTGTCAATGAAACAGTCAGCTAAAGATATTATCTACGAATTAGAGATACCAAAAAATAATTAGGTACAGATATAGAATTAACGGCATTGTGTATACACAGCCAACAAAAAAATAGGATACAGAAATCTGGACGCGCAGCAGAATAATGAAAGTTGTCTTTTAGAAACTAAGAAAAATATTAAGACAAAATGGCAGTAAAAAGGTATTTCTAGACGCTTTGAATCATGAAGAGTGCGGTTTGGAGGTTATCGCAGATTTTAAAAAAGTGACCTTCTTAATAATTCTTCAAGGCGGCTTGACGAAGTGTCCGTGTAATCTTTGCCTTTGGGAGAAGGTGCCACAACCACCACTGGCGGGACTTGCCATAGCGGACCGATTTGGGTGTGGAAAGGAACAACATCAAACAAGAGCCACTATTGAACGCACGAAAAGTATAGTTTCTCCCACTGAACTTACATTTTGGCTTTATGACAGAATTAAAGATAATGAGCCTACAACCTTCAAGTAGCTTGAAGATTTTTTCCCTAATCTGTTTGTAGCAAAAGTCAAAGTCGGTGTTTTTTTTTTTTCTGATAACTAATAAATAAGATCATAGAGTGAATTTCTTCACAAAGCTCACTAGGATAAAGAAAGCAGCATCGAACAGTTATTCGAACTGCTTCGAAACTTCCTTGGATATCATAAGGGTGAAAACCATGTTGAAACTCTAGTGAAGAACTCCAATAGAATTTCCCACAAAATGTATATCCTTGACGCTCATCTTGATAAATCCAATAAGAACATAGAGACGTAACCAAGGGTGCATGGCGAGTACTTTCCACCAGGATAAACTGAACTTTGAGGACCGCTATTGTGGATCATATAACGAAATTATGATAAGGGATGATTCGTGAAAGTAATTAACAGCATAAGCATAAGTAACAAAAAACCTACTCACTTCTAAATTGTCTGTGGTTTTTTGGGAGCCATCCTAGAATAAATAAATGGTAATTTTAATCATATGTCGTTTTATTCCTACTTTGCGTGAACGAGAATGCTCATATTCGACAGTTTTCGCAATGAGAATAGGTAAATTTCAGAATTGTCATTATTCTGGTCACAAATGCAAAGTTGGAAACAAATATTAGCCATTTCTCATACTTTATAAGCGTAACCAAATAGGAAATAATAGTTGCTACCAAAGGACAGAAATAGTATTTCTCAGCGTAATTGATACAGAGCGCATTAGAATTCATTACATCATCGTGGATATAAATAAAACATTTGAGAAGAATTAATAATGTTTGTGTGTATAACTTTTCAATAGAGTCTGACTGTAAAAATGATTATGTATAATAAATATTTACAGTCTCTCTGTCTAAATTTTCCGGAAGAGAAGTTACAATTATTGCCATAATCTATTGGGCTGGTTAAAAACGGCAAACGATTATTTGGTAGAAAATTGACTCCATAATCTGAATAAACTTTTTGCCAAAACCCAATGACGTGGGATAGTACTCTATTTTCTGCTGTTGCTGTCACAGCGTTTCTGTTGTATTCTCCGGCCTGCGTCAGATGCTTGTCAGTATAATTAATCTCTAAGAAGTTTCAAAATGTTTTCTTTATTTAATGTAAGTGGGATCGTTTGTTCTCATGCAGTTGTCCATGTCAAGGGCTATCTCGTTTAGTTTCTTATTTAATACTGCTGAGTTATTTCTTGCCTTACCATTTGCTATGGCAAGAAATAACATGAAACATGATACGGCTAACGTGATATGGTTAACAAATTATGTTCTCAGATTCGCAATAATGGTTGCAATAATAATCATGAATAAGTAAATTTAATTTCATAAATTACTCTAAAAATCAACTTACGTGATCATAACTTCATACATATAAACTTTTACATGCTAAATATTACTTTCCGAAACACTGTCTCTCATATGAAATCTAGTACTATAACAGCATTATTTATTCACAGATATATATATATATATATATATATATATATATGTATATATATATATATATATATATATATATATAAATTTGTACTGTATTTCATTTTCCGTTCATACATCCTGGTGTGTATTTCCTTGATTTGATTTTATTCCAGACGTAGTAGCGTTCACAATTTTCCATATAATTAAGTAGACACCATAATTTTAAGGAGAACTAGCATTGATTTTAATTGATACTAAGACTCAAAGTTCAGTATCTTTATGGTTTTTGCCGCGTGAACAGGAATCTCAGCTCACTTGTACGCGAGAAGTCTATCGTTTTTCAGAATCATAAACAATAAAGTAAAATCGAACTCGGGCCTTCAAAATATTACTGGTTTGGGCGACCTTTTACCCGTGGACCGTCCATAATTGCGGACAGAAACATCCGTTTGGGTCAGAACTTGTATTCAACAAACCCATGTGAATGGTGAGATGAAGAAATGCCAGGTCCGGCCACATAAATTGATAAGTCGCTATCGGCCAATACACCGAGCTGTCCGCCAAAAACGCACCCCGGGAAAGAGGCCAAGTAGATTCAGTTCTCAGTTAGCCTTCAAGGTTTTTATCATCAATCATCCTTTATTGTAGTTGCGTTCAGCAAAAGTATCTTTTCTAGTCTATCGACTTCGGGACATTATTTCTTTTTATACAAACGTCTGTTTCTGTCAACTGGTCTTTCTGCTCTCATCATGTTTCATATGTTTACGGTGTACAACTAGCTAATTAAAATATTACAAATTTATTATCAGTGCTTTTCATCAAAACACACTTCAGCATTATTATTATTTTCTTGGGTTTCTGTTCTATACGCATTTCTTTTCCGGTTTTAATCTGAGACCTAATGTGAGAAATGACTCATGACATTTTCCGCTAATTATTTTTATAAAAAGAACAACTAAGAACAAGTATATTTTACATAGATAAAATGTTTCATAATATGTTATCTGCAATTGTGAGTACATTTTCTTGTATTTCTTCAAGGCATGGACTAAAAGGAACCACTTCAATGAGTCTATTGAAAACTTTTCTAATCAGTCCGAGGGATCCAACTAAAACTGGTGTTAATGATGTTTTCATGTGCCACATTTTAAAGATTTATATATCAAGATCCTTGTATTTTGATAGTGCTTTGTAGATCTTCAAAAATACATTAAAAGCTGCAGGAAATACCATTTGAAAAAGAAGGCAGATTATGTTTTTGTGGTATGTGATTACAATATCTGGGAGATTAGCTTTGATTGTTCTGTCTGTGTGTATCTTAAAGTCCCATATAATTGACACAGGTCCTATCTCTATAACAGGGTCTGGGTAATATTTATACCAGTTTCTTGCAGTTTCTTTCCTGTAAAAGTTGCATATTTTCCAGTACAAATATTAGCCCACTTTATGATGGCAATATTTATATCCAGTTGGTGCTAACACGATATAACATGATACAAGATGGATGTTTATCGCAGAATCTGTATTTCGGGTTAAGAGTCTTATTCTTCCTCTTCTTATTACTGTTTGTTCTTGTAGTAATACGTGTATTACAAGAAAATGGATGCGTCGGTGCTCACAATGACTGGGAATTGAATCTACATTAAATAGCATTTTACTCATTCGAATATTTCGGTAGTTACTTTCAGCCACTGTGTGATATGCGCGCAGACATCGGACGCTTAAATTCATCGTCTACATGAACCTTAAATTCTCTGTCTACAGTATTTCAGAAACGGTTTGAAAAGGCCTGATGGTAGTACTTTATGTAACGATCCCTCCCTAACCGTAACTATTGCAGTATTCGACCTGTCGGTTAAGCCGGTTGAGACAAAGGAATCAGCCAGATCTGACTTAGTGTAGTTCATTCTGATGTGAAAATCCATAGTAAGAGTTTCAGTAAAAATTTTAGGTTCACAAGCGTTATTCAGCCGCACGTATATGCATATTTAGGGTACTGTGATCCGGTTTGAATTCAGTTTCCTTCTTCTAGACTGATTTCCAAACAAGGCCATAAGCCCCAGTCTGTTTTGCTCTTTAGATATGGGGAATGAGATGGATTCATACTTTGTTCTTTGATTCTTTGATCCAAGCCGCTAACAATTTATCCACTGTTCATCAATCCAACATTTTCACTCCGATGCTTGCAATAGCGAGTGCAGTTCCGAGGTAACGTACATTTACATTCAGTGCTTGGACTAACCACAGCTTAACGTTTTTGATGCACCTGCCTTGGATTAAATTCACTGACGGCGATGACAGCTGGATAAATAATCCCAGTTTACTTATATACTGAGTTTAGCAGCTGGACAAGACAGATTTCATGTAATATCCGTAATGGGAAAAGCGAATAGTGCCGCATAGGGTTCTTTTTTATAACATAGCCCTAGTGGGATTAACCAGTAGGGAAAACGGTTCCACCTTCATGAAATTTGTTGTAACGTTTTCTTTGTTCAAAATAGCCGAAAATTAGAAAAGCTGTAGTTTGAGAGAGTATAGAAGGAAGGTACGACTAGGTAGGAAAAAAAAACGTTTATTAGATACTAGTGTACCCCTGCCGTCAAAAACGACAGCAAAATATTTGCGAGGGTTAATTGCTGTTTCCCCAGAGATTATCCCCCTGAGCGTGACATGAGAGAATACATATATGTTTATAGAAATAAATGCACAAGGGGTTTTATTATAATAAAGAGGATACAAACAAATACACAACGGTCTTTATTAAAAGAGGCAGGATATATATTCTTCACTACTCGACAATATAACTATGGCTAAAAATAAAATAAAAAGACACTGTTAAAAAGCAAACACCTGGAAAAAGCTTTAATAACTGGACTGGTAGTAAAGACAATGAACTTAGCTGATGGTACCTCTCTGTCCATAAAGTAAACAATATATATATATATATATATATATATATATAATCGTATCACCCCGGGCAAGGCGGTAATACCACTGATGTGCAGAGGGTTACATAAGTGTAAAAAAGATTAATTGGAAGCGAGTAAAGAGGAAGACGAACCAGCTAGAAAGGAGCAATAGAAAGATGAGAATGCAGGTGTGATGACAGTTTCAAAGGTGGAAAGAAAGGAAAGGATATACGGGGTGGGGAAAGAACTAGAGTCAAGTGGTTAATAGATGAGTATTGGCCTTGCATTTAAATTCCTGGAGGTTGTAGCCCTCAGGAAAGCAAGAATATGAGAGCGAGTTCCACAGGCGGGAAGTGCGAGAGAAGAAGCTGCAGGAGTAGAATTTTAGTCTGCATTTGGCTAACCTAACTGTGAATGGGTGGGACCCAGTTGCAAATCTGGGTGCACGAGTAAACACCTGTTGAGGAGGCACCAGTGACTTAAGTTCATTCGAGCAGAAGCCATGAAAGTATTTATAGAACAGACAAAGGGAGGCCACATTTCGTCGGTGGAAAAGTGGCTGTATTCGAGCCGCCAAGTCAGTACCTATCGCATTACTGATTCTCCTTTGGAGCCTGTCGAGAACACTGAGATGAACGGCATGGGCGCCTGACCATATATGGCAGCAGTATTCCATGCACGGACGAATGGTTAATTTGTATATATGCAGGATGGATCCAGGCGGAAAAAAACATCCTGGCCCGACACAGTGACCCAATCTTCTTAGCAGTGGATTTAGCTGTAGTGGTTCTATTTGAGATCAGAAGAGAGCGTAAGGCCGAGGAGGCGCAGTGTATTGCTCTCAGGGAGACTCGCTTGGTTAATGCTTATGGGAGGCAGGAGAGGTTGCCTGTGATGATTGACAGACAACAGTTTGGTCTTAGACGTATTGAAATTGATAAGCCACTTCTTGCCCCAATTCACCACAGAGTGTAGATCCCATTCAAGGTCAGCAGCGAGATTATGTTTGTCCGCCACAACGGGTTTCTTATTGATGCGGGAGTAAATTGTGGTGTCATCCGCGGAGATGCCTACTTGGCACATGATCTCATCTGGGAGGTCATTGATGAAAATAAGGAAGAGCGTCGGGCCCAGGATAGAGCCCTGTGAGACACCATCATTCGTGCTGTAGGATGAAGAGGCATGCCCATTCAAAACGACCTTCATTTTGCGGTTGTTTAAAAAAGATTGGATGAGGTCAAGCAGGCGTCCGGTAATGCCATAACTCCGTAGCTCGCAAAGAAGGCCAGAGTGTCAGACCCTGCCAAAAGCCTTGGAGATGTCCAGAAAACAGCACAAGCCTGACTCATCAAGGGCCTGGAGCATGTATTCCGTAACGGTTGTTAGCATATTGGCCGTGGACCTGGCAAAGCGGAAGCCATACTGCCTGTCAGAGTAGAGTTTGTGGGCAGTAAGATGTTGAACTATTTCAGCATTAATTATGGCCTCGAACACTTTCCCGAAAATTGCTAGAAGACTGATAGGGCGATAGTTGGATCGGTCCGAGGGTTCATCACAGTTTTTAAATACAGAAACGACTGAAGAGAACTTTCAGCATGCAAGAAAACAGGAAGCAGAAAGGCAGTAGTTATACAGTTTAGAGAGGACAGGGGAGAGTTCAGGAGCGCACCTCTTAAGAATTATCACCTGGATTCCATCACCACCGCTCGCCTTATGGGGGTCAAGTTTATAACGATCTTTATTATAAAAGAAAGGATTATATAGGGGAGTAAATCAGCTAATCCTCAAATCCTATGATACTTTACACATATATAGGAACAGTCCATAACTACAGTACGGAAGAAGAGCAGAGAGAGGCAATTCGACGTGATGTAATGGCTAGCAAACTTGTTTTTCTTGATCAATAGTGACAATGACTTCGATTCCTCACGTGGTGCCCTATGCTCTCACTCTTTTGCCACATCTGTTTTATTATACATAGGGGGACTAGTTAGGACTTCATAGAGTCTCTGAGGTATTATACTGAATGTAATATGAATGTGCTGTTTTGATGCAAGAATTTATTGTGGTATGAAGGTTCAATGATTGTAGGTAAACAAATTTAAGTATAAGCAGATGGATACCAGCCTTGCCCATCCCTATTTTTTATTATATGCTTCATTTCCAGTACCCTGGGTACTACTTTAAAACGGTGTTTAAATTCATTTTTCCTGTAGCTTATTAAGAGAAGAGTGCTAAGAAATTAATATCAGTCAGTTAAGTGCCATACGTAATACACGCTTGGGCGATCATGTTCTCGAAAGAGACATGAACTAATTGGGCAGAAGATTATCCCTCAATAGGTTGCTGTTACTTTCTACGGTAGAGTGGTTGCCAGTCTTAAAATATGGCATAGAATACTGGGCGATCTTCTTATTGATGTACAAAACACTTGAAGCATCATAAATTTGGTTATCCAGGAAGATGCTGAGAATATCATGGGCTGAACATGTGAGCAAAGGTTTTATAGAAAACTTATAGTTAACTAAAGAAAGAAACAATTGAAGATTTTACCGCGCATAATTAGAAAGCCGAGCTTGGACGATTAGACAATAATAGAATATACTGAAGGTATGATGGAGAGAAGAAATCAGGAAAAAAATACACATTGCACGCAAATATTTGATAAAAGAGAGTTTAGATAAAAAAAAGAGAGCATTTATACTTAACACCAAGAAGAGAGGATTGAAATTTATAGGGAACATAATGAAAAACAGGGCTTGGGACACTTGATACTCATAGGACAGATTGAAGGCAAGAAGAAGACAACGAATAATTTATCTAGCAAACTTAAGTAAATGTTTTGCGGGACTGATTTTATTAAGAGCTAGAAATGACGGCAAACTGTGACGAACCATGATTGACAACGTCCTGAATAGACACGGCACATAGCAGAAGAATTAGTTGCAGTCATTATTCCCAGGTCTTAGCCTAAACTCGACCATAGTCTAAGATACTTTTTGTGAAGAATTATCAGAGATTAAATATAGATAAGAATATCACCCTCCAATTAATTCAGACTTACCCATTTACAGGGTTATTCTTCTATAATGAGCAACGCATATTACTATGTTTGTGCACTGTCGTGCTTTTACTCATTACATATGCGTTATTCCGGTAATGACCCATCAAGCTAAGAAAACTTTACCTTCTATCCAACCTCCAACATTTATTCCAGAAACCCATTCACTTTTCAAAACAATGTGTAGATTGCTTTATTCGGAATTCGCTACCTGATCGTACTCTTTTTAAAATCACCTTCTATTCAGCGACGATTTTCTCAGGAGATAATCTAGATGTCGATGGGAACTAAATTTGAACCCTAGAGTGATAAAAAGATCAGCGTAATGCGATATTTAGCAAGTAAATAAATAAATGAAAATATAATATAAACCTCCACAAAAAGAAGTACATATTAAAGATATTTAAAAAACAGGCTACCTGTTTTCCGCACAAACCATAGAAGCCTAATTCATTCTTTCATACGCACTTCAGAATTGTAGTAAACTTCTCTTAGTAACAAGTTAACGTACAATAGATTTCAGTGCTTGTGTAACCAATGTCAAAATGTAATGTCTTGTTTTGATTATTATTGTTGGAGGTACAATCTCCTAAAGAACATCAAAATTTATCAACATTGTCTTGCATAGAATGTGATTTTGAATAGTTGTTGGTAATGATTGGGTAAATATTTTTAAGTTTTCATAGCAAAATAAAACTCTATGTATTTTTTCAGTCATTAATTAATATTTAATAGCAGATTACATCTTTAATAACCTTTTCATTTTGTACTTGGATAGAAGTATTGATTTAAAGCGTTGTCTCGTAAATCTAGTGTCAGTAATTGTAGATTCATTCTCCAAACCGAGAAGTGTGTAATTGACAATGGTTCTTTTATATTCTAATTTTTATATTCTAGGAATAGGCTGGTCAACTTGAAATGCCACGTTAGTAATATTTAATCTGGGCTCGGCACAAAATTTGAGGCTTTTGAGAAATTCGCAGCTATTCAAGCAGTGTTCTTCGCAAATGACTAAATACAGAAAAATTGAAAAAATATTGATAAATTTTTATAATTCGCTTCAGCAGACTTGTAAAAGTTTTCCCTTTCTTAATTCGGTAAGCATTCTCTCAGTAAATTTATAATTGTTTTTCTATTTGTCATCACACAGGTTGACATTTCTTTTCGACCCAAATGTTTTTGGGCAATTATCACGTGATTTTTAGGGGTTTTTTTTACGCTGAATCTGGAAATCAAGTCTATTTCGCCCCATCACATAACGTTGTCTGAGTACAGATAATTTGTATTTAGCTTAAAATAGATCAAAATACCCATTTAATAGTTATATCCTAGGGCCATGTAGAACCAACCATAAACGTTTTCAGGTTAGAATAACTTATCATAAAAGAAAAAGTATCCAAATAACTTGAAGAATTTATTTTCAGCATTTTTCGTTCAGAAAAAAAAGTTTTCAGAAAAAAAATTTCTTCAGCAGAAAATGAATCTCCTACCTGTTAAATTTTATCCCCATGAAGTAATAATTTGATGAGTAAAGAAGCACATAAGGCCATGACAAAAAGCGAACAAATAATTTTTCTCTTGTGTTAATATGCACCAGGATGTCAAATTGCACTGTATAAATTCTGGGTCAGACAAAATGCTGGTGGTGTTATGGATGGGTAGAAAAAGTGCCTAGTTAGTTATGCTTATCTGTGTTTAACCGCTATTTTAAGTTCTGATAGAGGAAATTCTAATTTTGTTAGTCATATACTCATGAAGCTCCCTCGTTTATCACTGTTCATATGCATGCTCTTCAGAGACTACATGACAATACCAGACCTCCGTAAATTCAAGTGATTTGATAAATTCTTATGTCGATTTCAGGATAAAAGTGAAAAATACTAATCGAAACTATAATCACTGTACTTGAATGACTTCTCAAGAAGTTCTTTTTTATGAAAAGTAGAGAATAAACAGAAATCACAGTTTTAACAAGATAAAAACTTTGGGGGAACAAGAACATTTTCAGTGAAAAATGGATATGCCTCTGTGTGTGTGTGTGTGTGTGTGTGTGTGTGTGTGTGTGTGTGTGTGTGTGTGTGTGTTTCCATTCTAATGAACCCTAATCATCAGAAACCCTTAGTCCGATTTCAGACAAAATTGCGTCACTTGTCGATGATGACATAACCGTTTAATGTTCGTAAGGATTTTTCGATTCGATTCATAGGTTACGACAGAAATCACAGAAACGCGTAGAATTTGCGAACTTTTCTTTTCCGTGACGAACTTATGAGAATTCAAACCAAATCGGGTAACGCGTAGATTAATGTCCGAACATTTGATATACACAAACATTTTTCAAATCAATGTACACAGTCAAAAATAACAACAAATATAATTTCGGGTAGTCTTTTGCAACTTTTATGCATTTCTCCAAGACGCTTCCCATAAACACAAGCAAAGTAAAGCCACTGGTAGATCAATTTCTGATATCTTGATACGCGAACAAAAATTTTAATTGAAACAAAGAGTGCAGCAAAAATTACTAAAAAATATTGCTTTTTACAAACGTTTTTTTCTCCGAAATGCTTAGTAGTACTTCAGCAAAAATTGGGTCTCTTTGGAACTTCTACCTCGTCATAGGCCATAACAATTTCACGTTTTCTATAAGGTCTCATCCCCTCCAATATTGCAGGGAAGTGCATCCTCTTCTTCTGCGTCACAACGTCATCGCATCACATTACAGGCTTTCGAAACACCCGCCCACCCCTGCTCTTCAAATTTACCAGTTGACCAAGCATAAAACCCGTTTTACAAATACAACAAAAATCAATACTTACTGTGAATTTTAAACTTACACGTCACGGCAACATTATACTGGAGCTTTTGCAATAAGCAGTTGACCTCAACATTTTAAAATGACAACTGAAACACCCTGAGCAACGCTGGTCTCTCATAAACTCAGGTCAACTTATCTTAACTTAAATAGCATAGAAGTCATCTTGAAAGTTATTTTGATACTTTTTCTTGAATGTTAAATTCATTTAACATGAAACGAAATGTTTCAACTATGTCACTTGCATATCTCTGTGAATTAGGCATTTTGGCCAATTTTAAGCAAAAATAGAAATTATCTGTTCTGAGAAAACCTGATGTGATGGAACAAAATAGACTTCATTTTCAGATTCAGCGTGAAAAAATGGCCCATAAACGTGTACCCTGGCCCAACAATATTTAGGTAAAAAGAAGACCAACCTGTGTTGTAATGGCCTTCTATCAACTTCAGAAAATTTACGAGTGTTTTTCTATTTGTACATTATTTAAGAATTCTATCAGACTCTAGCCAGATTTTTTTACCTTATCATCAACAAATACATGTAAGAATATTTATTTACTTCTTAAATAATGAATGGCATTTAGGTGAATTTTACACACATATCAACATAGAAAATGATTGTAGATGACAAGTGTGTTTCATCTGTTTATAAACCGTTTCAGGGTTTCCTGTACTAAAAGCGAGCATCTGACACCCTATACCCTGTCGAATCGAACATCAACTACATGCGTCGAAGGAAATCGACAAGGCAGGCTCACTTTAAGTCAGTGTCATGATTTTCCGAAACTTATCGATTAACACAAATTTCAGCAGCATTCTCATTCCTTCATTATCTGTAGAAAAAGTTCAGGTCGATACGTATCAAGTGTTTGGATTTAGGCGAAACTTTGTCGAGCATTTTGGCTAGCGATTAATTGTACAAAGTAACACCTGTAGTCATATTAAAAGTTTCTTTTGTTAAGTTGTCGCAACATTTCCTCCTTTTATACTCAATTTTCTAATATACACATATATGTGTTTGTATGTATACTTTTCTTATTTCTTGTCTGATTTTACTATTGTTTAGAAAATATTTTCTTTCATTTATACTACTAAAAGTTCATTCTCTATCAACCGTTGGAAAGGCTTTTTTTTTTCATTTGATTTTTCTATAGTAGCTCCGTTGTAACTTTTGGCGAGAACGTACGTTATTTTTTTCTTTCAGAGAAAATCGACTTTTACTATATAAAAATAAGACAAAAAAAAAAGCACCAACAACTCGTAACGCAACTAACAAGCCTCCAGACCATCTCTGAGAAATTATTGATTGTAGATCGATCTCACATAGCAACGATAATTAGCGATAGCGCGAGGGCTGGTTTAACCTAGTCATTTGCTTGTCAAATTTAACGGTTGACTGCTTGACGCAAACGGCGCTGAATATGTCTATTGGTGTCAGAAAAATGTTGAGACGAATTTGCTAAAAAGCAGTAATTAGAATATTGATCTTTAGTCGTGAAGCCGATTTCCAAGGCGGACGAGGCTTTTAAACAAATTTGCTGTGCATCTTCAAAAATTAGATTATAAAATCAACTTCTTCAAAAAATTAGATTATAATTTCTGTCATCATTCTTCTTCTGCTATCTTGTCATAGATAGATAGATAGACAGAGAGATATACAATTTCTTTGATGACGGTTGCAATTCTGGACGTAAAAGAAAATGCCTGGCAGTGGGTATAAAAAGGGCTGCGAGTGGGAATGGTAAAATGCCTTTCGCTACAGAAAGGAAAACGGATCAATAGCGCATTCGGTTCTGATCATTTGTCTGCAGTATATAATCCAGACGAGGGAATAATAATAATAATAATAATAATAATAATAATAATAATAATAATAATAATAAGAGATTTTATTTTCCGGACAATACTTTTATTCCGCAAGATGAAAAAGAATTCATGATCAGGAGTCAACATATTTAACCGTCTCTCTCGCTCTCTCTCTCTCTCTCTCTCTCTCTCTCTCACACACACACACACACACACGCACACACGCACACACACACAGAGACACACTTTCTGTCTATCTCTCCTTCCTTATCTCTCTCCTTGTCTCTTTAAGAAAAAGAAAAATAACTTTTTAATTCATGAAACAACCGTGTTAATTCCTTAGAAGTTATTTCCATAAATCAACAGTTTTAATTATTTCTCTCTTTAAAAGAAGATGAAGAAGAATAAAGAGAAAATATTATATTTCACGAACGAAGATTTTTCACAGATAAGCACTATTAATTCTCTCTCACTCTCTCTTCCTCTCTCTCTCTCTCTAAAAGAAGATGAAAAAGAAAAAGATGCAAAAACAGAAAATGGTTTATTTCACAAACGTTGTTAATCCCTTGGGTATTTTTCACTAATCAACAATTTTAATTCTTCCTCTACCTATCTCGGTCTATTTATCCAAGAGTAAAAAAAAAAAAAAAAAAGTGAAGAAAATGAATAAGAAGAAGAATGAATTATTTTATTTTCGAACGAACCTTGCTAATTGCTTAGAAATTTTACGAATCAATACTTAATTCTCTCGCTAGAAGAAAAAGATGATTAAAACGAATAAGTTGGAGAAGAAAGATAAAACATTTTATTTCACGAACGAACTTTAGAAGATTTTTTCACGAATCAACAATTTAAACTCTTTCTTTCTCTCTATCTCTCTCAATTCTATCTTAAAGAAAAAAAGACAAAATAGAAAAAGGAAAAAAAAAGAAAATATTACATTTCATGAATGAAACTTGTTACTTCCTTAGAAGAAATCAAAAACTTTTTATTCTCTCTTTTCCCAAGAAGAAAAAGAAGAAAAGCAAGCGAACAAAGGCTTTAATCCTCTTTAATTCTTTTAGATAAACATTTTATTTCATTAACCAATGCTTCAAATTCTTTCTCTTCATCTCACTTCCCCCTCTCTCTTTTTCTCTCAAGAAGAAAAAAATAAAGAAGATATATTTCGATAACTTTAAACTACGTATGTTTTTTAAAGCAAAAACAACGATCATAAATTTCTATATTATTCCTTAGTCTCTATATACCATAAACGTGAGTTGTCAATATCCTTCGAAAAGAATTCTTAATTTTTACAGAAAGTTTAGTACATTGAAGTATTCTTTACTATGATATTATTTGGAGAAATTCTTACTGATATGAAAACCAAGTGTAAACTTGAAAGTCTGTAATATTAAGCGATGAATAATTGAGGCGGACTACATTTTATCTAAGCAAAACATCTTTGATAATATAATGACGGCAATTATCAGGCAGCAAAATGGCATATTTTCTATTCTGCACACAAGTTACTCTTTTTTTCTGATTTCTTCGTAAAGAACAGTTTACATAAGTTTTACACGTGCATTTGTATGTATCCCTTGTCCGTAGTAAAAGAAGTACCTGTTCGAAAAATATTGCTCTTCGATAATTCATATAGGGTAAAATTCTTAGAATTTGAAGCAGAACAGTGTATTCACTCCCCGTTTTGCATTCCATTTTCATAGATTTTGTCACAATATTTCTTGGGACAGTGTTTTCTTATAATTTATACACTAAGCTTGCGTTCTCATCTCGCAAAAAACACGGAGATAAAGGTCAAATCATTGTGATAGAAACTAAGGAATCATTGATTGAGCGGTTCGATTCAAAATTTATAAAACATTAGAGCAGACAAAAACTACATTGGATGAAGTTTTTCGTATGTTGAAAACAAGGCGATACCAGTTCAAATAAATAAATATCTGTCCGAATTTCTGGGATGACGAGTTAAGGTTATTTACATGCGAACTAGTTAAAACGTTCGCTTTGTGGCCATGAAGCCCGGGTTCGAATCTCACTATGGTCGATTTATCAGAAAGTTGACTTCTTGATATTATCGGTCTGGGAGAAGTGATCTCAGCGCGCAGCAACCTTGGAATGTGCCTGACAACCATATCATGTGTTGACCCAAGACTTGTGAGTGAAATCCGCTTGTCGATGGCTGTGCTAGCTCGAAGTTACAAGACATCGTGCCCGAAGTTTTGAGTGTCCTGGCGTTGTTCAGCCTGTTGTTTACGCTAGGTAATGCGCTCTCTCTTTCAGAAACTGTAACTAATGTCCGCTCAGCATATTTGCACTATAAACCACGGGTGGTGGAGGGCTATGTGGGTATTGAACAAACACAAGTGTGCTTGAGCAGGCGTATGCAATGGGGATTAGCTAGCTGTAGACTGGTATCCTCGAATGTGAGAGGCCAGCCATTATTGTCCTTAATTTTGTTTTTGTTGTTACAAAGTTTCAAACGTTGTGCCCTCCAACTTTCATCAGCTTATTGTCGATCTATATAACCTTCAAACAAATCCAAACTGAAAACTTTAATTAAACTCATTGGGTACATTGTTTCCATTCTATTGCATATGGCTAGGGATATCTTATCCATTTCTTATTTTGTACTGCAAGGTTATCCAAATACACACTGCCCGGCACATGGATTTAACTCACAATAACTATGCCACCAAATTATCGAAATACTTTAATCTATATCAGACAACATTCTCATTTCTAATCAGTCTGCGGAACAAGAAAAAACGTTTAGGTCGTTATGTAATAAATTTTGGATTTAGGCAAAAGTCTGTCAAAAATTTTGTCACGAAGGCCGGAGAGAAGATAAAAAAAGACGGGAAAATATATTTACCATTTTTTGTTGTTTTTAAGTATTTTAACGGTAAATAACAAATTATTAAATTATTTTTATAAGATGTTTTAAAATGTCAATTTACTTTATTAAAAGTAAATTACATTACAACTTAGTTCATGAAAAATAATTAAAAACAAAAAATTCTTAAGTTTGTCAATATAATTTATTTGTCAATATAATTTATTAAAATATAATTAAAAATAAATGTTTTATTAAATTATTTTTACATGTCAATATAAAAATTACGATTTACTTCACTAATTATAATTAAAAACAAAAACTAGTTCATATTTTACATAATGTCTTTTCAAATTGTTTATTTGAAGAAAAACTTTCACTAATTAAGATGTCACTACTTAATACATTGCTTTTATTCTGTTATAAAAAAATTATGTTTTTCTGGTGTTGAGTTGCTTCGGCGCTCAATTTCCGGTGTTGAGTTGGCAGGGTTCAGTTGTCCTGCACTTCTCCCGCTGCTCTATTCGGCTTTATTCCTTAGTTCTTCTAGTCATGACCTTCACGCTTAAGACTTGCCATATCACGCTCATTGCTGCAAACTACTCTCATTCAGTTCTTATTCCCTTAGCGAGATGTAAGTTCCACTCATGCAGCTTCTTTCTAGTGAAACCGAGGTCCAAGAGGCGGCTTCCCGGATCACGACAATCATAATATATTCAAGTCTAGAATTGACACTTCTACTTATATCCATACTAGCAGTATAGCTCGGCGTTGCTCGGGTGTAATGAAAGCTTTTATATTTATATATTATCGATTTTCTGCACTATTGTAAGAACTATAACCTTGAAACTTCTGAATATCGTTTCTTATGTCTTTGTTTGTGAGTGTATCAAATTTGATTAAAATCGGGCCAATCCTTCTATAACCCAATTTTTTCGATTATCGATTTTCGATATTTATCGAGGGTACCTCGACACAAATCCTAGCTAAGAACACTCGCAAGTGAGTAAATTTTCAAGAAAATTGGTTCAGCCGTTTCGGAGTCTATAGGTAACGGAAAACCGCACAGACATACGCTCACATACACACACAAAGTTCCATTTATAAATAAGTTTAGATAAGTTGTGCCTATTAATCTATAATATTCTACTTCTATTTCCCCACTGTCACTTTACAGGGTGAACCCCACTGTAAAGAAAAAATATCTGAGTGTGTTCTACCCAGTTCAGGTAATGATATCAAATTCAGTATGACACCACATTTACGAACCAATGCTATCATACCGGTAGGCTTTTGGCCCTGTATTTCGGATATGTATCTACTGCTATATAAGCCCTAGCTAGTGAGAGAAGAAATAGATTCATGCCTTTCCCAAAGCTAACAATGTGAAAAAAGAACACAACGTATTAGACTCGGTGTTGTACTCGTTTCCCTTTTTCCAATTTGCACGCCGTTAAATCGTACGCAACCCCAAAAGATGTGTTAATTAGATTTTCTATAATACGAGAGAAATCGCGAATCATGTTTGTTTGGATATTTGTATGTAGATATCTGTATTTCTCTGAATCTATACCGTATAATTATCCTATTGTATCTTCATACGTATAAGTCGTGCACTTGAACACCAGAATAAACCAAACAACTGAAGCCTAATTATTTCTCTGGATTAATGCAATCGATAAATGAACTCAATGATTCTTTATCCATTTCGATTCTTCCCTGTTGTTCTGTGGTAATCAATCAAGAACGACATCCTTTTGCTTGTCTTACAATATCGCAGCTGGAATACTGAGTTGCTAGGCAGAGGATCGATGAAAATATATCAAATTCCAATGCGAATGTTTCTTTAAATATCGTTCTACAGCTGGCCTTGTGTGCAAGTATTTTGACCAGATGGTGCCAAACTAGTTCAGAAATATCGAATCTGTCAGCTGTATACAACTGATTTCGTAGATCATTGATTAAAAAATCTCTCAAAGAATGAAACCTGTATGTCTTAGCACCGACCATCCTTCTAAAATTGTAGATTGGCGCTGCATAATCGCTAACAAAGAACTTTGTCAAATTCATAGCACACCATTCAACAAGAACGAAAACTAAAAAGATATCACATGTAATTCGAAGATAAATTAACAACATAATCATTAGGTTAATATTACACAATACTTCAAACAAAATTTTAGGAAAGAAACCCTCATCAGTGCTAAAATATCAACATTTAGTGAACTTAACGTTGTTTGTTTAATTAGTGGCATATCAACTGCATATGAGTTATTTAATGCCGAAATGTTATTTTCTTTGGATCATTAGTAATTTCATCAAATAAATATTTTGTTGGGAATTTTTGTTTACAAAAATATATTGCTGGTATTTTAAAAAACATAATGCTGGTGACTTTTGTTTGTAAAAATATTGCTGGTAATTTTTTACAAAAATGTATTGTTAGTAATTTTTTTACAAAAATATATTGCTGGTATTTTTTAAAAATAAACTGCTGGTAATTTGTTTTTTACAAAAATATATTGATGGTAACTTTTTTTACGAAAACATATTGCTGGTGATGTTTTTTTACAAAAATATATTGCTGGTAATTTTTGTTCAATAAAATATATTGTTGGTAATATTTTTAAGAAAATATATTGCTGGTATATATATTTTTTTTTTACAAAAATATATTGTTCATAATTTTTGTTTACAAAACTATATTGCTGGTATATTAGTTTTACAAAAAATATAGTGCTGGTAATTTTTTTTTACAAAAACATATATTGCTGCTAAATGTTTTTATAAAAATATATTACTGATATTTTTTTACAAATATATATTGCTGGTATATTTTTCTGGTAATTTGTTATTTACAAAAATATATTTCTGATATTTTTTTCCAAAAATATATTGCTTTTTGAAAAATATATTGCTGGTAATTTTTTTGGCAAAAAATTTATTTATTTATATGCTGCTAGAAATTTTTTATAAAAAAGTATTTTTTTACTATAGAAGTGTATTGCTTCTAATTTTACTAAAAGAATGTATTTTTATACTTTCATAGTGTTTTGGCCACAGTTTGGACGTTGCCCATAATTGTGACTCTAACAGGTGCTACTATCCCGAGTCGTGATATACATTGGAACTACAGCAATTAAGAAGTGATTCTACGCCTTATCAAAAACGTAAGATGAGAGACTTTACTGTCAAATATAGTTTATCACCAAATCAGGACGAGTGAACTTACGATACATATTTTCCTGAAATATGTTTTCGAGAATAGTATTTCATAAATTTTCAATGAATAAATAAAATTAGTCAGTGAATGCTGAATGTTTCCTTATCAGGAAACGAGCTAATATTACTATTTCTATCACCCTATAACCGGCGTAATTTGTTGTTCTGTCGGTAAATTTCTTTTTTAACGTGCATTCAAAAAAGATGGAGGCTAATATATCAAGCATTTCCATTATTTTTATTTGAAAGGACAATTTTAATAATTTGTCCCTTTAAAATATAGGCGATCTTGGTTCTTCACATATTATTTTTCTTTATTATCTAATAATTATCATGAATTATTAGAAAAAATAGTGGATTGGTTCCCTGCTGCTTTCTCCGCGGGTTTGAACTCCGAGTTGTCCTTCTAGACTGCCTACCAAGCAAAGTTAAGGAATCCGGTCTATTCTTTAATTTAATCTATAACTGGTTGAAGAAGTAACATATCCACGTATTTCCCAAGTTCATTAGTTCAAAAGTGAATGGAAAATATTTGTCCAGAATTTGAACTCGGGACGATGGTTCCATTATCCGCAGCGCTAACCATTACGATTTTAGTTTATTCTAAAGTTTAATTAATATTGGAATTTTTGGGATTTATTTTGTTGATTTCAACACAGACAATGTTTTTCAGGCATTCTCATATTCGGAGATTCTTAAATTCGTCATTTTCAGTATTACGCGCACCACATGATCTTGGATTCATATACCTGTGACAGCATTAAGAATGGTGCTTTCTTAGATCTTGCTTACATTGCAAATTTTTAGGTGAGTCGGTTTCCTTATTCCAGTAAATGTCGACTTAATAATCTAATACATAACCCTTTCATAACTATGGTTACAGGTATACATTCTTTAGCTTGGTTTATTAGGTAATTTAAGAGGATGTGTTCTTTAATTTAGATTTTTTCCTGAGTGTACGAGGAACAGAATCAACGCAGTCCTCTGTAGTTTTGCCATGAAAAGTTATTATGTTATCTTGCATCTGCTTTCACATTGCCTTATATGAAGAATGCCAATTAAGAAAACTGTCATCCGAAATTATATTCATCTTTTTCTTCTACGATGAAATAAAGAGAAATGTTTATTTGTCACAATTGCTTTGTTTCGTTGAAATGAATCATGTGCTTATATTAGTCCCAACTTTATTGCTACTTTGAAAAGCAAGCTATGCTCACATTCGTCACAACTGCATTACAGATTACAAGAGAGACACACTTCAGTGGTATCCGCTGTGATCGGGAAAACCTTCAATTCATTGCCGTCTTTGGTAAGGTGCGTGATATCATTCGTGTACAATAGGAGATTAAACACATTCTTTCTTTACTTTGTATGTATAATTATTAATGTTTAGTTAAAGCGTAAGGAGGATTCAGTATAGACAGAACAGATGGGGTTACAGGGAGACTCGTGAAAAGATTCCGCTTCGGATAATGAAGCAACTAAAAGTGGCTGCACCTTTGGTGTTATTTAGGTTACTCAGTCAGTGAAGTACCTTACGTGATACACGCTTGGATGATCATGTCTCGAAAGAGATATGATTGACTGGGCAGAATTTTTCTCCCAGTAGGTTTCTTTTACTTTCTACGGTTGACTAGTTGCCAACCAAAGCTATTAATCCTAATCTATCCTGCTATTTAATCCATATCTAGAATGTGAAGAAACAGATTTATTCCTTTCACAAGGGTATTTGCCTGTAAGTTAATGCGACGAATTCAACTGGATTCGAACTCTGCTCTCCGATTTCTCATTTCGCGCTAATATCCACAGCACCAAGACACACAATTTAGATACAATCTAGTTTTCTACAGGTTCATGCTCTACTTAAAAAATGTATTATCTTCGAGGAGACTTTGTATGTTTTCAAAGTCTTAAGGATCCAAGAATGAATCTATCCAAGCTGTGCATAGATTTCTACCTTTTTTTCTACAATTTTCCATGATCATTTTATTTATAGGTAGCTGAAAAGCCAAAAATACAGATATGTAAGTATTCCAATACTTTTTTAATCGTCTTTTCCATCACTTTTATTGTTGTGGATCCGGGCGAGGAACCACACAAAATAATGAACAACAAAACAGATATTTTGAGATATAAAAAATAGGTTATATTGAGCGTAAATATACAAACTGGAACGCAGGTTAGTAATCCAGGAATACGATTAGTAAGAAATAAAAATATACAAGTCTTGGAAGTGAAGCCGTGTTAGAAATAGTGTATCTGTGTCAATATTATTCTAGCTAAGTAGAGCTCAAACTATTCTGACTTATGACGTGGTATTCTCTGGGTAACTTCGGTATCTCTCGGTAACTTACAGAGAGTCCCGGTACTCTCCGATAACTCTAACGGATCTTAACGATCACTGGCGTATCTCACTATGGCAAGAGTATATGTGTACTCACGTTGAGTACATTATCATAGAAAAAGATGAGGTATCACAACATTTTATAAACGCACATTCAGAGAAAGAAAGAAAGAGAAACGAGCAAAGACGGAAGGAGAAAAAGAAAAACAGTAGATAAAAAGGAAATCAACATAGAAGAGTATATGTCTGAGTTGTTTGAAATAAACATGGGGAGAAAGGAAGAAAAGAAAGAAATACTGAAAGAAAGAAAGAAAGAATTAAGAACAACAGAAAATACAGAAAAGACAAAAGAAAGCAAAATATAAGAGGTCCTTATAAATAATATGAAAATGAATAATAATAATAATAAAAGAATGAGTAAATAAATAAGGAATGAAAGAAAATATCTAGAGTAAGAGCTTAGGTAAAATATTGGAAAATGAAAGAAAGCAAAAAAATAAAAAATAAATAAAATAAAATTTGAAGCAGAGCAGAAATGTGAACGAAGAAAAACGAATAAAATTATGATTGAATAGGTTTTTAATGAAATTAATATATATGTAGTTAAAAAGCAACGGGGGAAAAAAGAGAAATAATTCATTGTAAGACGATGAAAGTAAGAAAAGAGACATAGGATTTAAAAAGAATTTTAACTGAAGATATTTCTAATAAATAAAGAAAAATGTGAGGAAGAGACAAAGATAAAACAATGAGGAAAAGGTTGAATGAAAAGAAAAGACAAATAAGTACTAAGGTAGAAAACAAACGAAGTAAAAATAAAAACAAAAACCAGAAGCGGGCACAGAAAAAAATATGGAAAACGAAGAAAGAAAACAAAGTGTGCTTGAAAAACGAAAATTTAAAAAAAGCAAGTAATAAAGAAAGAAGGTGTTAAGATGGAAATTTGCAGAAGCAAGCAAGGAAAAACATTAATAGCATTTAGAAGGAAAGAAGCAAGGAAAAACATTAATAGCATTTAGAAGGAAAGCAAAGAGAAAACAAAAAAGGGAGTTTGAAAAGGTAAAATAACATAGAAACGAAGAAATAAACAATAATTCTCAAATAAAACGCAGAAATAAACAATAACTCCTAAACAAAACGAAGAAATAAACAATAACTCCTAAATAAAACGAACAAAATACATTTAGCAATGAAATAAGAAGGAACAAGATGGCGACATGCTCATTAAAATGATCTAACTACATTTCGGGTGGAAGGAAGACGGAGAGTAAAGAAGGTAAATCTCATAAAGAAATGGGAAAAATTATGAAAATTATTAGAAACTGGAAATACACAGAAAAAAAAAATGAAAACAGTAGATTAAATATAGATAAACAAAATAAACAAACTCGAAAAATATGGTAGATTGAGAATGAATTCATAAAAAAATAAAAGCTAAGCTAAATTTCCAAACGGTCATTAGTGTCCCCTGCACAATCTAACTGTCATTGATTAATTGTATCGTTGGAATGTGCTTCTACTGAACGTCACATTCAGTGATCGATCAGAAGGCCGACATGAGAGTAATTAATTTTACTTTAAATCTCCATTGTAGGTAGCTGGATGAAAATCTCGGTGGAGATGTCGCCAGAGAAATAATCGCAATGCTTTGTTCGTTTAACAATTGGCGGCATATTCTGAAAAGGAAAAAAGAAGAACATACATCTTTGTCTCATGTGCCTTGACAGACAAAGTTCGATTAAACACATGGATTGTGGAACAATGAATTCGTCAGTGTTTTAAGGACTGTTTTTCTCACTCTACATTGTTGTTTGTATGCATGTAGGCGTGTATGTATCTGCGTGCGTGGCCGTGAGGTTCTAAAATTAGCTTTCCGAGAAAGAGATCTGGGTTCATCTCTCACCACCATGGATTTTTCAGTGACTTCTTGGTGTTATCGGTCTGGGATAGCCATCTCATCGTGCTGCATATTTAGACTCTGCCTAAAATCTATACCCCGGTTTTCTGTGAGCGAAATTGAGTAGACGAAACTGTTTCGACGCCAACAGAAGTTAAGTCAGCACGTAGTCTTAAGTCATCGTGACCGAGTGTTTGAACGTACAGTTGCTGTTCAATCTGCTGATCATTTCATATTAGGCGCTCTTTCCACAGATACTCTAATAGTTGCTGCATAAATACCAGGTAGTCTATGCCGGAGTTAAACAAAAATGTGTCTGGACAGAGGTCTACAGCTGGGATTGGGTAACAGAAATATTCAGTTAATTATGTATGCATTCAAATATATATGTATAGACAAAGTATTATAAATTTGTAACTTCGTCTCATTCGTATTAGGCTGTAACATATATTCGTTTTTTTTCTGATCTTCTGCGAATCATCACGAAGAACAACATTTCTTAGTAATTTTGCTTCTTGGTAACTCTGGTTATCATATGAAACTGTTGTTGCATGTCATTGACATTTTATTTTAGATTAGACACCCATTTGAGATGGAATTCTAAGTAGACAAGAATAAGCATGTTCGATATATTCTCTTTGCTTTAAGCAAGGTCACAAAGCTGCAAAAGCTGGTCGTGTACTGTGCATGGAGAAGACTTCGTTACCGATGGAATAGCACAGGAATGATTTTCCTGTTTTAAGTAGATGAGGATCGAACTCACATACTTTTCGCATTCTGACCGAACAGTTCAGTTAGTTAAGAACGAAATGCAGACGCTAATTAAAGATGAATCGCGCCATACCTCACAAGGGAATTGTCTAGAAGATTGCAAGCCCTTATGTTATTGTCGTTAGTCTCGTCATCTTCATTTATTAAGGTCAAGCAACACAGCGCGTCGGTGCCAGACGCATTGAGACAAACACCAGCGGTACTCCATGGCCGACAATATTCTCTTGACACCAGGCAATTCGTGGATAAAAAAGAGCCCAACTGGGAAGTTCTGCCACACCCACCATATATACCTGATTTAGCCATGTCAGACTACTACCTTTTTCAGTCGAATTCTAACAGTTTGAGATGTGTTTCCTTCAACATCAATGTGGGGCTTAAAACGAGGCTTGATGAAATTTCTAAATTAAAATGTCGAGGTATTGAACAGTTAGTGGATTGTTGGAAAGAGTTCATAAACAATAAAAGGGGAATATATTGTGAATTATTCAACAGAATATTAATTATGTGAATAATCGTGAATTATTCAACAGAATATTAATATATAGTAAGGATTAAATTATACAAAAAACGAACGAATTTATGCAACAAGCTAATATATATATATATATATATATATATATATATATATATGTGTGTGTGTGTGTGTGTGTGTGTGTGTGTGTGTGTGTGTGTGTGTAATGTTAAGAAATATACATATCATCCGACGTTTAAAGTCCGACTCAAAGTTCATGTATTACGCAATCATCATTAATGAACGAACAGATTTTCTATTTGAATTTTTATTATTTGTACTAGCGCTGCTTAAGGTCGTTATACATTACAATTCTGGGGTATCATGTTTTTATTTATTAAATATATGATTTAATAAGGTTTAAACGGAAACTCAAAAAGTGAATACGAATTTAAAATCTTGTGAGTTAAACAAAAGAAAAATATACATAATTTAGAGGGCCGATTTATTTATTTATCGCATGATAAAGGTGAGGTCACTTATTTTGTTTATATTTGTGATGAGGACGTCGTTAAAATAAGTAGAAATAATAATTAAAAAATGAAATAAATACGCATATATGCACAAATACACATAAACACAAATATATATAGTCATCCGCAGACAGATCTGTTTCGCTGTATAACAGGTCATCAGTACGGTTGACAACCGATTGCATTCTGCATGCATGGATATGCTTATACACAAATATATATATATATGTATATATATATATATATATATATATATATATATATATATATATATATAATACATAAAAATTCCCACATGCATTGACATCCACTCACATACATGTGTGTGTGTGTGTTAGAGAGAGGGTCTGACGAAGTTGATGGTTCATAATAGTGTTTAGTTTTCATTGATGTGTGCATGGAAGACCTAAGACACTTAGCGTCGACACATTAGAAAGCTGGAGGAATTTCACCAAAGGGGTCTCTGCTGTGTTAAATATGAATAAAGTGTCACTGCCAAAATTTGAGTTTGAAAATGAATCGTCAGAGAACAAACATATTCCACCTCGTTTAGATGTAATTAAAGCTTTCATGCTGCTGGGATCACGTAACATTGTAATAATAATAATAATAATAATAATAATAATAATAATATATATACATATACATATATATATATATATATATATATATATATATATATATAAATGGTATTCGCGGGAGAAAAAACGGTCTCACAGTATTTTTCGAGGGCGCTATTTCTAGTTTGTGTAGCATGACAAAAATTAGTCACCCTGTGGCAATTCTACGTAAAAGACGCTAATACCTTAAATGTATTCAGCTTGCCTGTATAGAAACTTCCTGGTACTTAATCGCCGGTTGTGTTAGAGGTGACATATGGTTAGAACGAAGAATGATATAATCCCGAAGGATTTATTCTAACGTCAGTTGATAGAAGGTAAGATCAGCACAAAAGAAGGTGAAATGGAAATATAAAGATTGCGTCAAGAACACACTAGAAAAGGTGTTCAGCATCATGTAAAATGATTATGAACATCTAACTGTGCATCGTTCATTCTGGAGAAGGGCATGCGCAATCTCGTCCGCATGAACATCTCAAAATTTTACTGTTAAAAGAGCTCGGTGTAGCCGTCTTTCTAATAGATTCCTTTTCTAGCACTTCTCGTTTGTGGAACAGTCAGTTAAGTTCTATACGTGATACACGCTTTGGCGATCATGTCTCGAAAGAGACATGACTGACTGGACAAAAAATTATCACTCAGTAGTTTGACATTACTTTCTCCGGCACACTAGAATATAGAACAAAATATGCCCTGCTATTTAACCCATACATGGATAGAGAAGTGACGGATTATTACCTTCCCAAAGATCTATCTATGGCCCAGTTCACACTCCACTCACGTCTATTGACCAGGTTAAGAGGCTCATCCCTTGTTCCCTGTTTAGGATGTGCTTTCCGGCTTTCCCTTTTCCAATCTTTTCACTATTACGTAGCCCCCTGCACATCAGTGGCGTTACCGCCTTGCTCGGGGTGATACGATTAAAAAAAGAAAAAAATGCGCGTAAGTGGATGCACTGAATTCGACTGGAATTCGAACTCGGCTCTCCAAATTCTCGTTCAGAGGCCGATATACACTGCACACAAAGCACATCCGCTCGTGGAACACTTTTCCGATTTGTTCTAAGCCACCTACGGGAATTTAAATTTAAATTGCTATCTTCTGTTTTTATTGTCTTTTCTCATCCTTAAATTTACAAATTCTTTTTCATTTCTAGTGTCATTCTAATCTGTTAGTGTCATTATCGCCTTCCTTGGGTTGAAATAACTAAAAAGGCAATTTGAACAGTATTTGGAACATGAAAACTCAAAAGAAAGTCTTCTAAGCGTTGTTATATTAATATCTCGGAGAGTCTAACTACAACGTTTGATCTAACTTGGAATTAATGTGGTCATGACCCTCTTAGTCAGACACTCTCTTCCTGATATTGAGCACTTTTACTCATAAATATAGCATATCTTACAACTATAATTTTATAGTATAATAATCAATACGTTACAAACTGTGATAATTCAATCATAGATTATCAGTATATCTTCCTGAAGCGACCAAAAATAGGATGTGCCTCTGTTTTGGAACTGAAACCTCTTATCATAAAATAGTAATATCGCAACTTCTGCAGAGGCGTTTAACGTTGCCACGAAACTGAGTCATAACCATCTCATTCAAAAATTAAAAAAAATAATAATAATAATCATAATGACAACGGAATATGTGTCTCATGACTGCAAACATACTGGAAATAGTTTGAAACGCTTGTTCTTAAACCTTCTACGCCACAATGAAGTCTTACAATCATGCGATTAAAAATATACAATGATACCCACAATCGACGATGAAGTGGCGGAATCTCACTAAGGTCGATTTATCAAAGAGTTGATAGAATAATCCTGGAGATATTATCACTTCAAGTAGCACCGCTGGTGTATGCCTAAAAACCAGAGCCAAGGTTGAAATAACCTTTACGCATGACACTAGATTGTAGACCTGCTTAGAAGATCTCGAGTGTTTGTGCGTGCAGGTCTTGTTCAACTATTGATTGCAACATATCTCCCAGAGACAGTAATTAATGTCCACTCAGTAAATGTCAGTACTCATATACATATATATATACATATATACGAAATTTTACGAAATCCGTTACAAAATTAATTTACTCTGATATATTTTCAATTTATTTGGTTAAAAAGAAAGATTAATATATACTAAAAATACACTGTTTTTTTTTTAAATAATTAAACAGTTTGTTTATTTACATCTACGTTTCTAAATAATCACCAAATCCTCTTAGGAAAATATGCATCCTTCAGCCGCATTCGAATCTTTGTTCCAAGGGAATCCATATTAATTCGACCACGTAGGACTAACGATCAAACGCATCCAGAAATAGTGATTTTGAACAAACATCTTCCCGATTTTTCGAGATATTCATATGTTCTCTTTTTTCGAGTCTTAATGTAAACAAAAGCAATTTATTTACAAAACTTTGAAATCTGATTTGAAATTGCTTAATCCGACGTATTTTGAATTTCTTTGCTTAAGTATTTTAATAAACTATTCTGTCCAGGAGATGTAAATAAAGATACTGTTTGATTATAAAAAAAAATAAAAAAATAAAAAGAGTACCTAATCAAATACAATTATCTATTAAATGTATATATGAAACGAATGCTGTGGTTGACCCTAAGCGCCGACGGTCTGTTCCATGATTGAATGTAATTTTAATGTTATAAATGTTGGTTCGAGTATTTATATATACTAGCCAAAGGTTTATTAAGGATAGCAAGGTTTATTGCATTGGCCTAAATGACAATTTGGGCAGCAACCTTACTTTCAAATATCTTTCATTGAATACGGACAAAAAGGAAGATTTAATTGATTTTTTTAAAATACTTTTTCCGTTTTGTTGGAGATAAGTAATATAAAAATTGTCAATTACATTACAGTGGCGAAAAATTAGCAACAACAGAGACATCACAACGCATGAAAATGGCTATGGAAGTAGCCGAAAGCTCTTGGGATGGGAGAAATCATTGACTTTATTATATTTCTAATCTTCAATCTGGCGTTACAGAAGTACAAATAAAGAAGTTTGCAAAGTAACAGAAATAGCATCACTTTAAGACTTTCTGCAAGAACATCAACATAAATTCATAGCAGAAGGGGGTAATTGTGTAAACTAGATGTCACAACTCCCTTAAAAACAAAATGGTCCGATGACAAGAACTGTCAGACATGTATTCTATAAAACTGATTTTTTAAATTCGTAACTATTCGGTCAATCAATGCCGAATTTTTCTGTATGGAAACGCTTCATCCTACCATTGTATCTGAAGCGAGTTCAAAGGGACAAAATAGTAGATATGTTTGATTTTATTCCAGCACAATTGGTCCTACTAAACGGTTTTTCCTTGCAACATAATGGTACTATTTATTATGTCAGGACGTAGCAATCAGGACTCCCCAAAACTTTCTGATTTTTATTGCTCTAAGTTACTGTTCATATCTCACCACTAAGTAACTTTTCCTATTTTACTTTATCTAAGCCTATCGGTCTTGTTGAAGACCACATTCTTTCGAAATTAGCCGACTGGAGCAACACAATTACGAACAAAGAACTGTACTAGATTTTATTTTCTAAGTGCCGCTTAGATGTGACACGAAGCTGTAAGTACGGGTATCCAGTGAGGATTGAGCTTAATTCTCAGTTGTAATTGTAATTTGTCATTAAATAATAGGTTCTAGTGAGACCAGCTGGCTAACCATTATAAAGATGTTGACATTGCACACTACTTCAAATAAAAGGTTAGGGAGCGCTTATCAGTACTGAAAAGTGGAGTATTTTATAAATTTTAACCGAAAGCAATACAACTGCCCGTACACTGCATAGCGAATGTTTTTTTAATAAACAAACGAATAATATTGCTATATCTATTACCAGCTTTCTTTTTACTGTGTCTACCATCAATCAATTCATTCAAATTTCTTAAGTAGGATACTTGCTAGTGTCCAGTGTCTGTTGGCGCCAATATGTTCTATGATTCTTAAGTCTCCTAGGCACACATTACTCATCATATATCCCAGAAGTTTTAACTCTCTATTTTTGGCTTCAGTGTGTATTTCCTTCTTACTTTTCTTAAAACTTCCTCCTTGTTCTCATGTTCTAGCTATGGCATTCATAAACTTGTCCTAGAATTTTCCATTTTAATTTGTGTCAGCCCTGTAACCACGATTTTTAGTTTCATGCGTAAGCGAGAATCAGTTCACAAGTTGAAAAAAAAATTTGTGAAAGAGGAAATTATTGTTGAAAACAACATAAGGTAGAAAATTGAGGCGAGCCATTTTCTAATCATGTGCAGACAGAGTTTTGAAGGAACAAAGTATCGATAAACAAAATGACGAATGAACACAATAACGAATGGACAAAATGATGAATGAATAGATTAAGAATCGAACGGAAAAGAGTCGAACTGACTAAATGAATAAATGCCAGAAATGTTTTATTATGAAGAGTTTCATTATATAGATCTAAATTGTGGCGTTTAAAACTTGAAGGAATAAATGAATTTAGTAAATAAACTAAATTGTGAGGCAGGCGCTTATTTATTTATATATATATATATATATATATACATACACATGAGAAAAAGTATCAATACAATCTAGTAAAAAGTAACGTGTAATATACAACCTCCACTCCAAATTGGACCATCAACCAATGTGTATGAAGGCTTAATCACTATTACTTATGTTATCAAAGTTAAGCGATAAAAAGTTTACAATAACTTAATTGATTATTTGAACTGGGTTTTTAAAAACATGACGATATACTCGTTTTTACTTCGTTCATTTTGAAACTTTGTCTTTTCGACATTATGTCCATTCGTCATTTAGTTCTGTTCTTGTTTTTTTGTTCGACACTTTGTTCATTCGACACTTTGATCTACTACAGTTCTAACTTGAGACTGTACGTAAAGTGGAAAAAATTCTCATTTTTCATTTTTGTGATGAAATCATTTAAGAAACACTTGAGGAAAATCGAAGAATATAAAATACAATAAAAGAGAAGAAATCTTGTGGTCGATGAAAAATAAAATTATTGATATGTTTCCGTAACAAAAATATTTTTAGTTATTTAGAACCAACTTCCGAATTAAAGGATCTTAGAAAGACATCAGAATAGTTGTTTGGTTGGAATATCAGATATCGTTCTAGAGATTCAATAAGATTAGTTTACATAGTTTGAAATGAATAAAAAATGTGTCCTTCTATAACTTTTAGGTTTTCTGCATAATATACATGTATCAAAATCAATGTGTAGACCTCATACATGATAACAAACAGTGTAACTTGACTCTGGCCGTGTCAATAGACTTCTACATTTTCAGTTATTTATTTTTTAATGATATGGTGTCGCTATGAACTGAATAAAGAGAGAATTCGCAGTTATTTTTGAAAGTGTATAATGTCTGTTACTCGAATGGATGCAAGTGTACGTTAATATAAAAAGAGAATAAAATAATTTAAAAATACGAGGTAATATATATATATATATATATATATATATATATATACATAAAAATATATATATATAAATATATATAAAAATCTAAGCAAGAGCCAACGCCAACAACCGGCCACGGTTTCGCCTAACGGCTTCCCCTTACTTTCCCTCCGAGTTTGTTGTCGGTGGATTATACAAGACGATTTAAATTATAGCTTGATTAATTCTAGTTTTGGTAGAGTTAGTTCTGTTACTATTGGTATTGTTGTTTGTTGCTATAGTTAATATTATATATATATATATATATATATATTCCTACGGTGGTGACACGATTTAGTGTTTCGCAATCATCAGGTGCATATTACAAACTGACCGTTTAAGAAATTTGCATTTAAGTTCACACAAGTTAGTGGAAGGTAATCTTATAATGTGAGACGACTATTTTTTAATTTCTCAAACTATAATATAAAGAGACAAAGATAACATAAAGATTGAAAAAATAAAAATAAAATTTTAAATTAAAAACACATTAAAATTCCGGGAGATAAATTCAAAATTAGGTAATTCATAATTATTATTAATAAATAATATTTGCTGGGAAAAGTAATGGAAGAAAGCAAGGACTAAGAAAGAAACAAACAACCGTATAGGGAAATCAGTATAAATTTGGGGCTAAGTATTTAAGTAATTATTTTTTCTGTGTCAGCATGTGGTCATTAATTCACTTTTTTGTTAAATAAGTTAGGGCTATTTATAAGAATCAAGATGACAGGTTTTTCTAAAAGACATGATCCAACTATTTCTTTTTCTATTATAAGATTTGGAATATTTTGATAATTTTCAAGGTAATAATTGTGTTTTTGTTGTTGTTTTTAATTGAATCGATATGCACCTGATAAAAGATTAATGCATGAAATTTCGAGTTGTGCAAACGACATAGGATACTATGTGTATTTATTAATATACAATGAATAGAGCTTTGTTTTGAGCACTGTTATCTTAACCTGGATAATACATTTATTCATGTGTGTATTCCCATATGTATATTTATTTATTCAAATACTTATAGATGTGCGTTGTAGTTTCAGAACGATGAATCGAAGAGCATACTTTTGATTCTCTGGAACACTATGACACACAGTACAAAACGAATTCCGACCTGCATTAATTTTAATAAATACTTTCGAAATGTACTCTTTTAATTTGTTCACTGTTTCGGGATTTCTCTCATAAACCTTGTTCTTTACTACATCACATTCAAAAAGATGAAAGACATTTTTTTTAGGTCAGGTGAACCTGGCGGCCATTTGATAAAGACACTTCTGCCGAACCAACTCTGTGGAAAGTTTTGGACCATCTCTCCATTATGCCAAGATATAATGAAGAGATATTCTATCTTGCTAAAAGAATTTAGCTGGGGTTCTTAGATTTGATCTAAAACCTGAAAAATTGTAAAAGAATTTTGGTTCATCCTGTATTGACATGGAAAATCTTGTCATCGATGTTTTTAGCATATTTCTCTGAATAAGGACGCGTATATTGGCTATATCCTTCAGCTTGCACAACGTTTATAGACCTTGAGAAAAAACAAAACAAAAAAACAAAAATCTCTCGAAGATGGAGACCGAGAAAATGTATATTGGCGTCGAGTGTAATTAAAACAGGGCATATATTCCATGATGATTGTTGATAGTTACGAGAGAAATAAGAAAAAAAAATGAAAACAAAAATAATGACATATTTGAAACTTCTTTTTTTACGAATTAATAAAATTCTTCGTTTTATTTTGGTAAAAGCTTCGGTCAATCTTTTGTCAGAAACATATTGAATTTAATTCTATGAGATATAATGAATTTCTTTGTGTTTAAATATCATGTCTCATATTAAACTTGCACTCATTGAATTGTTGGACACCACGTTTGCGCATGTTTTTAATGCGAGAATGAATATTAACGAATTATATCCCTGCATGTGCCATCTTAAATAATGCAACTGAGTTTGCCTTAGTACAATAAATATTCAAAATGGATCCTACAACACTGGCATAAAATGTATATATTCGAAATATGAAACGGTCTCCCATCGTTAGGCTTATAAAATTCCAATAAAATATTCGAAACAATGTGTTCATTTATTAAATTTAATATACATTTGGAAATGTAAAAAACGAACAGAGTATTGCACATTTATGGGATATCTGTTTTTCTACATGGCAGGTCCTGGGTATGACGGTAAACTGCATCCGACAGTAATGCCTCTGATTGGGATGTTGGGAGAAGCATGGAACCACCTCTTAAATGCTGTTGTTCTCAGGTGTATCCTGACTCGGAGTGGTAGCACCTGTTAGGGTCCCAGCTATGGGCAAATAGTTAACCCCCAAACTGGGGTCAAATCACTATGAAAGTATAAAAATAAACTTTATAGAAGCATATGTATACATATAGATTTTTATAGAAACATATGTATACATATAGATTTTTATAGAAAAATATACATTTTGAAGAAAAAATATTACAAGCAACACATTTTTGAAGGAAAAAGTTATTACCAGTAATACATTTTTAAATACAAAACTAGAAGACATCTTCAGTTTTCTAAAATAAAAAAAAACATCAAAATATGACTAAATCTTTTTTCTCACTTTAACTAAAATTAAAAATATATCTTAAACCTCCACCTTTTTGGCATTAAATAACCCACAAAGGTTGATATGCGGTTAAACGAAACTCAAACTCAAACTCAAACTCAAAATGGACATGAATGCTGTAAAATCTCGTCAAAGATAAAGAAGAGACTCAAAGTAAAAGAAATATTGTTTCAATACAACACTAAAAAAACTGCTGAAAGCGGAGGGTTTCGAATGTTGTGTGGGATATGTGACTGTAAGAGGAAGAAGTAGGAAGCAAATATAATAAGAAAGTGGTGGTTACAAATTGGATAACTATGGACTGGACTATTTTAAGATTGTAATGTTTGGAGAGGAGGAAAATACGACACTGATATCCAAAGATATATTGGCATATCTAAAAAAATACACATTCCAAATGATAACCAGAGGATAGACAGACAGAAAAATTTCGTTGGAAACAAAGAAAAGATTACTGGATTGTTATGTTATATCTCTCCTCTTATATGACAGTGAATGCTGGACAATCCCATCAAACATGAAGGTAAGACTCGAAGCAACAAAAAAGTGCTTTACAGAAGGATGCTGAGGATACCATGGATCAAACATGTGAGCAACGAAAAAGAAGATGAAAGCGAAAACTATACTTAACCTCACGAAGAAAAAACTGAAGTATCTGGGACACGTATTGATGAAGGCAGACTTGGAGAATCTAATTCCCACGGGACGGATAGCGGGAAAGAAAGGGGGAACCAATTCCATACGTACTTCATGAACTTGAGCAAGTGAATAACAGGGCAAGTTATGGTGGAGAAAACCAACAGAGAAAATGTTAAGAGTAACAATGCATAGGGGTAAGTGGAGGTTCATGATCGCCCACGTCCTGGATAGACACGGCACATAAAAGAAGAAATCACTAGAAAAAAGTTGTGCAAAGATTCAATTAATTCTTTGGCTCATAGAGCGATCATGGTTTACAAGAACTGAGAGAAACAGTAGATCTTCATTGCAGAGGGAATTCAATGATAACTTCAGTTTCATATTTAATTACTAGCTATAATATTCAAGAAGAGGAGAAAGTTGCTCTAGTTTAGCTGAAAGTAAGATAATAGTTTGTAGCGTTTTTTTCTCTTGTTTTATTTTCTCATGTTTGTTTGTGCGTTTGTTTGTTATGGGCACACCAATAGCTTAGGGGTAAATTTAATTCCAACATTTAATTTTCTTGGTAGGATTAGTAATTTATTTGACAAAAGTACTGCTGTCAATATTTTTTATGAAAATATATTGTTGGCAATATTTTGTACTATGACAATGTATTGTTAGTATTTTTACTATAAACTTTCTTTTACTTTCATAGTGTTTTGATCAGAAATTAGGGGTTAACTATTTGTATATAGATGAGAGCCTAACAGATGCTATCACTCCGAATTCGGGTAATATGGAAATAACGTCAATTAAGAGATGGCACATCGACTCTCAAAACATCCAGATTAGAAGGTCTTCCTGCCGAATGTACGACAATATTCATAGAAAGGAAGGTAGGTGTATGTCCTGGCACATGGTAACGTCTAATATCAGTAAAGAAACATAGTAAAAAAAGAGCCTCGTTTTTTGGTATTCTGAAATCATGGCCAACGGATTTCTCGTTTTATTTTTTATTTTGCATGATGGGGAAAGTGTTTACTTTATTTTTATTATTTGTTATAATTTGTAACTGTCATAAACCTTTTTTTTAATACTTTTCATTCTTTAAGAAAGCTATTTCCCGTTTAAGTTCTTAAATATCCGGGTAGCATTTCGTATATAAAAAGAGATATCTCATAAATATGCCGGCCTCATGAAGAAATTCGCCTGAATAAGAATAGAAAATGGACAGGCGGAGACGTTGTGAGTGTGCGAACATATATAAAATTAGATATGAAAATATTCTAGAAATATATCACAAAAACGTTATAGCCAAAAGAAAAATTATAATAAAATTGAATTTAAATAACCGTTCAGCACTCATGCACAATTGAAGATAAGATTTTGTGAATAATTTACAATATTTCTCAAAGCAATCCATGCAGATCTTTAGTGTCTTTGTCTTTACTGTAGTACAAAATTCTGCAAAAGTTGCTTACTAGATCATGAATTGTTTTCTACCCTACCACCACTTTCTTTCCCACAAACATTGCGAATCTCGCACTAACATTATTTTTAAGAGAGATTCTCAAACTATCTACATTTCTTTGTTTTACCATAAACAATAAACTAAATCAACCAGTAAGGACTTGGAGATTTTGAGGAGCGTAGAACCTTTTCGCTGTTGTTGTTTCCCAAGTTTATCTGACCAATAGTGGTAGCACCTGTTAGGATCCCAGCTATGGGTAAGTAATGAACAAATAAAAAGTATAAAAATATAGGTTTATAGCAAAAATACCAGCAATATATTTGTATAAAAAATATTAACAATATATATTTATAGTAGAATTGCCAATATATCCACTAACATGAATGAACTTTCGTGGCATTAATCTATATAATATCCCACAATTCCTAATTCAAACTGTATACCAAAATATAACTTAATAAACAAACATAAACCACACGCATTATATACGTTTTTGAAAAAAGACAGCCGAAAGAATACTTTCCCTTTCATTACACTCTTACCCTTAGATCTTAGAATTAACCGTGCCTATTCTACATCATATTTATATCATGTACCTCCCATTATACGTCCTTATTAACATTGCTCTTTCTAGATTACTGTCTCTCTTGCTTTGTATTGGGTGAAAAATAGTACAGGTTGTTATGGAAAATTGGGTGAAATTTTATACTTTTTTTAAAATTTCGTGCATACGCGTTGTTTGTTTATGATTTTGTCGATTGCACAAAAAAGTAGGGTCAGTTAAGCACTCTGTGAGAAAAAAGCTACATGACACAATTCAGTTCTTAAGAAATTTGAAAATAGCATGATGTATTGAGTAACATTTGCACCAAAAGCTCCAACACGAATATTTCAGAATGTTTGGGTGTCAATCTGAGGACAATGCAAATGACTAGAAAAGATTTTAGATGATATATCCTGTCAAAATCATGGTGTGTGTAGTGATCACTAGTTATCTTTCAATTCATCTTCCAACATGGGCGCGAAATCAACACGGAGAGATGCATCAAGTCTGTTGAGGAGGCAGTGTTACCCTGGGGCATTGGGGTTGCTGCTGAAAGATTCTATATCTGGCAAATGGACTCTGAACCATGCCAGACAAGCAGGAGAACCCACCCGTGGCTCTCATACAACTTCTGCGACAACATCACCTCTTAAATCTATCTGGCTACCTAACTCTTCAGACTGCAACTCCCTTGATTACTACGTGTAGGACGCAGTTGAGCGAGAGACCAGCAAAACTCATTCGATAATTACCTCGAAGCCAACGGCGATTTTATTGAATATTATTTCAACATATTTTTGTGTAATATTGATAAATATATCTTATAAAATGAGATGTAATTTCATTTCACTCCAGAGTGATTTTATTTTTGCGTAATGTATACGACAATGTATCCATCGCACCCTGAATATTAAATCATGTTTATTTGGAATTTAAAAAGAAAATTAAAAATAAAATGAAAAAGGTAGCGTTTCAGAAATCTAACTACAAATAAATCTATTGTTTGCAATGTTTATATGCAGACGATTCTTCCCTTCTTTGTTGTTATCACAACGCTTCAGTCGGCTATGCCCTCAGGTCTTCGTCATGTGTATGCCCATCCGAGTAACTTTGAAATGAACCCTTTATTTAATTTATGGGGTAGACTGTTCTCTTTCCATCGTCGTGTTTACCGATATTGTGTCTAGTTCTTATTTTAGTACTGTTCAATTATTGCTCGCGTTGTTTCCTCCGAGTCCAAGTACACATTGCCTGGCCAATAAATAAATAAAGAAAACATAACAGTAAACGAAAGCTGGAGTAAATCAAGTAAGAATGAAAGAGCAAGAAAACAAGAATAATAAAGCAACCCAGAAAGAGACCCTAAAAAAAATAAAGGAAAGAAAGGAAAACGTGAAAAAGAAATAAAAAAAGAAGAAAAAGTCTTAAAAAACAGGAAGAAAATATAATAGTAATAAAAAACAGAAAGGCGAGCGTATCAAGAATAAAAATTTCAACATAAAGAAACAAGTAAAAAATAAAAAAAATGGCAAAAGAATGAAAAAGAATGATTAGGAAAGGAAAGAAACAAATAAATAAATGAAAATAAAATGGAAACTATAGGCATATATATCAAAAAATAGATAAATGTAAGTAAAAAAAAAGACCAAAAAAACACTCGTAATAAACCGAAAACACAAATCCAAAAGAAAAAAAAAGACCAGAAGCGAGAAAAATAAGAAAGAAAACAGAAAGAAAACACTGGAGAAAATGAAGAAAAAGGCGACAGATAAAACCGTTATGAATGAAAGCCCGCAATAACTGTATACAGAATAAAATGAAAATAAAAGTAATAAACATATTGGCATGGGAATAATGCACTTAACATAAAAAAGAACTGAAAATACTGAAGTGTGAAAGTTGATGCGTGTGATAAAGGGCGGGAAAATGCCGTGCGTCTCCTTTGCATTCTAGTAAATATGGATGAATGAAGACGTCTGTTGGTTCCCGTGGACAATCCACTTTGTACAGCGCTAATATATGCATAAAATTTACATCGCTCATGGTAATTTTTTCGGATTAGAAAAAGTGAAACATGGCAGAAATCAGCAGGCAGACGAAAAACAGACGAAAGAAGAGAACAAAAGGTCAAATTAAATGATAGAAAAGGAAAAAAGAAATAGGGAAGTAAAATGTTATTAGGCTGAAAATGAAGGGACGTGAAAGAAAGAAAGAAAGAAAGAAAAAAGAAAGAAAGAAACAAGGAAACGAAGCAACAAACAAAAGAACAAAAACAATGAAGGAAAAAGAAAGAAAGAAAGAAAGAAAGAAAGAAAGAAAGAAAGAAAGAAAAGAAAAAGAATGAATAAAGAAAAAACAGTATCAGGAAGAAAGAATGCAGGTAAGAAATAAATACAGAAAGAAAGAAAGAAAGAAAGAAAAAAGAAAGAAAGAAAGAAAGCAAGAAAGAAAGAAAGAAGGAAAGAAAGAAAAAATGATAAAAGAAAGAAAAAGAAAGCCAGAAGGAAAAGAAGGAAAAAAGAAAGAAATAAGGAAGAGGATGAAGAAAGAAAGAAAGAAAGAAAGAAAGAGTGAAAGAAAGAAAAAGAAAGAGAGAAGGGAATAAAAAGGAAGAAAGAAAGGGAGACAGGAAGAAAAATGGAAAGTACGATAGGCAAAAACAAGTGAGAAAAGAAGAAAGGAAGGAATAAAGAAATAAAAAAGGAGCAATAACGAAAGCAAGCAAGAAAGAAAGAAAGAAAGAAAGAAAGAAAGAAAGAAAGAGTGTAAGGAAGAAAGAATGAAATGAAAAAAAAGAAAAGAAGGAAAGAAAAAAAGAAACTAAAAAGGATGAAAGAAGAAAAGAGGAATTGTGATAATGGTAAGAAATAAAAAAATAAGGAAGAAAGAAACAGAAGAAAATAGAAAGAAAAAATAAATTCGATCAAACCAGAAAAAAAGAAAGTTTCAAATAAGGAATATAATCCATTGTATTAGGGGAAATTCGAAAGCGAAAAAATTGTTAAAGTTGAAATATACCGAATCCTAATCTCTTTTCTATCTACCTAATCTCTATATGCTTCCTGGTCAAATGACGTTGAAACACCAGTCCTCCGTACGTCAGTGAAATTAGTTACCAGTTGGGTGACAGCCTCAGAAGAGCAGGTATTGTAAGACTGGATGTGCATTTGGTGTGATGGATAATGACTCGGAATTTTTAATCGAGGCGAGGTTTCTTTTATTGTGGGATTCTTTATGTTCATTTTTGCACAAATACTCTTGGGAAAGGCATGAACCTACTATTTCTTATACCAGGTAGCGATTAATTACTAAGTCTTGTATCATTAAAACATTATTATATCCTCAACAAATTATTACAATCTGAAAATATTTTTTGACTTTAAATAATCTGCAAAAGTTTGTTAAGCCGAAGAAGACGAATCAATCATAATTATTCTGTTTTTATCTCTAAAACCACGGAGTCGTATTATAAAACCATGGAGTCGTATTATAAAACCATGGAGTCGTATTATAAAACCACGGAGTCGTATTATACACAATAAAATGCGTTAATCTTTTAGTTACTGATCTTTTATTTAATGTTCGACTTTTGTTCATTATTGAATACAGCATTGTAGTTGATTAATGTACATAGACACACTTTAATATCTAATACGATAAGTTCTGGATTATATTTCCACTTCTATGATTCTGGCTCTCGTCGGTCATTTATTATTACTGGGAGAGCGTAAATGAATCTACCACTTCTCTTTTCCAGCTATGAGTTAATTAAGAAGGCTTGTATGACAAAATCGTTATTATCCCACCCTTTCTCAAAATCCTTGCAAGCTAAAAGTATTCTCTGAATTTACTTACCTTGAAAAGGGTGTAGAAACCGTAGAAAATGATCTCTCTCTCTCTCTCATGTATATATATATATATATATATATATATATATATATAAAACACACACACACACACACACATATATATATATATATATAAATATATATATATATATTTGGGTAGCAACCTTTCATTTAAACAATTTTTATTGAATGCGGCCGAATAGGGTGCTTTAATCAATCTATTTTTGAGTTTTTCCAGGATTCTAACATTTTTCGGTTTTTATTGTTCCGGTCGCTTTCGGCCAAGGCATTAGCCATTCTCAAGTGTGCTGTATTAGATATATTTATTGTCCGTGTGTTATACTACAATTTAGTTTTTGCAGTGTGAAGATTCTTGTAGAAGAGTGACACTTTGGAGCAGTCATAGGCCATGCATAAGCAGGTTGACGTGAGGGTCACATCTATTTTTAAAAATCACATAACATGCAGTCTTCCCTACAGAACAGTTTCAGCTTGATAGCAGGAGAACGGCGTTTAATTAACAAGGCTAGGGTATATTGACTTAAAAAGACATTTTTGTCTTTTCAACTTGAATTTTGCTCAGGAGTTTTGTTAAATTTTTGGGTTTATAATTATTTATAATAGCATTTTGATTCGACTGGTGATATGTAAGGTTATGTGATTTAAAAAAGATTTTTATCTTGTCAGCTTGAATTTTCCTTAGGGGTTCTGTTAAATTTTAGGTTTGTAAATATTTTTTAATAGTGCGTTGATTCGACTGGTGACATGTTAGGTTATGTGATTTAAATAGGATTTTTGTCTTATCAACTTGAATTTTCCTCAGGAGTTCTGTTAAATTAAAGGTTTATAAATGCCTTTTAATAGCACTTTGATTCAACTGGTGACATGTAAAGCATCTTTTTATGAGTTGGTAGTTTGTCTGATATAATTAACCCTCTAGGGCCATTCGTATCATATTTGATACAGTATTTCTCTATAAGGAAACATTTAGTATTTCCCTATAAGGAAACATTTGGTATTCATTGACTGAGCAGTCAGTACTGCTTTCATTTGAAATTTATAAAATATTTCTCTTAAAAAATTTTTCAGGAAAATATTTCTTTCAAGGCTTGTTTTCATACTGTATCAAATATGATACGAATGGCCCTAGAGGGTTAATTTATTTGGGACAAGAAACACAGTTTTTTCCTATATATAGATATGTGTTAAATCTAGTGTATTTTCCTGTATTATTTCTTACTAGAGTCGAATTTAAAAATAAACATTATGGGGTAATTAAATTTCTTAACAATTTTCTTCAAAATGAGAATTGTTCTTGCAAATATGGATGTCAAATGGATGTCAAATGATGCAAAACTGTATTAATTTTACGTTGAGAACACGTCATTGAACGTTACTAGTACGCGTGTGCGTTACAACGCTACAGTCATGACCTCTATCTTCCTAAAGTACTGGATTCAATCAGGCTCCTTCGATGTATTTAACAAGCTTATTCCGTTATTTCAATTACGACTGAATAGTGAGTTAATTATCATTGGTTGCCCCATATTTTCGCCCTTGTGTTACATATAAGCTGTGTTTTGTAGAAGGTCACTTTGACATTTGGTAATGGTTATCAAGCTTGTCTCGCTTTGTCAGTAACGACTGAATAGTGAATTTGATTCTCACTGGGTGCCTCATACTTTCGCTCTTGTGCCATATCTAAGCTAAGCATAGTAAACCACCTAATGCGCATGGGCATCGTGTGATGGTGATTTTATAAATATAGCACAGGGAAAAAGTATGTAGTACACAGTGAGAATGCAACTCACTACTCAGTTGTAATTGTTCTAGTGAAACAAGTTTGCTAGCTATTGCACCACAATGTGCGCCATCGTGATATAATGGCTGGCAAACCACAAGTAATCTACGCTTACTAAATCGCCATTATATACATTCCGGGCCACCTATTATTGTTTGAAATTATGTTAGCTCAATCCCCAGGTGGTCATGCAATCATCTGTACAGCAGGTTTCTATGTCTCTTTCGGAAAGCGCTGGAGTCATTATCCGGCGCATGTGACGTCACCAAAAGACGATGTGCCGATGAGAGTGAGTAATTTTTTTATAGTATTGCCAGTAAACACATTTTAAACATCAACATTTTATAACATTCGGTATATATATATATATATAACGCAGAAAGAATGAAGGACTTAGAAGAAACCATTGTGGAAAGGTCTACATTGATGTCATAGGCTTCAGATGACTAGCCATTAAAAGCAACGTTCATGGCCCTCCCAAATATGAAGGATATAATTCTTGTGAATGCGCTTCTAGAGATGCCATAGCTGGAGAGTTTGTGTATTGAACTCCTACACCAGACCTTTTGGAAGGCCTTTGAGAAATCTAAGCCGATAGATTAGGTTTCCGTATCTTGATGTTTAAGTTGTAAATGAACTGTCCGCTTTTCACAATTCTTGTTAACATACCGAAAATTTGACTGGCTTCAGTCATTATCAGAAAAGAAAAGAATTCGATGAAGTGTAAAATTCCTGTAGTAGCTTTTTATCTTTGGAGAGAGTTCTTAATTTTTAATTTTGAATACTGATGGGGTCACGTTGTAGAAGTGCTGCCATGTGATATTTTTCGAGTTTTGATTGTCTATGGCTTCGTATGACCGTAGCTTCTTTTGAATTCTAATAATTTAAATACATATTAGAATGTCTGGTCCGGAATTATAATTTTATCAATTATTGCTTGTTTATTTAATATAGATAGCTTTTCCAATTTGTACAGAAATTATTTTATTGAAAATGATTCCCTTATTTAAATGTTCAATTTTATTGTAATTATTATATTTCTATCATGTTCCCATATATCATGTTCCCAGATAGATAGATAGATAGATAGATAGATAGATAGATAGATAGATACGTGTTTATGTGTGTGTGTGAGTGTGTGTGTGCGTGTGAGACATGAATATATATCAAAATGATAGAAAAAACGAAGAACAAAGTAGGAAATGTTTTAATCTAACAGGTTTTACTTATATCAAAGCTTCTTAAGAGATCCGTTAAAGACAAGAAATGAAAAATTAAAAACAGAAATCAAAGAGACAGTTTACTGGAATGTTGTTTGGGGTTTGATTCATAGAGGTCAGATATGTGACACGTGTAATAAAACAATAGACGATTACTATAAATGTAAGTGTATGCGTGTATATGAGTGTATGCTTGTCTCTTTATATGTGCATACGCTTAATAAATATATATGTATATATATGTATTTCTGTGTATTTTTGCCTCACTCACTTTCTCTCTCTCTTTGTAAATGTGTGTGTGTGTGTGCGTGTGTGTTTGGAACCCTGTTAAAGACCTGTAGACAGATGCAATGGATTTTAGTGATAGCCTGTCTCAGTTTAGGATTGTGAAAATGAAAAAAATAAACAAACTTCAAACATGGCTCTACGAATTTAAACAGATTTTATTATTTGTTTTCTTTCAAATGGAAAAAAAAATATTACAAAAATTTCCCAAAGCACCTTCACAGAAAAATATTTGTCTTTCTTTATAATTCAACCGAATCAATTGCATTAGTGCAAAAGAAGTAACAAATTGTGTCTACATAAAGAGAATATTACATACTTACGTTGTTTTATCAATGTGTGTAATTTTGTAGTAGCAACAATAAGCACTCAGTGAACGATAGCTGTGTTACTACTACTGCTAAACAATAACTCGGTTGATATGTTTTAAATGTGCTTTATTTAACAACGCCAAGCAAAGTATGCTCAAATAATTAAGCAAAAGGTTAATTATTATATTATAAGAAAGAATTGCTAGAATTTAGCTTGTCCACAATAAAGAATAAACGACCCTAAAATAACGTAAAAATTGAACAACTAATTAAACATTACGAATATATATATAAGAAACACCTAGGTTTCAAAAATCTAAAACTTAGATTTTACTAAACTCGTCGGTTAATGGTTGATGAATATTTTTACCAGTTTTTATATACCTATTTTTAGGAGTGAAACTATTGCTGATAATTTTCTGAAACTTTTAGTCGTTGATTAAAACGTTTTCTGAAAATATATAAACTACATATATGACGTCAATGACTGGTTATTAATTGCAAAAATGAAAATTGAAATTGGAGTCGACTTTGTGCATAAGAATAAGTTAGCAGAAGTTTCTAGTGACATCACTAAAATCCATTGTATTTTTCTAAAATTCTCTGACGGTATTCAACACAAACACGCATACACATAGACACACACAGACACACAGAAACGAATATATATATATTTCTATTATTCAAATACGAAATATATAAGAAAATTTCCATGATTCAAAAATATATTTAGGAACTAAAATAAATAAAAAACACCTATAGTAGAATAATATATAATAAAAAATAAAAATAAAACAGAAATTGCATTTAATTCATGGAGATGAATCAATAAATTATAGAAGTTAAAATGGAGAATAATCTAATGAACAAAATGAATGAAATTTCAAAATGTCAGAACATTGAAAAATTCTTTTAAAAACATGTAAAGAACAATAGAACTCTAGAACGTTATTAAAACACAATCATTCATTTTGAAAAAAATCTCTAAGCGTAAATGAGCGTTTTAAATGGATAAATAAAAAAACAATGAATGTACAAGAGAAGAAAATTGGACACTGGTTAGGTTAAGGTTGGTTTAGTTTCTTTCAACCTTCTAAAATGCTAGAAAACCAAACAAATTGCAAAATCGAGTTATGTTTAAATAGGCTCATCAGAAGTAATGCTCATATGAATGTCATACATTGTATCCAACTTGTCTAAAAATGTTTAAATTAGCATCTATTTAGTGTTTTTTCATATCAATAATTTAAAATGGCTTCAAACGATTGGATCCTTCTAGGTCTTAAAGAAGACAATTATATATAATAAAAGCAGTATAGCCCGGCGTTGTTCGGATGGAATGAAAGCTTAAAATTCATTCATGTTCCTGGGGCTGAAACTCTTTGGACATTGGCACGAAAAACGTAGGTTGTTGAAAGGTTTATCTCGAAGCCGTAGAACTTACTAAAATGAATGGATGTAAGTCAAATTTTGATTTCCGGTATCGATGTCAAAAAGTTTTCTGTTGCAATCTGAAAAGGCTAATCAAGGTACTCTGAGTAAATGGTATCATGGCTGAGACTAAGAACCACATTTATACCTACTTAGAGCAAAAAACAAAATAAAAGGACTGAAACCTGATTTTGATCAGACCCGATAGGATATCGGGGTATCGAATTCCAGTATCGGAGTCAAATAAGTCATTGAAGGATAAACTAACCTAAGTAAATCAATGAAAACATATCGTACCCATCAGGAGTAAAATTGGAGAAAATGAAGCCATATTGATGGCTGAATATTGGTTTTTGATCAGATTCGATAGAATATAGGTGTTATCGATTTCCGATGTCAGGGAAAATGAGTCGTCTGAGAAGATCTACTAAACTAAACTAGAAACTATAATTTTACCAAGTTACAGCAAATTCTGCAGCAAGAACCACGATAAAATGGCTGAAATCTTGATCTTGATCAGATCTGATAAGATATCAGGGTATCGATTTCCAACATCGGGGAGAAATCGGAAGAAATAAATAGCTCATGACCTGACCGGAAGCCTATAGAATATTTGTGTGAAGTTTGGTGAGAATCGGATAAAAATTGTGGATTTGTATAAAGGACATACAGAGAGACAATAAGACAGACACACACAAACATCTTGCCTTTTATATATAAAAATTCTATTAACTGACGCTGTAGAATCACAAAAAGGTGTACCAAATAAAAAATAAGTAGATTTCCCACAGCTGCAACACCTAAAATGGTTATCACATGTAATTAGCAAGGAAGATAATGATATAACCAATATGTTGACTTTGCACAATTATCTAACAAAAGAATTAGGAAAGAAATTTCCATATATACATGATTGATATCTCCTACAATTAAAAAACAAAGTCTATTTTTTATTTCTTTGTATGAAACGCTTTGCACAGTGAGCACATATACTACCCTATGATCGCCAACCAAAATAACAGGAAGTGAGACGTTGATCCGATATGATTCATATGTGAATAAAACATTATGACGGGCATTATGTTGTGACATACATGAAATGTAATTTAAACCTTTGTTCTTTTTGGATCGATATATGTAATTCTCTATGTATGTAATCACGAACATAAATGCATAAACTTACACATACATAAATATATAATAATCTTTTTGGTTTCTTTTTCTCGCCTAGATGAATAAATATATGCATACACAGAAAACGCACACTTACACGCGTGTATCACTCAATATATATTCGCGCGTGTTTGTATATATGTATTTGCTGCATTAATTGCTGCCACTTGTTGTTGTTGCATCTACTAATATTTATGGCCTTTTAATTTTTTTTAAGATGCTATTGACACTTGTTTTTTTAAATTTTTTTGCATCAAGTTGGCGAAATCCATTTCCTGTTCATCTTACAGAGAAAACAGAAATTCCCCCTGGGGATATGATACCAAAAACGCATTTTCTGTTCAGAAAAATGTTCTATACGATTATTATTGTTATTGTTGTTGTTGTTATTAATATTATTGTTGTTGTTTTGTTTATATTTTTGCTATTGTTGTTGCTGCTGTACTTGATGACATCAGCCTCTTATTATTATTAGGTTATTATTATTATTATTATTATAATAATAATTATTATTATTATTATTATTAATCATAGTATAATGGAATTTTAGTTGTATTGTTTATAATATAGCTGCTGGTAACATTATTTTTTATTGTTTTACATTACGAAAAATATTTTTTGTGTTAATCGTATTGCTATTGATTCCGATTTAATGTTTGTGTCAGGCTTATCAAATGATTTTTAGTCGGGATCATGCAACAGCGAATCTTTTCAAGATTTCAACTTTAAATATATTTCCCTATTTGAACGATGCGATCGCCGTCATCGTTATATTCCTTCCTTAGTTCATAGTTCTTCTAGATAATTTACAGAAGCCTTCTAAACCGTTCATTTTTATTACTATTATTATTACTTTATCTCATTAGTTTTTATGTTCACGCCAATATCTTCTTATGAGCGTAATTTGTTATTTCGTGATATCTAACTATTTCAGTTCTCCATCTCAAATGTTAATTTTTCAGTGGTATAGACTAGGTGATTTCAAATCGTCCTAATCCATTTTAAAATTATTTCACCTCAAGCAAGGAAGTAATGCCATTAAGATACAAGGGGTTACAATAGGTAAACGATAAGGAGAAACTTTTAGTGGGGAGAAAAGACAGTAAAAAAAAAACAGAATTCAGGAAACAAGATGGTGATTGTTGTTGCACTTCATTTTTTGAAGATTGTAGGAAATCAAGAAATGGGAAGAGTGTTCTACAAGAGAGAAGTGCAAAAAAGAGACTATAATAATAGAACATAAGGTTGCATCTGTCTTGTTCAGCAGTAAAATCTTGAAACCTAGCTGCCAATCTAGTAGCACGCTAAACTGAATGCAGCTATATTAACCAGGTAGTCTATCATGAATAAGTCTTTAGAAAAACAGAAGTCATAACCTTATCAACAGACGCTTTCATTTGGAACATCTTCGGTGTTGGAAAACAAGAGTGTGTCCAGTGATTGTTTTGAATCGTTGATTCAGGTTTGAAATATGGAACCCAGATTTCACATTGAGTGACTAATCTACGGTGGGAATTCTAAAGGTTAGCCTGGAAGCGAGTCGGAAATGCCCTGGAAATGTCAACACTTTCAGTTTGTGCTCTGTTGTCACTATTCTTAGGATCCATCTTACAGACAACTTGCTATTCCCTAAGATTTCAGCTAAAACTTTGTGGATGGAACCAGAACTAATACCTGTGGACTTGGCTCTTTGCTACACAGTAAGATGTTTGTAATCGAAAACCGTACGGTTAATAGCGCTAACTTGTTCATCAGTGGTTGATATTCTGGGACGACCTGACAAAGGGCATATTTTGTTCTGTCCTTTTTTTTATTAACTCTGCCAAGGCTGGGCAGTAATGACTGTGCAATAGCAGACCTGATAAGACATCAATACTTCATTTTTTGTTTGATCTAACTTTTGTATTTTGTGGAGTGATATATTAAACCGGCCATATTTCTACCATTTTAGTGATGGTATGAGTTGTTTTACCAGGGGTCAGAAAGAGTAGGATTGAGATCAGAAGGCGTACTGGGATAGCCAAGGAAGCACTCTAAATGTTAACCAGTGTACTAAGAAATCAAAAGGATTTTTCTAGAAAACAATAAAGAATTATCAAACTGAATGTGGTATCTGTTCTCCTATATGGCAGTGAGTACTGGACGATGTCCTGAAAGATCTGTAGGAGACTACAAGCAACAGAATTGTGGCTTTACCAGTGAATTTTGAAGATACCAATAGGCCAAACATGTGAGTATCGATGAAGTTTTGCAGAAAATGGAAACTAATACTCTTTAATTTTTTTTAATAATCATTTCACACAAAGCAAAGGTAGGACCACGAATTGTGCGCAGCGGGTTACATTGAAAGAAAAAAAATGGTACAGTGGATTTCAAAGAAAAGATTAGAGAACTATGGGAACGAAGAAGATAGAAGATGGCAATTGACGTTATATTTAAATATTTGGAGAAATTGTAGCTATCAGGGAAACAAGGCAACGAAAGAGAGTTTAATAAACGAGACGTGCAGGAAAAGGAAACAGAGTAGAAGAGGCGGTCATATTTAAATATTTCGACGGTAAAAGGCTGATTCCTAGAGGCCAATGTAGTATCACGCGTAAATACATGGGGTCAGAGTATCAGATAAAAAAAACACGTCAGGAAGAGAGAGTTAAGACTTCAAAAGGACTATAAAGTTGGAAAGAGGGCTTTGAAAATCTTATACTCACGGGACAAATAGAACGGCAGAAGAAGATAACTCGTAATATACTTACCAATTATAACCCTGTCGTCATTTTCTTTTACAAATAAATGCACAATGGTCTTTATTATAGTAGAGAGGATATGCCCAAACTCGTGTGACTGATATCTGTATCTGTGTATAATTTACTTACTGCCTAATTTTTAAAATGTCTCTCTCTGAGCTGTTTCCATTGGTTCTTTCTTCTCGGTTCTTTCTCTCTTGTTTTCCTCTTTACTTTTTTATTTCCTATGCGTCTTTCTCTTTCCTCTTTTTGATTTCTCTTTTTGTTTTCTCATCTTTTCTACCTTGTTTTTCCCCTCTTTTTAAATATCTTCATACCTCGTACAAAAATATTTCCAAAAATAAAAGGAAGTGAGTTTTTTAGACGACGTTTATTACCATCATTTTTTACTCCTTGATAGGACATAGTTATTTCAATGTCAAAACAAATTGTACATTTTTTAGTAGATTGTAGTCTGTATATGTTCTAAAGTATAATTTATAATAAATATTCATAGCTTTATTTTTATATTGAACAATGTTTTAAATTAATGCTTTGAAAATGTTCTTCGTTCCTTAATCATTTGTATATATATATATATATATATATATATATATATATATAAATTATTCACTACATGACGCCATAGTTATTGCAAAAAATAAGATAGTAAGGCAATGTTAAAGAGAAAAATCATGGCAACGGCATTCATAACTTATAGTAAAGTTAAATAATTTGTAGTAAAGAGAATGAAGAGATCCGAGGCTGCCTTGCTATTCTCTCTCTCTCTCTCTCTTTTCAAGAGCCCATCAAAAGTGATATATATATATACACACACACACACACACAGAGATAGATAGATAGATAGATAGATAGATAGATAGATAGATAGATAGCCAACGATCTTTATTTTAATAGAGATGTTGAGCTTCAGTAAATCGATGGCGGAATAGGGTTTAGAATAAACCACAGAAAAATACACTTTATTCAGAGCTACAAAGAACAGGAAGTTGACACCTACGTTTTGAGGCAACACATCGCATAAAGAAGAAGAAGAAGAAGAACGAGTTTCTTTTGGGTTTAGAGTGAGCTTTGATCCTAATTAACGTTAGATGCAAAAAGAAGCCTCATTTAGAGTATAACTGTTATTCTGAAATATTTTAAATTTCTGGTATATTCCAGGAAATGCTGCAACCAACCATTAAAACTAGTAAAAAACAGATAAGAATTCAAGATTGTTCAGAAGAATCGTTGCCGCTTGATCTCGAACAAGAGACTTCAGTCACTACAAGTGCAAAAACTGAAAACATAAGTAACAGGAACAATGACAAAGAGGTGGAGAAAAATGAGAAAAATGCAAAAAAAAAACCCTTTCTAAACCCAGTCGTTATCTATAAGGAAAACGTTGTTATTATGATGATGTACTGAAGTAGCTTTACCTCCAGTCACTCTAGGCTTAACACTGCAAATAACCGCCTTATTAAAATAATAAGGACTTTTAATAATATATCCACGGTTTAGATTTAAAAAATAGACAAAAAGATAACAAGTAAAGTCAGGGAAGAATGATGACATAAGATTCAGAAATAAACAGTCATCGGGGCATTCCAAGCGGGAAAAAATTGCTAATAAAAGTTATCCCAAAATTACGTATTGTAAAGCTTAAGGCTATGTAATATTTGAATTGACATGAGAATAGCAACAAAAAATGAAGAAAAAAAAATGATAACGAAAAAAATCTTAATAAAATATCTGTTAGAGTAACTGATGCTCGCAAATATGGCGGAAATGAAAATGGGAAAAAAGAAAGAAAGAAAGAAAGAAAGAAAAAAAAGAAAGAAAGAAAAAATGAAAGAAAAAAAAGAAAGAAAATTACATGGTAAAAAGATAAATGAATACAGAGAAGGAGATATATATTTAGATAGAGAAACGGACAGAAAATGGCGGACAATAAGATGAGAAAAAACAAAAGATAAAATTGAGATTGAATGGAAAATCATAACAAAATAGCTAAGGTAAGAAAAGAAAATATGTAAAAGAATCGTAGGACAAAATGATGGAGAGAATAAAAATGGATAAAAAGAAAAATCTACATAAAGAAGGAAAATAAATAGAAAAAAAAAAACAAGAGTAAAAATACGCAAAAGGAAAAAAAAGCGAAATGGAATTTTGGAGAAATAGAATCAGTATAGAGAAATAAAAGAAAGGAAAAAAGTAAGGAAAAGAAAAATGCATTGTTGTAATTTAATTAACTTTTATACTTTTTGGCTTTTTCTTTCTTTTTCTTCTTAAATGAGATTTTTTTCCCGTTTATAGTGTTATATTTTTCAATGTTCTTTCTTCTTTTTGCTACACTCCAACTTATAAAATTCTTTCTCCAAACCGTTTCCTTTTTTCTTGTTATGTTTTCTTCATCTTTTGCTAATTTTATATTTTTCTTTCTTTCTTTCTTTCTTTCTTTCTTTCTTTCATTTTCGTTCTTTCTTTCTTTTTAAATTTTGTTCACTTTCTTAACCTATATTTGTTGTATTTGTTCTTCTCCTCCATTTTCTTGTTGCTGTTTCTTTTTCTTCTTCTTCTTCATCATCATCATCACCATCTGTGGGTGTTTCTTTTCGCTCTAGTCTTTGGTCTTCTTTTTTTACATGTTTATATTCCGTTTTTCTTTTTTTCTTCATCCAAACGTTTTCCTTTCCCTTCTCTCTCATTCTTTTTTTCTTTGAGTTTTTATCTCTCTTTTTTCCCGCGCTGCCTCTCGCCTCCTTAACGTTGTGTCAAATAAGTGTTGATTTAAGAATCGCGATTCAGTTAAATGTACAAAGGTATTACACTCAACTTACGATGATTTTTAATCTGAAACGACAGGTCTGCAGATAAGGAGAGACCGAACAGTAGAAGACAGAAGTGGCGTGTGTGTTGTTGGATGGATAGAATTGCTTAAAACTGCGGAAATTTGATTTCTGGCCAAAGACTTGGTTATCAAGGTCACTGCCAATAGCGTCGATTAACAAAGATAATTGCCGGCGACAGTAGGAAAATTTACCGACCGAGTCAAGGTCAACTGTGGACATCGAACAACGTATTCTTCTCGCAAGTTTTTTGAAAGATTTTAAGTGTTGCATTTAACCAAATACTATTGCGTTAAAATAATGAAAATATGCATGGCGGACAATGAAGGGGAATCTTCGATCTTGAGATCATTCAGTATAAGTAATTAAATTCTTAGGATGCGAATAAATATATAATAATTACAAATTTCCTATGAATACAAAAGAGAAACAATTGTACCATTTTTTCATTGTAGTTAATTTACACTGTTTGGATTATTTTCCTTATATTTGTTGTCATATTGACAATGTATGGGCACATTGTAAACCGAGGTCTTTCTTTCTTCCATCGTAGTAATTTGTTCTACTTTTACATGCCATGCCTTTTCTAGACATCTTAGTTTTCAGTTAATTCCCTTTAGTAACTACATTCTCTAAGATTTGTTTCATCCTGCTGTATCCAGGTATCGAACTCACAACTCTCTAAGTCAAGTCACTGGATTACTTCAACAAAGGTTTTTATCCACATGGCCCAGTAGATAAAAGCGTTGGTTGAAGTACTCCAGATACTTTACCCAAAGAGTTATGAGAAACAACTGGCCACAGCAGAGATGAGGTCTTATTCACGAAGAGGATGATGCGAGGCTCGTGAAACTAGAACAATCTACGTTACGAAATAAAGGGTTCAGTTTGAACTTTTAATCACTTGAAGAAGACTGGAACGTACAATGGCCAAAACATCATGGATATGACCACAAAGGTGAGGACAAAAATCCGAAAAATGTAAATACTACAATACTTTATGTATTTCCAGGATCGTATTATCTAATTTTTTAATTATATTATTTTTTACAGGGTGGTTCTCCCTATGCAATGACCGGGCTCCAATAGAAGTTTAAATACAGAGGCAGATTTTTCGGATAGGAGGAAAAGATAACAATTAATCCTAAACTTGAGCGGTTTTGATCGGGGAAATATGCTCTTGGCAGTTGGTTCCACAAGGAAGTAGTTCACGGAACGAAGCTGTTCGAGTGGGACTTACTTCTCACCCATAAATACCGAGGTAATATAGGTGCTTTGATACAATATGCTTAGCCTTCCCGTCCCAAGCCGGAAAAGTTAGGAGTTTCGGAACTAAGAAATGAAGAGTATCCACTGAAGTAGAGATCAATCAGTGACAGATTTATCACATCCCGCCTGTGAGAGACAGGTTGGAGGGTAAAAACAATTAATCACTGGTCCTGGGTATGACGGTAAACTGCTTCCGGCAGCGAGGCTTCTAAGTGGGAGGTTGTGAGGAGTATGAAACTACATCTTAATTGCTGTTGTGCCCAGAACCACTCTGACCCGGAATGGTAGCACCTGTTAGAGTTCCAGCTATGGGCACATAGTTAACCCCAAAACTGGACTCACAACCATATGAAAGTATAAAACAGACTATTCTAAAACAATAGACATTTTTGAAGAAAAATATACAGTTTGATGAAAAATATTGCCATAAATACATTTTTGAAGGGAAAAAAATCTTATTATCATATATGTTTGAAGAAAAAAGTTTTACCAGCAATACATGTTTAATACAAAACTTGAAGACATCTTCAGTTTTCTATAATAAAAACAAATGTTTGAAAATTTCATTAAAATCTGATTAAATTATTTATTTTTTTCACTATAACCGAACATTAAAAAATAACTTCAAACTCTAACATTTGCCATGAAATAGTCCACAGAAGTTGATTTGCCGTTAAATAAGAAAACACAAACTCAATTCATCATCGACAAGGTTTCGAAGACCGTTTTGAACTCTATCGATAATAGAAAAAGAGGAGTGAGCAGCTCCCCGCCATATATGACGACAGTACTCCATTCTCGGATTGATATGGCATTTTTAAAGAAAGAAAATATCATGAGAAATCGCTTAGTTACTGGAAGGATACAGGAAACTGACCATTTTCTTTTCTCTTTGGATGGTATGTACGAGTTGAACTTGAGGTGAGATGTCAGTTTAAGACCCAATAGTCTCCCAAAACACAGATCTACCACAAAATGACATAATTATGTGAGATTGGCAGTAGTTTTAGGTCCGATCGGCAATAATGGTATATAACTAGGCTTTTTTTTCGAGGCACTGAATGTAATCAGTCAGTTTTTTGTACGGAGAAGTTAGTGCTATAATTGATGAGAGATCAGCAGTCAATATCTGATTAGCAAGAGGTTTAGAGGAGCATATTTTTACAAATGATCTGAGTAAATTCTTAAGCAGAAATCTTTTATGCTTTCATTTTAACTCTTTTTATTAATAACTGCATAGTTTCTTATCAATTAGAATGATATCGGACTATTCAAAGAAGCTTTTAAAAGTAATTCGAAAATGGACAATATTTGTCATTGTGCTGTTGGCAAGTATCTGCAAAAAATGTTCAGACCCCACAGGCATTAATAGTGACTTATTTTCTACGTTATGTGATGACACTCCAGTTTTCCCAATAATGCAAAAGTGGTCAGCAGAAATTAGGAACATAGAGTTTTTGAAATTTCTAGTGCACATAATGAGGAAATAAGGTCTGGAAAATCTGACACTCTCGGGGAAAATTGAAGGCAAGTAGAACAGAGCGTCTGTTTCAACAGTAATAACATTTGAAGTAATTTTCTGATACAGGTCTTACTATTAACGCATACCTTGGATAAGAAAAAAAGGGGATTCATACCTTTCCCATTGGTATATGCAAGTAGGTGAATATAACCACCCCGACTATATATCGAACTCGGGTCTGGAATTTTACATTTACACTCTTATCCATTACATCACACACAAATGAAAGCTTAAAACAACTGGTATTCCTGAGCTCTCGTCTATATAGTTACTGACCCGGTTCCACATTGCTTAATTTCGGTGATTGGATGAGAACCAATCTTTTAATGGCCGTAAGCAGGAAAAAATGGTAAAACGGCAAATAACCTTAGTAAATTGTATGTATAAACAGTTGGCAGAACACCGAGCATGAGTGATAGCAAAGAGACAAATCTTATTAAGAGTTAGAAAGAGTAGGAAGTTGTAGAGAGTCATGATTCTCCACGTCCTGAACTAAAACATAGAAGATCTTTAAAATGTGTTGACAATAGAAAACTTGATTATTTTCTCCGCCCACAAAGATGTGAAAGAATTGCTTATTAAGAGCATGAAGCAATTTTACTTAAAAAAAATATTAAATTATTTGCATTGTTCGGATTTTTGTCTATTTCGCAATATTTCGGTGGCTTTATGTCCCGACCATCTTCAAAAGATTTTATAACTGAAACCTTTATTTTGATCGTTGACCTAGACTGTTTTCGTTTCAGGCGTCATGGTTTTCCCGGATGTCTTAGTTATATCCATTTAACTCGTCTCTCCAAGACCTAAAAAAACATGTCTAATGGATTAAGTGGTAGATTGAGTGACTTGATTCAAAGAGTTGTGAGTTCAATAGCTATGTACAGCAATGGTGAACAAAAAAGTCAAGATAAGACAACAGCCCGAACAATTTAAAAAATTACAATACCTCATTTCAGAAATATTGATAAAAATGTAACGCTAAATAAATGCTATTAATTATAATGTCAATTCTTTAAATTCAATATTTATATCATCAGATTGTCTTAAATATATTATAGACGTAAAACGCGGATAATTAAAATATATCCTCAGGTGCATGAAAACAAATCTACTGATGGAAGTCCACTATTCTGAACGTATCCAGTGGCTTTCCGGAGTGTGTTACTAGAGAAAACTTATAGTGTTTCCCACGTTTTAGTAATGAGAGCTGTTTATTAATACTATGTAGTCGACTCATCATGCTGTAATAAGTCAGCAAGTTGGAGATGAATATCATTAGTATTGACTTTGATCCTCACTAGTTTCATTAACCGTGCGTTAAAAATAAGATACGCCCAAGATACATTCCTGGAGAGCTGAATTTTAAAGAATCTATTCTCTCATACCAGACAGACCCGACGACTGGCACCCTTCTTCAAAATGACCAGTCAGCTCAGTCTGTTCTGGAAGTACGTGAAATTTTCTTAATACAATTTGGCATACGACTATATAGCGTTGAAACACTGATTTGAAAGAGGAAAGAGATCTTGACCAGAAGGAGGAAAGAGGTTCTGCCCGGTAGAAGGATTCTGACCAGCAGGAGAAAAGAGGTCATGACCAGAAAGAGAAAAGAGGTTCTGACCAGGAGGAAGGGAAGTCCTGACCACCTGGAAGAAAGAGGCTCTGACCAGGAAGGAGGAAAGAGGTCGTGAACAGGAGGAGGAAAGAGGTCATGACCAGTTTCGCTCTTGCATAATTTCGGTACCTAGATAGGTGACTACTTGGGAATACCAAAATCTGCAGGCTTGAATATGCTGGGGGAATAATGGATATTGACTCAGAATTGTTAATCGGAAAGCCGAGTTTCAGTTTTAGTTCGATTCATTATATTCACTTAAAACACAGATATATAATTAGGAAATGAATGAATTCACCTTTTCTCCCCCAGCTCTGTATTAATTAGTACGACTAGTATCATAAAAACCTAGCATCATAAAAATAAAAAATAAAAATCATAGAGTAAAATATATTTTCTGCCTTTAAATAACCTGCAAAGGGTTGATAACGCGTAAAAAACTAATCGATATTTATTCAATTATTTTCCTCCTACAATGAAATTTCTTATACAGCGGCTAAATTCTAAACATATGCTTATATCTACTTTAATACAATACATTTTATAAAATATTTCGTTAATTGCTCTATTGTTTACTGTCTTCAAAGATGTGTGTGTATGTGTATGTGTGTGTGTGTGTGTGTGTGTGTGTGTTTGTGATGGATAATGACTCAGAATGGGAAATCGGAGCTGAGTTCGAATTCCAGTCGAGTTCGTTACATTAAATTGTGCGCAAATATCATTGACGTATAAATTCATCTCTTCTCCCACCCCATGTTTTATCCTTTTATAGATAGAATGGCTAGATGGAACCGTAGGTTCTATGCTAATAATTTCTTCTATAGCACATTTGGTTCTTACTTTTTCTAGCTTTCGAGTCAAGTTTTATCTTCAAAAACTTAAATGCAATGTCAACTGTTATGTTCTGTTTCCTTAAATCTTGTTCTTTTATTGTCTTCTCTCCCTAATAGTATATGTTTCTTCTTCTCTAACATAAAGTAACTTATACTTATCTTTATTGTCTTCTTTGGAGTTAAATTAGTAGAAAAATGCAGGAGATTCAAAGATTACATGCATAAAATCGGTTATGCACACAACCAAGTTGCCTTTGCGGGGAACGAGAAATCGTGCAACGTGTCTTGATGTTCGCTGACGTTGTCGTCAAAGCAGCACAATAGAAGTTACGTTCACTTTTCGAGATTGAATATGAACCTGTTACACTGACATATCATTGTCTGAATTGCCTTATCACATTGTCTTTTATATACGTAAATACATGTCTGATACTGCCGGCCAACTCTCTTTGTTCATACTGAAAAGTCAAATAAATGCGGAAAACAATCTGATCAAAAGATGTTAGCGTTTTTCTTTTTTGGTCGTTAGTAATGACACACAGAAAGAGGAATTTTCAACAGAAACTTATCCCACCATCACAAAAGGAACAAATATGCGTACAACTGATTTATTTCTGTGCGAGCAAAATGTTGGAAAGTAGGGGAAAAAACCAATTTCTGCTTGGTGTATCAGCAGATGCAAATCCAATCAACCATGCACTAAATTAATTAGAAGACCAGTACGACGGCGAAAGGTGCCGCATTTGCCATCTAATTACTTATTCATTATCCAATTTTATAATTATGAACATATATCATCGTTTTTGATATGTTGGCGGACGACGGTTAGAGTAATTTCGTAATTTTGTTAGTTTTTTCTATTGTTTTTCTCGCTTCTTGCCTTTCCCGTTCGGTTTCGTTTGCCCCGATGTTACCGACCCACCCCATATTGTTTAACACCAACACATTTTGAGTTTTTGGTCGTTTGTTTGTATCTGACTTTTAACTCATTAACCTGGAGTTTTCATCTTCGGTAGATGATTAACTTTTTGTCCCTTTTTTTTTTCGCGGATTTAATTACATTATTTATTTGCTGAAGCAAATGGAGGACGATACACATTTGACGAATAATAGAAGCGTTGCTTTGTAAATGTTTTCAGTTGCATTCAGTCATTACAGAATCTCTTAATATAAAAGCCGCATGTAAACAGACTAACTGTACGTGTGTTGTGGTGCAATGGAATAAGGAATTGGATAGTTGAGTTCGAATTCCAGACAAATTCGTTTCATTCAGCTACGCACAAATACACATCTCTTCTCCCCACCCCAACTATGGGTTGAATTGCAGGACAAATTGGGGTTTTGTTGGCAAACGATCTACCGCAGAATGACAACGTAGCGCGAAAAATCTTCGGCCTGGCCAGTCATGTCTCGAAAAAGATATGATCGCCCAAGCGTGTATCACGTAGAACAATTTTTAATGAAATTCTACTGCCCGTGGTAAATCTGGGATCATGGACTAAAGTGATTTATCACGACGAAAATTATATATATATATATATATATATATGTGTGTGTGTGTGTGTGTGTGTGTGTGTGTGTGTGTGTGTGTGTGTGTGTGTTAAATGTATGGATCAGAATCAAAGAAGATGATATTTTAGTAAAGTCAAAGAACAAATTTTCTCTTCAAAATGTTATTTTTTAGTTAGGCTGCCGTTAATAAAATCGAAGTTATGCTCTACTTCGTTTCGATGTAAAACTAGAGCGTTAGATCCCCTGTACTAACGTAAATTTCTTTTGTGTTCGAAGATGCGGGCTTTTAAACATCAAAATATTCACGGCAGATATATTTTAAAATAATTAACATTATTTTTATACACTGACCAAATCACAACATAGCCGTATACAGATTCTCTGCTATTTTTCATTTTTTCTTTCGATCTCCAAAGAACCTTTAATAAAAGTGAAACATGCTCGATAGAGATACATTTCTTATTTTGTTCTTTTACTTTAATTCTAACACACACATACACACACACACATACACACACATATATATATATATATATATATATATATATATATATATATATATACACACACATATATATATACACTAAAAGCCTGCCTCCTTCTACCGAGCACCAATAGCTCAGAGGTAGAATCGGGTTTCAATCCTGGGTTAAAAAGCAATCGGTTGTCTAACCGTACTGATGAGCTGTGACACAGCGAAACAGATCTGTCTGCGGGTGACTATTTACGCTCTTACTCCCTGACTGAGCACTCTGGAAGAATGGTAGACTTTGAAAAATCAGTAGCTACTCTAGATTCTACGCATCGCTCATGCAGTAATGAATTAGAGCACTCTGGTCACTGGCGTATGATCAGCCAGTTAAGTGCCATACATGATACACGCTTGGGCGATCATGTCTCGAAAGAGACATGACTGACTGGGCAGAAGATTATCCCGCAGTAGGTTGCCATTGCTTTCTGGGGTAGACTGGTTGCCGACCCAGTCTGTCCTGCTATTTAACCCATAACTGGAATTAAAAGTAAATTCCTTCGTTTGAATATATATACTATAGTCATCCGCAGACAGATCTGTTTCGCTGTATTACAGCTCATCAGTACGGCTGTAAACTCCGGTCGCTTCCTAACCCAGGACTGAAACCCAACCGAATTGGTGTCAGTCGGCGATTCTACCCCTAGGCCACGAGCGTATGATACATATGCTAAAAGTCTGCTTCCTTCTACCGAGCTCAGAGGTAGAATCGCCGTAAAAAGCAATTGGATGTCTAACCGTATTGATGAGCTGTGATACAGCGAAACAGATCTGTCTGCGGATGACTATATATATATATATATATATATATATATATATATTAGTGCGTGTGTGTGTGAGTTATGAATTGTTTGGTTGCCTAGGCTCCGTATCATAAATTGAACTGTTGTTAAAATATAATGAACAGGCATTAATTACTTTTGCTTCTTAAATCAAATCAGAAAATTCAATTTTACTACATACGCAATAACAGTAAAAATAATCAAAATATTTCAGAAGCTTTATTTTTCTGTTTGTAAATGATGTAATTCGATAGTATTTATGTATTTTAAGGAATTTAACAGTTTAGAGCTACAGTATAATATACTCACAAACTCTAACAGCATTGAAGGTAATATTAAATTGGCATTCCTCCCAAAACTACCATACGAATGCGGGCGTCCACCAAGGTTCTATCCTAGGTCCCACGCTCTTTCTTATGTACATTAATGATCTCCCCGACGCCATTAGATCCCAAGTAGGCATGTACGCCGATGACACCACAATCTACTCTCGCCTCGATCAAAAACCCGGTGTAAGCGACAAATCGAACCTCGCTGCCGAGCTTGAAAAGAACCTCCAATCCGTAGTGGCCTGGGGTAGAAAATGGCTAGTAAATTTCAATGCTTCTAAAATGAAGCTGTTATCAACTAATCACCACAGACAATCGCATCTATCCCCCATTAGCATGGAACAGGCTTGCCTCCCAGAGAGTAAAACACTACGCGTCCTTGGCCTTACACTTTCGGCGGACCTCAAATGAAATGACTATATCGAATCCATTGCCAAATCTGCCGTTATGAAAGTCGACTCTCTGTGCAGGACCCGGATGTCTTTTCCCGCCTGAATCTATCCTGCACATATACAAATCTACCATCCGCCCATGTATTGAATACTGCTGCCACATCTGGTCGGGTGCCCCTGCAAGTCTCCTTGGGCTTCTTGACAAAATACAAAGGAGAATCTGTAATGTTGTTGATACAGACTGGGCAGACCGGCTGCAACCACTCTCTCACCGGCGTGATTTGGCTTCCCTGTGCCTCTTCTACAAGTACTTTCATGGCTTCTGCTCCGAAGAACTTAGATCACTGGTGCCGCCTAAGCACGAATTTACACGAGATACTAGATTGTCAACTAGGTCCCACCCTTTTACATTTAAACAGACAAGATGTAACCTAAATTTCTACTCCAATAGCTTCTTTTCTCGCGCTTCCCGCCTGTGGAATTCCCTTCCACATGTTTGCTTTCCCGACAGCTACAATCTCCAGGTGTTTAAATGTAGGGTCAATAGACACCTCCTATCACTCTAACTTCCAATTATTCTCCCAACACTCTCATCTACCCAACCCTCATTCTCGGTATTCTTACCCGCCTATCACCCACCCTCTGACATTTCCTATATTTAACCATCCTTTCTCTACTCTATGTAGCCCCCTGCGCAGTAGTGGCAGTGAAATGCCTTGTTCGGGGTGAAATAACTTATAAAAAAAAAAAAAATAAATAACGAGACCTAGAAGGTTTCATAAATTTCTAGACGGCCACAGAAAGTTCTAGACGGCTCCAGAAAGCGATCGTATCCTTTACTTATACATGATTATAAAGATTTCGGGCTGTATGTGACATGTTTTAAATAAAAAATTGAATTAAAAACCTTCTTCCATATATTTAAAAAACATATCACCGAGTTATGATACAAGTAATCAATTATTTTTTAAAAGTGAAAAGTTATAAACTTTATATATATATATAAAAATGTATTAGGATGGCCAGAGATACATTTCAAAAGCTCAGCAGAGTTTCAAGAGACATAACAGAAAAAGTACTGAATTTTTACGTAATATTTCTCCTACAACTTAGCAGCAAATGCTGGACAATCTTTTCAAAGATGAGGAAGAGACTTGAGGCAACTGAAATGTGTTTCTACAGAATGATGCTGACGATACCATGGGGCGAACATTACATTGTAGTCGCAGCCGCAGTTTTTATTTTAATGAATGGAAATAAAAGGAAACATACTTAACATCAGGAGGGGAGGAAGTAGAAATTTCTGGGGTATGTTATGAGAAAAGAGGGCTTGAAAATCTGATACTCATGAGACAAGGTTTTAGAAAAAGTAACAAAAGAGAAAAAACTATTAAGAACTAAAAGGGACAGAAAGAATTGGTGTACTAAGATCGCCTACGTCCTGAATTAACATAGCACATAAAATAAGAAGAAACCGCCATCAGTAACTAATACCCAACACGAAGCATATACGGCGCAGAAGGTTTCCAATTAACTTGACTTCTTCTTGTCATTGGATCAAGTCAATCTCATGCTGAGAATCTATATCATGTTTTGCAAGCTATGTATAACAGATGACTATAAACATCCTTAAGATCACACCCCAGGTAAAAGTCAGCAGGTATCAAATCAAGCGAATATGGCTGGAACCCGACTGCACCTCTTCTCCGAAGCCAGTGTCCTTGAAAGTATAATTCATATAAACTCGCATACCTTGCTGGTAAAGAGGCAGTGCGCTGTCTCGTTGAAAAAAAAATCACCATTTCTATAAAGTTCATATATAGCAGTTGTATCGCAGTTAGATGAAGTTACGAAAGAAAGTGCACAATTGTTTTGCGGATTGTATATATATATATATATATATATATATATATATATATATATATATATATATGTCTTCTGTCAGGCTCATATAGAGAATGACAGCCTCGAGGCACCTTCAGTCCATTAGAGAGACAAAAGTGAGACTGCGTCGGCTCAATTCATTCTCATTTTTACTAGTTATGGAAGCTCTTGTCACGTGTTTGCTCTTTAACAGTGGCTTATGATTTAACTTTTTGCAATTATTATGTTGTCGAGTAGTGAAGAATATATATATATATATATATATATATATATATATATATATATATATATATAAACTAGGTTATTTTGTTTATATGTCTTAGTGTAAGGTATGCACATCAATAGTATGTACACCAATATATATATATATATATATATATATATATATATATATATATATGTTATCATTTTAGACAGCATACCCATATAAAGATGTTGCCGTCATTTTTTATGGCATAAGCCCATTTATATATATATATATATATATATATATATATATATATATATATATCATTTGTAAACGAATTTTTTCGCGACCCAGGTTTCAACCTATCGGTGTTTTCAAGCGATTTACAGTAGCAGGTTTTAACGTTTTTTTTAAGCCCTAACGTAACAGGCATCTTTTATGAACGCGTAATTTACAAAATCTTAGCCCACTTTTATCCATGATTTTATGATCCTAATAGGCATTTGCTGGTCTGATGAACTTGATCATAATTTCTCCTTTTTTATTTAGTAATTAATTTTTATTTAGGAATAGCATAATAGCCAACTTCTCTTTCTGGCACAGTTTACATAGTTTACTATCGTTGTAAGGCTTGACAGTTTTTATTATACCCCACGTTATGTCGTGGTTTTTCCATATTTTAATTTCAATTTCCACTCGAGGCTAGCCAATTTTCTAGAATTTGTTAACTTTTCTAGTTTTAATGTTGGCATATGGTTATTCCATTTAGCCTTAAAATTGTCTTTCGTAGATCTTAAATATATTCTGTCTTGAACATTTAAGTCATGTGCATTTGCTTGGTAAATAACTCCTTTTGTATTAGAAAGTCCTTGAAATGGGCATTTGTTTTTGTCCCTACAGTTATCTTCCTTATTAATGATGTTTTATATACGTTGGTATTTAAGTTTCTGGCGTTATGTAATTTTCTAAGTTACTGGCGTTATGTAATTTTCTAAATTACTAGCACAGCACTAACTCAGTTTTATTGTATTCTTATGAGAAATTTTGTTTAATTCTGAGTTTTTGGCAAGTGCTTATCGGTCAGTTTAAAAATATTTGTTCTGCTTTGGTTTCTACTTATAATGGTCGGTTGAACCAGATAATGTTTCGATTTTTATTATTGTTTTTATTTTTCTGCATAGTTGAGGTTTGTATTATAAAATCTTCTTATGCCCAGATTATCTTAGGGAACATTCATAATCTTTCTTTTCATCGAAATTTTGATAACCTGTGTGCTATTCCTTTATTCACACACACACACACACACACACACACACACACACACACACACACACACACAGACACAAATATATATATATATATATATATATATATATATATATATATATGAATGTCGGTGTATATATATATATATATATATATCCTTAAATAAAGTAGACGTCATAATTATCCCAAACCCGAGGAACCTTTCGGCCAACACTTATCAAGGCCTTCGTTGGCTTAATTATAAAGGATCAAAGAAGGACAAAACCAAGGGATTACTTACAATACTGGTCGAAGATGGAACTCATTTAAAAGTAATCAGAAGAACATTTCTCAGATCTTGTTTGTCATACGGTGTTGTTCCATCTTAAATTCAGAGACGACTGACCAGATTTAAAACCACTGGTACCTCTTTGAACACTCGCTAATCAGGTATGAGCTAAATAAATTATTTGATTTCTCAGCTAAGTGCTTACGCTCTTTTCGTTCTTGTTTGAATGACATTAAGGTAGAAATAAGCTTCTTTGATTATTTCCGTTTCTCTCGATATTTATTAAATTGCAGATTACGTCTCGAAAAATCTGCCAATGAGAGAAATATTAAGTATTTGGATTACCTCATTACTAGAAGGTATGGTTCTGTTTCCGGTGATTTACACCCACATATTCTCAATTATTCTAACATTAGTCTCACTGGGGTTGAATTTTCAGTTCTCTCCTGTGGTTTGGACTTTTGTATTCCACCTTCTAAGATCAATAAGGAATAGGTTTATTCTGAATTTGAGTTACTGTACTCATAAATCAATCATCATGTTCCTAGATCTTCTGAAAAGTGTTCTGAAGTCAAAGCTCGGTTGTTTGAGTTTGCTACTGAATACTCTGCGCTAGGTTGTGAGAAAGATTCTCTTGACTGGTGTAGTGTTTATTATCGAACAATTAAGTCCTTACGTTCGCGGGAAGACATTTATATTACCAAGAGAGATAAGGGTTCCGGTGTCGTGATATTAAATAGACAGGATCATCTAACTAAAATGCACAGTATTTTGGATGATTCTTCTAAGTTTACTGCTATCGGTCCTGTCGATACATTTGATAACACCGGTAAAATAGAAGCCAAAGTTCTACGTTCGCTGTTCTCCTTGTATAAGAACAATTTGATTTCCAAAGACATCTATAGCAGGATCAGGCTGGTAGGCTCGCAACGCCCTAGGATGTACGGCCTTCCAAAGGTCCATAAGGAAGGGGTCCACTTAGACCTATTTTGTCTATGGTGCGCTCCGTACAGCATGAGTTTGCTAGGTGGTTGGCCGAGATTCTTCGACCTTTGTCTGATGGACTGTCCACGTACAATGTTCTTGACTCCTTCAGTTTTTCTAGTTTCGTCAGAAACTTAGACTTTTCCTCCAGAGAAAATTTTATGGTCTCTTACGACATAGTCAGTTTGTACATAAATGTTCCGTTAACTGATACTATAAACATTTGTGTAGACATGTTGTATAGAGGAAATTTAGGCTCCGCAGTGATTCCCGGGAATTATTCTTAGAGTGTATGCGGTTGGCAACTGAGGGGGTCAAATTTAGTTTTGACGGGACGATGTATGCACAGACTGACGGGGTTGGGATGGGTAGTCGTTTGGGTCCTGTTTTTGCAAATATTTTTGTGGAATATTATGAGCGTTTGTTATTTGAGAAGGTTGATGAGCCTTTGATATATCAACGTTATGTCGATGACACCTTCTCTTTATTTTATAACACTTCAGATGATGAACGCTTTCTAGTTCAGTTAAATACTTTACATCCTTCCCTTCAGTTTACTATGGAGATAGAGAAGGATGGATGTTTCCCAGTTTTTGATGTCTGTGTTCAGCGCCGGGACGGGGTTTTCGTGGCATCGGTTTAAACCCACCTTTACTGGTTTGTACACCAATTGGAACTCATTTGTTCCTAAATCCCGTAAAATAGGTCTAATAGAATCTTTGGTTCACCGTGCCCTTAACATTTGTTCTCCGGAGTGTTTGAGCAGCGAATTAATTAGCTTGCAAAATATTTTCGAAGGTAACGGGTACCCAACTAATGTAGTAAAAACGGGTGATTGTTTGTAAGGTCAAAAGTTTTAAAGAACCAAAAGTTGAAGGACCTAGTCGCTGTCTTTTCTATTTAAACGTATCCTGGGTTGGAAGAAAATGTCAAACTGTTACTGATACATTTTCGGCATGTGTTTTGTCCTGTTATTTTTCGATGCAGTTCCGTGTTGCTTTTCAGACAAGACCTGTGTTTCCATCCTTCAGCAAGGATACGTTGTCCTATTTTCGGAAAAGTTCTGTTGTTTACAAATATAAGTGCTGCTGCGATGCGGCATATATAGGACGAACCAATCTGAGGTTAGAGACGCGGATTGCGCAAACGTCCCAGCGAATATACGTTCAGGTAGCCCTCTCAGAACTATAAGAACAACCCAAGCAGTTCTGGATTCAGCAATTGGCCAACACCTGCTGGACAATCAAGCATGTGCCTCCTCGTATGAGGACAATTGGCTTACTGTTTTGCACAGTGCTCGATCGGCATATCATCTTTGCGGTTTGGAGGCTATTTGCCTAAATATCCGGCAGCCAAACCTGTGCAGACAGAAAGAGCATTTCCTTCGCTCCTTACAATTACTGCAGAGTTTATGAGTGGTAACATATTTTCTTTTTATTTCACTCTTGTGGAATTATATGTATGCACTCCACTTATATTTTAATTTATTTTTCATTAAAGTTTACTTTTAAACGAGTTCCATCTTCTCCCAGTATTGTAAGTAATCCTTTGGTTTTGTCCTTCTTTGACCCTTTATAATTAAGCCAACGAAGCCCTTGATATGTGTTGGTCGAAAGGTTCCTCGGCCTTGGGATAATTATGACGTCTACTTTATTTAAGGATATATATATATATATATATATATATATATATATATATATATAACTTTAATCCAAAAGGAAAGCAGGTAGGTAAATCCTAAAATCCCGATCCTAATTAATATTAATTACATTGATATTAAAATTGATCAAGGGGGAGGACTCAATGCAATTTATATTCAAATTACAGAGCCAATTATAAAATAAAACAAATTCCGATGTTCAAATTCGTTGAATGGCCATTTCTACGAGAAATTTATACGAGAAATTTCTCGTCTCATCAGCAATGAATTTTATTTTAAAAAGCCAAATGACAAAATGAACAAAGATATTTTACCGGCAGAAGTTAAAAAAAATCTTTCATCACGGAAAATTAAAGGGGTGGGATTAATAAGGAAGTAGACAGATATCTATGTCTATTTTAAATTTTAGATTTTTTGAAAAACACCACCCCTTAACTGAGTCGAGAGTGAAAAGTTGAAAATTAGTCTTGTCTGATCGAATGAAATGGTAAGAAGAAGAATAAAAAAAAGGAAGGAAGTAAAAGGGAGAAAGTAAAGAAAGGGGAAATGGTTCGTTGACATTGTTATCAATCTTGTTAAAAAAAAAATCCTAGCGGTTTTTAGTTTAAATAAATGGGATAAATATTATAGAAAATCTTTTTAGGAAAATTTGACATAAAAATTTAAATTTAAATATAAATCTCAAAATTAGATTTAAATTAAAAAATTAAAAATTTAATAGAAAATAAATAAAAATTAATAAAGTATAAACAATAATAAAAAATATAAATAAAAGAAATAACTTATGGAGTATATCAATTCAGCAAGTGTACACAATCACACACACACACACTCACACACACACACACACACACACACACACACATATATATATATATTGCAATGGTTGTTACAATGGTTTCTAAAAGCATAGTATCACTACACAAAAATTTACGTGTTTCGGAGCTACATTTGCTTCTCATCTGATGATAAGCTGAAATGGAAAATAAATGGTGAAAACGATTTATGTTTTGTAATATGATATGTAAGTAAATGAGGTGGGAGTTTAGTACGATTTAGCTGGCAGTTTGTAGTCATAGTGATACAGACTTGGCTTAGGAGAGGGGTGCAGAGTAGCTTTGGACAGGTCACTTTTTAGTTTTGTCTGGGTAATTCTTATATTGGGATGTAAGGTTTTTTTAAGAAAGGGTAGAGACTTTTTATTTTACTTATATCTATGAGTGAATAGAATAAAGTTGCTATTAATGTTGTGTGAGTTTATTTTCTTTTATTTATACGATGTTCGTTTTTTTTATTTTGAGGATTAAACATGGGTATTAATTACCTTTTTGGAGGGCATTATTTTATGTGAGTGAAGTATTTTTTGGTTAATTAAATTTTAACGAAAAACATTCATAGATAGTAGTAAAATAAAAAGTATCTACCCTTTCTTAAAAAAACCTTACATCCCAATATAAGAATTACCCAGACAAAACTAAAAACAGCCAAGATTGGAACGATAATACTGGAGAAAAATTAAACACTCAAGCGATGGGGAAAATATATAGAAGATCTTTTCTGCGACAAGAGAGAGCAACCTATAATACGCAAAGGTGAGGACGGACCGAAAATATTAAAGTCCGAAGTGGAAGCTGCAATGGCCAAACTGAATAGAAACAAAGCAGCTGGTCCAGGCGGCATTTTAATAGAGCTGCTGTTAGTCCTGAAATAATTCGGCATAGAAAAAATTACGGAAATAATAAATGAAATTTATAATAGTGGAATAATGCCAGACGACCTATGCGAATCCATTTTCGTAGCATTGCCTAAGAAGCAAGGTGCAAACGAGTGTGAACTACACCGAACTATTAGCTTAATGAGTCACATTACGAAACTGACAGTCCGAATACTGATGAATAGAGCAAGAAATAGAATCAGGCCAGAGATATGACAAGAACAGTGCGGGTTCGTCAAAGACACTGGGACAAGGAACGCCATATTTATGATTAGGATGCTCTCTGAAGAGCAATACAAATGAAGAAGGACTTATACCTGTGCTTTATTGACTAAGCGTTCGACAAATACGCCACAAAGAATTGATGGAGATGCTCAGCAGGCTCGATATATTTTGGAAAGACATTAGGGTAATTAAAAACCTTTACTGGCAACAACCTGTCCGTATGCAGACAGGTAACGAATTCAGCAGTTATACAAAGATAGAAAGAGGCGTAAGACAGGGATGTGTATTTTCACCGGATTTATTTAACTTGTACAGTGAAAATATTTTGAGGACCATAGATGTTATGCCACGATTTGTCATCGGAGGTCACAATCTGAACAACATAAGACACGGAAAAAACTGCAGGACCTCCTACAGAAGACAGCTGAAGAGAGTGACATGAAGGGATTACAAATAAACTGCAAGAAAAACGAAAGCGTGGTCGTCAGCAAAAAGAGCAACCCAAAGTGCCAAATACTGGTAGGGTGTGTTAAAATCAAGTAGATATGAAAATTCAAATATCTTGGAAGTGTTCTAACTGAAGACGGAATATGCGCCACAGAGATCCACAGGTGAATTGGCATGGCGAAAGACGCGTTCCAGAACCTGACTAAAGTATTAAGACACAGAAAACTTTCACTAGAAACAAAGAAGAGAGTACTGGATTGTTATGTGATGTCAGTTCTTCAATATGGCAGCGAATGTTGGAAAATATCAACAAAGATGAAGGAAAAGCTTGAAGCAATTGAAATGTGGTTCTACAGAAGGATGCTGCGGATATCCTGGACCGAGTATGTGAACAATGACGAGGTTTTGAAAATGATGGAAACGAAAAGGAAATTAATATTGAGCATCAGGAAGAGACAACTAAAGTTCCTGGGACATACAATAAGAAAGGAGGGTTTGGAGAACCTGATACTAACAGGCCAGATAGACGGAGAAATAGACAGAAGAAAGCAGCGGATAACATATTTAAAAAGCCTGAGCAGGTGAATGACAGAATGGGGGCTGATAGACGTTACAGGAGAACTATTTAATTAGATTTATTCTAAGGGCCCTGGTAAAAGTTAATCAAACTACTCTTAATGTGTAAAAGTAAATTGGATTTAGTGTTAAAAATAAATAAAAAATATATAAAAAATAATATTATAAAAAATATATAAAAATATATTTAAAAAATATATAAAATATATAAAAAAGAAAAAAGAAAAAATATATATAAAAAGAAAAATATATATAAAAAATATTAAAATTATATACACATACATATACATATATATACATATACACACATACATACATGTATATACATACATATACATACACAAACATACACACAGATACACATATATATATATATATATATATATATACAAAATAATTTAAAAAATAATATAAAAAAAATGAAATAAAATAAAAAATAAAAAATAAAAAAATATAGGTACATATATTCTTACTTGTTAAATGATAGATACTAAGATAGGAAAAAGGAAGAAGGAATCTATATGGCTAGGATCACTCATTGGTAGTGGGGTTCAAATTTAATAGTTAAAAATTAAATTAATTAATTAATCAATGAATTTTTTTCCTAGACTAAATTTAAAATTTAATTCTAAGTGTAAAAGTTCACATTTTCGTCTCATGCCGGCATTTGCTAATGAATTCCTTTCTTAAATTCAAGAGTAGGTGCTGGTTAGGGTATTTTAATATTTGTAATTTTTCCTGTAAACATTTCAAGAGGTTACGTCCGGTGAGTGGGGTGGCCATTCAACTAGTCCACTTTTTCCTATTCACTGACCAGTAAAACTTTGATATTGGTACGTGCGTGCTCTGTGATTGACGTGTGCAGGATCACCATAATGCATGAAGAGCAGTTTTTGACGAGTGATTAGTGAACATCGTCCAAGAAATCAACCATTTTGTTTTTTAGAAAGCGGTTGTGCTCATCACCTGTACGCCTGTTCAGAAGTACACGAAGTCTTAATATCCTATCACCAACAACACTAGCCAAAATGTTGACTGAGAACCACTGAGATAATTTGCATATGGATTTTCATTTGCCCATACATGCTGATTGTGGAAGTTGACCGTTCTATTCTGTGTAATCCGTGAAGGCAGGAAAGTTTGGAATCTCATTGCAGTGCTGTAAGAACCATTGGCAGAACACAACTCATACAGGTTAATCTCCTGGTGAGAACGTCTTTATAGGTACAGCTGTTGTTTGAAACACACTCCAAACATTCGAAAGGGGAATAGCCACTTGGCTTGCCAACTGCCGAGTGCTGATTTCAGGAGTATTATGCACAATATCCAGAATCTGCATTTCTTCCCCAGGCATCGTGGACCGTGGTAGTCCTCTGCCACCAGCACGAGGTTCGAAAGTCCAATCTTCACATATGTAGCAAAATATATTCGCAAATGTATATTCGCAAATGTTCTCCTAATCGGAGATTTCCTGGTAGAGATGACGAGCGTGTACAGCATTACCGTCCACAAAACCATAAACAAAGTGGATATCTCTCCTGAGTTGTGAACGTGTCCAGTCAACAGTCATCAAGCAACATTTCACACGCGAGAAACAAGGGGGAAATCCTGTCCGGTTGGTGACACAAAAGCGATCTGACTGTTTGTGCGGTCCACTGCTTAGCATGTTAGGTGCCACATGTGGGAGATAAAGGTATTCTGGCTAGCACAAGTTTGAAAAGCCTATAACTCGGAAACCAAGCTATTCCAGACATATGTTTTTAGAATTTTTTTTATTTTTATATTTAGATATAGGGAACACAGTCCTAGATGTTATGGTATCTATTCTTGAAACAGCCTATATATATATATATATATATATATATATATATATATATATAAGATAACGACATATATTTTTACTGAGCGGCTTGGTATGACGATAATCTACGTCTGATCAAATAGCCGTTGTTTTCAGGTCCACCCTGGCTCGGAGTGTTAGCCCCTGTTAGGTTTCCAGGTACGGGGCGATAAATAACTCCCCATCTGGGTCAAGACACGTTGAAAGTATAAGCAATTTGCTAGTAAACATATCACCAATACATTCTAATAGTAAAAGAAAAACTTTCCGGAAATATATTTTTGCAAAAATTTAAAAAATTAAACAAAAATTGCCAGCAATATATTTTCTAAGCACCACTTAGATGTGGCACAAGGCCCAAATATAAGGTAACCAGTAAGGAAAAAACTCACTACTCACTTGTAATAGGTTCTAACGATACAAGCCTGTTAATCATTACACTAAGTTGAGGTGCCCCTATTGATTTTCTTTTGTTGATTTTGTAAGCGTCACTTAGATGTGGCACAAAGTTAAAAAATGCGGGCACGTAGTGAGTATCGAAGTCACTACTTATTATTAGTAACAGGTTCTAGTGAGACAAGCTTGCTATGCATTACGTCGAGATGCCCACAGCAATACATTTCTGTAAAGAAAAAATATTACCAGCAATAAATTTCTGTAAATGAAGGAAATTAAATTTTGGTATTAAATAACACATAAGGAGTTGATATGGGGCTAAAAAACAAAAACAAAAAATATTAAGAACATTTGTTTGTAGCTGAAGGCATAGAATTGCGTTCGAAATATATTTAGTTGCAGCCGCAAATTTATGTTCAAAATATTTAGATTTTGGCAATAAATAATTCATAGAGTTTATATGCCGCTAAACAAAATCAACCAACCAACAATATTGGGAGAAAAAATGTATGACAAAGCGGAAAATAGTTAGCATGTGATGCTTGTCGTTCTTTCGGTCAACATCGGGCTGAATTTGTAACGTTGCAGCGACTATACACACATTTCTGTTCCTAAAGAATTATTTGATTTTTTGTTTATTAATCTGATTTATATATTTATTAATCAACGCGGTTTAATGCTTAGAAATCTTGGATCGCACGGCAATTACTATTGAGTAGTGAGGTTGATCATCAATGGGGGCTCCTTAAACTTGACTTTGTGTCACAACTAAGCTATGCTTAGTAAATCTGTCTAATCCGGCACCGCGATATGGTGCAAGGGGTAGCAACCTTGTCTCGTAAGGACATTTTATAACTGGGTAGTGAGTTCGATCCTCGCTAGATACCCCATACTTTCAGCATTTTGCCACATCTAAGCTGCGCTTAAAAAATCTTAAAACATATTTATTACTTTACGCGTTATTTTTAACGAATAGCCGTTTTATGATGAGCATACACTGTAGTCAGTTTCTATTTGCTTTAATGAATTTCTGAAATAAAAAACATATTTCGGATTAAAAAAGAAATCCATTAATTTCTTTAGAAATTATTTTGTTCGAGAATGAGTGAATGAAAATTAAGCCAAATGGGCACTTGCTTGACAGAGAAGTTCGCCATCTCCGAGCAGACAAGTCACGTTGCGTCAGCTGCTCACTAAACTTCCACAGAATACTCTGAGGCATTGTCATAGCATTAAAACTGTGAAATTTTCAAACTTTAAAAATATTAGTGATATATCATTTAGTTTATATTTAGTGCTCTTGTTTTCATAGGATAGATAAAAATGAAAAAAATGCTTTGAAGTAATCGAATAATATTCATTTTGGAATTCCCTGTAGGTAAACTGGATCGACATACACCCTATGAAGGCCAGAGAACACAACACCCGAAATACTGTGATAATAACAAAGATGAGGAGAATAGTACGCGTACAAATAGTGTAATTAATGTCATTGCTTTATTTAAGATATGAGACATTCTATAAAGTTAATTCGATGTAGTCATTTCATACAAGGTCGGCTGAGTGAGTGAAGCCGAGCAGGCTGCTTTCCTGAAAAAATGGCTTCATCTACACTGCAGCAGGTAGAAAAGTTTCTTTATCGTGGTTAAAGGAGAGCTGCTTTGTTTTGAAAGCATTACAATTTACGAGCCATTTTTTACCCAAATCCATTATTTAATTCGGAACTTCTTGGATGGAATAAAAACATCGATGCTAGCTTTAACCTAGGAAAAGACCTCTGAGGTGCAGTCTTCGAAAGGGAGACTAAAAACTTTGTTCCAACAGATATCACAAAGGAAATCGCGAAACGATTCCCAATCCACTCTTTGTTAGCAGGAAGATATTCTCTTAATCGAAGAATCCTAGAAGTAGGAGTGGAAAAAGATATTAAAAGAAACCACAGCATGACCAGAGTTGGTATGAGAGCAGAGCTGCATGGCCTAGCAAGAGTCAGGTACTGAAATAAAGCAGATATCTATGAAAAAGCGTGTCCTTCGGGGTTACTGGGGAAATGTATGGGGAAATCCACCACATGAGTGAGAGACCGAGTGGTTGCGAATTTCGAGGTATTGTAGCCAGTAGAATCAGTAACAGAGTTTTGAAGCCATTTAGAATGGTGCGCATTGAAATCACTGAATATAGACATATTAGCGATTGTTCCATGCTAAACAGTACTACAGGTAATATAGACAAGCAATACCCTTTCCTCTCACCCATTCGCTGCCTCTAACTTATCAGCACAAGGTGGAGAACTCAGATTTTAACGTGTTATGTACGTCATATATATATATATATATATATATGCATATTGTTAAATTGTAATGGAGTTTTGGTGTCAAATTTGCAATTTTTCAGGAGTTTACTGGTAAAAAAGCATTCTAAGCAAAAAAGTTTTATCATGAAGTGCTCAATATTGAGATGGCCCTTCAGATCTTTCTCGAAACGCATAATGCGCAATTATTTATCCGAAGCATAAACCAAGCAATTTAAAAAAATATTGGATGTTATGTCAACAAAGATGAGGACAACAGTTCTTACAATGTAAATTAGTTTAAATAAATTGTTTATATCATATCTACTATTAAATATCCTTCGTCCTAAGAAACGTTAAATACTGTATTAACGTGGACGTCAATATATATATATATATATATATATATATATATATTAAAACTAAAGATGAACCTGACAGAGGGGAGAAAGTGGGAGGGGCAGGCACCAGATAGTAATTATGTGGAGTCCATCCACACAATCTCTCTGTTTATCGAGAGACGGGGTGCTAACGTTGATGTATAGTGACTCCAATACCTGTAAATGAAACACTGGATGTTAACCAGACAAGAAAGTGAACTGGTCCACACTAAAGCCAAGCACACTATTCTGCTACTTATAAAGTGTTCAGTGATTGCTGACCCGGAATTGTTCACAAGTTGACTAACACGGACATCCGGTTTTGAGTATTCTTAATGGCCCATGTTGCTTAACTCTGGAATCCAGTCTCTGTGATATATTCCTATGTGGTTATTACCACAACTAAAAATAAACAGAAGAAATATGATGGGGAGGAAGTCAGTCCTTTTTTATAGACAGAAAAGCAGAACGAGTGCCAAAACGGGCCATAATCTGAGCAGAGAAATAACAAGAAGTAACTGCTTGCGCGATTTGTTTAGGCAAAAGCTCACTATGTGAACCGATGTAACGAAGCCTTAAATAAACTGGACATTTTTCCACCCCGTCTCTATGTAAACAGAGAGATTGTGCGATTGGACTCCACATCATTACCATTTAGTGCCTGCTTCTCCCCACTTTGTTCTTCACCCTCTGTCATGTTCATCCTCAGCTATAATATTTTAAAATATTGAAGAATTTTAAAAAAGTCCAATTTGACCCTGACGAAAAATGGGATTGAAACCGGTCGGTCATTTTCGTGTTTCCTTTTTTTCTTCCATCATTTTAAAAATGCCTGTAAGTATGAAATTAACTTTATTTCTTATTGTGTAAACATTTTGTACCTCTCTCTCTCTCTCTCTCTCTCTCTATATCTATATATATATATATATATATATATATATATGTGTGTGTGTGTGTAAACATAAATTTATAACCCAACATAGATATCTGCAGCATAATATATATATATATATATATATATATATATATATATATATGCATGCATGTATTATGTTGGTTTGTACGCTGTACTAAAATTGAGTTTCTAGACGCTACTCTTGATCTAATTAATAATGCTATATAAAACATAATGCTAACCCAATCTACATCTTATTAAACACATACAGCATTCAATTGAACACAGAATAGAAACCAACTTCTCAACTGAAAACATTTCCTTTAAACACACCCATTACGACAATACAACCTCAAAAACAGGGGCTATAAATTCAATGATATTAACTATCATAAGCAAATTAATCATAATACCAAACACACTTGATATAAATTTAGTACACACCAAAATTTAATCAAATAATTAGTAAGTTAGGCAATAAATTCCTGAACCTCATTTAGAAACACTTTCCCTTAGCAGAAGTATTAATATGAATACACTGAATCATAGTTATAGCTGCACTGATAAACTGGATATGATAATAAAAAAAACAACAATAAATTCCTAAAACAATATAATAAAATCATAACCAACTTATAACCAACTTATTATAAATAATTATAATAACTCTTATTCTTGCAAGTGTCATAAATAAAAAAAATGCCTTACAAATTCCATAGTATACCAAACTACTATCTGCATTACTGAAAATTCTAATGTTACCAGACAATATGTGAGCTGTACTTAGTATAGTCTTAAGACACGTTTTTGACAGTGTAACCTATTTTTCACTGATAAAATATATAGTAAATCTACCTCACTTTCTAAATACTACTAGCAATAGAAAGATACTAATAAATCTCCTCCAGTAAAATGGAAAATATTAACAAAAGCTAGAACATGTAAGTCGTTACATGAAATACTTTGCTGACAAAAAAAACCCAAAAAAACAAACAAAAAACAACCATATAATTAGGATCCCAAACGCTAGCTTGTTAAACAAACGTAATAAAATCACTAATTTTTGCTACCATAGAATTTTCGATATCTTTAAAAATATCGAAAATTATATTAATTAATTTACTATATGCTCTTAACTATAGGATTTACACCTTTTTAAACAAATACCTTAAAATTTAATAATTTAAACTCATATTTTGTCCTCTTTTTATTTAGTACTTATGTTTCTACATCTTCACGTACGTTCTTCCTAATCTGTTTGAATTTTTTATATTAACAGAACCCTTTATTATCCTTAACTATTTAATATTTTTCTTACACTTCAATTTTTATATTCTGTGCTACTGTCTTATTTTCAGTTTAAACTTTTGATATGTCTAGTCTTTGGCAAAATAATTCTTCATTTGGTTTATGATTTTACACATTCAATTCTTTTAAAATGTAATAACCTCCCACCCGACTTTATTTATCTCATTTAATGATCTTCGTTATTTTAGTTTAATTTAATTTTTTAAATATCTATCTATCTATCTATCTATCTATCTATCTATCTATCTATCTATCTATCTATCTATCTATCTATCTATCTATCTAAGTAAATTAACCACATTTCACCGAAACATTATAGCTGTTAAGTTGCAATATGCTATAATAATAATAATAATAATAATAATAATAATAATAATAATATTTTGGTCAAGCAAATAGAAAGCATATTGACGAAAATAAATTAGCCAATGTACGAAGATACATCATGCGAAATAACCGATTGACAGAGGCTGAAATTAATGAGATAAAAAGAATTGTAACCAGAATAGACGAATCAACAAAATATGAAAAGGAACCTGAATCAGAAATAAAAAGTAATAACATCAAACAAGCCACAGGTCATAATGTAGAAACCGTGATACACACAAATCACTGTGAAGATAATGCTGTAAGTTTCAAAGTGCAGGAAAGGTGTGATCGTAGTCAGTTACAAGATGACAATAAAACGAGTTCAGAACACATTGAACAGAATAATTTTACGGAAAACAAGAAGCCAAGGAAGAAATCAAGAACCAGATAAGTCAAATAAAAAAATATTGCAATGGAGGAACGATAACAGTTCCCAAAATTACAACCAACAAAGCATAACCTCGAAACTATTAAGCTCAAATTAATTTTGGATGAAGAAGACACTCATATAAATATCAATAAAGCAATATATGCATCAGCAATAGCAGCAACAACAAAAAATTGAACATCAAATTAAACACAAGGCAGTCTCGCAGATATGAAGCTCCACATTGGAAAAGAAAAATAGAAAAAGAAATCGAACAACTTAGAAGTGAACTATTAGTACTGGATGAACTGAGTAGAGGAATAAATGTAAGAATTAGGAAAAGCAGAAGAGTCGAAAGAAAATACAACATTAGAAATGAAAACGAAGTCCTATCAACTAAGGAAAAATAAAGCAAACAGTAAAACTGAAGGCTCAAAGAGTAAGACGCTATGAGAAAAGATCAAGATTCTACAGACAAAACTAGATTTTTCAAACCGATGCAAAGAAATTTTACAGGGAAATAGGTAAAAAAAAGAATTGAAGTGACAGTCCCTACCAAAATGTAGGGTTCTGGAAAAAATATGGGCTTGCCCTAAAGAACAAAACAAAGAAGTAGATTGGATTGCACAAGAGATAGAACGAATAAAAAATAAACCAGAATAGACATAGGCTGGAATTACAGAAGAGGATGTTAAATTTGCAAGAAAAAAAAACACAATTGGAAATATCCAGGTATAGATAAAATTCCTAACTTTTGGCTATATTATTTTAAAAAAGCACATAGGAAACTAGCCAAAGAACTTCAAGAAATGGTTGACAATCCCACTAAAATTCCCGCATGGATGACCAAAGGAATTACATTTCTTCTACCCAAGAATAGCGACACAAACAAACCCAAAAACTACAGACCAGTTACATGCCTTCCGACAACATATAAACTATTAATATCTATTTTAACAAAATAGACAAATTTATTCTTGGAAAGAAGTGATATGTTACCGCTTGAATAAAAAGGGTGCAAACCGGGCTGTTACGGATGTAAAGACTAATTGCTTATTAACAGAATGATCCTGGAAAACTGCTACAGTACAACGAAAACCTTAGTACTGCCTGGATAGATTATCGTAAGGCATTCCATAGTGTAACCACATTCCTGGATTTTAAAGACTTTAAATATATACAAGATATCACTCCCGTCATCATCAATTTCATCAAAAGTGCATGTCTATATGGAAAACAACCCTTTACTTCAATCATATAAATGGAACCTATAAGTCTGGTAAAATAAACATCAAAAGACATATTGAAAGATTCTAATATATTTGGTAAACGTCTAGGTTTACCAAACTTATTTCAGCCACCATCTTCTCATGTAGCAAGCTCCTTCTCATCTTCACACTACACACATGCATTTCTTTCTTATACTAAGTAATTTCAATGAAACAACTGCCTGATCACAGAACATTCGTAAGCAATCTGGTATCACGAATAATTTAATCATATAATCGAAGAAATTACATTTATTTCCTGTTTGTGATAACAATTGAATATTAATAATAATAATAATAATAATAATAATAATAATAATAATAAACATCAAAAGAGGTATATTTCAAGTTGATTCTTTGTCTCTCTTACTATTCTGCATATCATTAATAGCACTAACCAGTCAAATTAATAAGACAGAATGTGATTATAAAATAGACCAAAAGAAAATAAGCCATCTATTTTACATGGATGACTTAAAGCTGTATGCTAAGAAGGATAATGAGCTGAAAACGTCTTCTGCAAACTGTAAAATGCTTAAGCGAGGACATTGGAATGAAATTCAATTTGAATAAATATGCTAAAGCTAGGGCTTTACGTAGATCACCACAAGAAACATCCTCAATTAGTTTAGACCCTGCTGTAACAATAAAGGAATTAAAGCCAGCAGAAGCTTATAAATAACTAGGTGTAAATGATGGTGAAAAAATTCACCATAAAAAATGAAAGAAATAGTGCGTAAAGAGTACTATAGAAGGCTACGAATGATGTTAAAAACTGAATTGAATTCTCAGAACAGAATTAATAGCCTTGCAATCCCAGTTGTCCAATATAGTTTCAACATCTTAAACTGGAATTTAGACGACATCCGGCTGATGTAGACCGTCTATACATATCCCGTAAAGAAGGTGGAAGAGGTTTTATTCAGCTAGAATTGTCATACAAGACAACTACTATTGGCTTACTAACATACATAGAAACAACAAAGGACTGGATGATACAATTAGTAAGACAACATGAAGAAAGAAAGAAAAAATATTCAATAATAAAAGAAGGCAGTAAATACAAACAAGATTTACATTTAGTAGATTCTGTAGAAAAGCAAGACAGAAGCCAAGAACCAACAATTGCAGCAAAAAATATGGAGATGTAAGCCAAAGATAAAAGCTCTTGAACAGATGAAACAACGCTTGCAAGACAAACCTCTTCATGGCCAATATCCAGAACAAGCCAATAAATCCAATGTTGATAAAGTTAATATTCATAGATGGTTACGTGCATCTGGATTAAAGTCTGAGACTGAAGGCTTTATTGTTGCAGCGCAAGACCAAAGTCTTTTTACTAGAAACTTTCAGGCAAATATTATACATAATAATATGGATCCAAAATGCAGATTTTGTGATAAACACCAAGAAACAATAGACCATCTAATCTCAGGCTGTTCTGTACTTGCCCCAAATGAATATAAAAATCACCACGATAGAGTGGGGCAAAATTTATATTGAACAATGTGCAAACACTATGGAAAATCTGTAAACAAACACTGGTATGAACATCACCCAGCACCGCTTACACAAATAGAAGATGTCCCCATTTTATGAGATTACACCATCTACACAGACAGAAAAATTGAAGCAAATCCGCCGGACATTATTGTTAAAAACCAGAAAAAAAAACTTGTCTATTAATTGACATGGCTTGTCCAGCGGATTGTAACATAGCAACCAAGGAATTTGTAAAACTGTCAAAATATAAAGACATGGAAATTGAAAAATAAAAAATGTGGAAATTGAAAACAAGAGTTGTGCCAGTGATATTAGGTGCACTTGGAATGATAAAAAATGGAGCAAAACAGCACATTGAAAGAATCCCTGGAAACCCGAGCTTATTAAGTACAGCCCACACACTAAGAAGAACTTTGTCAATGTAACGCTAGGGATGATGGGGAGGATAAAAAACATGAAATGGAGCCATAACAACACGCCACGACCTGCCCTAGGTCTTCCCGCAGACTTGGTTGGTAGTGCAACCATAGCAGAAATAGAAATATGATGAAAAATGACATAATAATAATAATGACATATATATATATATATATATATATATATATATATATATATATATATATATATAAACAGTTCAAGGAAAAATATTTAGGGAAAACTTTCATAAACATATTTATATTTTTATTTACGGCCTTACGCTATGTTCTCTGGTTACCGTATTGAACGTTCGTTCGGTGCGGTTACAAGATTGAACACTCTCAAATGCTGACATATGTACATTTCGTAAAAACTTTAAACGCTATGAAATCTGTCATTCTGCGACTTGCGCCAATGGCCTGGTGAGTGAATCTTCAACTACTGACAAATTAGTCAGGTTTCAGTCCCGGCATGAAGCAAATGGTTAATTTTGGCCCCTGTGTGAATAGTTTAAAAATAAACATGTATATATATATATATATATATATATATATATATATATATAAACTTATTTATAAATGGATCTTTGTCTGCGTGTGCGTCCGTTACCTATAGACTCCAAAACGGCTGAACCGATTTTCTTTAAAATTTACACAGTTGTACTATAATCGTCTGTGAGTGTTCTCGGCTAGATTTTGTTTCCAAGGTACCTCAGATAAATCTCGAAAATTGATAATCGAAAAAATCGGGTTATAGAAGGAGTGGTCCGATTTTAATCAAATTTTATACACTCATAGACAAAGACATAAGAAACGATAATCAGATTTTTCAAGATTGCAGTTCTTACAATAGTGCAGAAAATCGATAATATATATATAAAGCAAGATGTTTGCGTGTGTGTGTGTGTCTGTTTATCTGTCTGTATGCCCTTTATACAAATCCACAATTTTTATCCGATTCTCACCAAACTTCACACAAATATTCTTTAGGGTAAGTCTGAGCTCCAGGACCATGGATTAGTTTCAAAGCTTTCATTACACCCTAGCAATGCCGGGCTATACTGCTAGTATATATATATATATATATATATACATATATATATATATATATATATATATTCTCAAATTTCTATTACATTATTTTTTGTTTAATCCAACGAAATTCTGTCTTTGATTGTGACGGGGTTTTTCTTTTCGAAATTTTTCTGTCACAACTAATAAAATAATATATATTGTTATTTATCTTGCATGATTTTTTATACATTTATAAAATAGAAATGTAATAAACGACAAAATAATGACTACATTCTTAGTGAGAATGGCAAATGGAGGTCACTTCCTGTATATGAGTTGGCTTTTATAATTCCCTCTTTATTATATGTCGAACAGTATACAACATTTCAGAAGAAGATTTATTGTCGCTTGTTGGTTATGTCTGAGACTTTTTCTCTTTTGCTGTGGATTATTTTTCAAAAGTTTCTTTTAGTTTCTTTTAGTTATATATATATATATATATATATATATATATATATATATATATATATGTTTATATATATTTCTATGTTATGGGGTGGGTCATAACTATCATCTTCAAGTTCTTCGAATATTTTTTGTTTATCTATATATTGAAATGTTTTTGTTCGTAAACTATTTCATTTGACCTTTCGCCTGGAGTCACTTTCTTATCTTAATTTCTATTTGTTCTATAAAACATCAACAAAATCTCGTTTGTATAAGAAAAAATAAAACGAAGTAAAATACAGACTGCAGATGGGTTTAAAAGTATCTGTAAGAGAATCAAAAGGAAAATATAGGAAAAAAAACGTTAAAATGATGGATGGAAAAATAAATAATAATTTTATGCCCGTCAACAACGATGAGAAAAATAACGTGCAGCAAAGAGCCGAAAATGGTAACTCATTGCTGAGTGAATATAAGAAATGTAAAAACATATTACATATCTTCGGTTTCCCCTGAGACGAAGAAAACAAATACAAAGAGCTTAAAGTCGAAATTCTACAATTTATAAAAAAAAAAAATCTGAAAATCAAAGCGGAATACACAATTTACATAAAAAATAAATCACCTTAAATTAAATGAAAATAAAAAAAATAATATACTGAAAAATGATGCTATAGGTTTATGTGAGTAATAATGTCTAAAACAAATTAGTAAGGATATTTTTTAAATTTATAAACATATATATATATATATATATGATAGACTCTTCTTTCGAATTTGACGTATGAACATCTGAAAACATTCATTTTGTATGTGTGTGTTGTATGTGACATTTTAATCCCGCTAATGACCTGCATAGAAACAATTTTAAGAATAAATTTTCTCGCTGTTGCCCAGTATGGCAACAGCGAGAAAATCTATTCTGAAACTTGCTTCTATGCTAAGACATGGTTATCCGACAGACCTTTGCTAAACCTCATGTTGGCTATTCATAAGAACCTTAAGTAATTAGTTGTCACTCACCTGTGCATATGACCAGACCAGAAAAGTTGTAACTGCATCAGGAAAGTCTCAATAAACTACTGTTGGATTTTATGAGATCAGTATTGAAAACAAATCTCGTTGATAAACACAGACATGGGACCGATATGTGGTTCATGATTCCGAGCTGCACAACAGTGTGGTCAACACGTCTAGTTTATGAACCCATATTTTGCTGTTCAATTTGATACCGCTCTAATTTCATAGGCGGTGGCGAGGTTTCCAAAATGTAGCATTTGTGATCTGATTTTTTACTTCCTCATCAAGAGATACATTTGCATTCAATTTATTTTCCCTCTGTCTGTCTCTCTCTTTTTATTTATTTATATATATATATATATATATATATAGTCATTCCGCAGACAGATCTGTTTCGCTGTATCACAGCTCATCAGTATGGTTAGAGAGCCGATTGCCTTTTACCCAGGATTGAAACCCGACCGAATTTGGCGTCAGTCGGTGAATCTACCGCTTAGCTATGGGCACTCGGTAGAAGGAAGCAGACTTTTTAGCGTATATATTATCATTATACACGCCCAATAGCTGAGAGTGTTCTAATTCATTGCTGAATGAACGATGCGTATCATCGATTATCGAGAAAGACATTAATCGGCATTTCCACACAGAATTAAAAATAAAAACTTCCACTATTGCTGACAGTTATAAAAAAGTCTAAGTTACATTTGATTTGATTTGATTAGTTTTTTTGTGTGTGTAACGGCCCATCAACCCAATATAGGTCATTTAATAATTAAATTCAATTTTTTGAGAGCTTTGAAAATAATAAAAATATGATATATATATATATCATTTTGCATTCGCAATTGCATACATGGTACATGATATTCAGCTTTTGTGTACGTGTAGATAATCATTAGATGCTCTGTGTAATATATGCGCTACATGTTGAAATTCTGTTGATGTTACATTTTGGAACAGAGTTTGATTCCTTTAAGAAATTGTATGATATTATATGGAATAAAGAGTTTTTCATCTTGGTTGTTTGGTTGATTTTGTTTGCTGCATATCGCCCACTATAGTGTGACGGTAAATACTCGTGTAATCTGCTAACCTGCACGTCTCTTGATACTGCTAAGGAGCTGCCCAGTCTTTCCTTTGTAATTTCGGCAGTGTCCAAAGGTGTCTCCACGTCTTTGTGAGTGATGAAATATCTCCCACCCCACTACCTATTTCCCAAACGAAACCTAGAAAGCTTCTCGATGATCTATCGCTATTTCTATGGGAAGGGTTTAATAAAACTACATTCCTTAGTTTCATCAGTTCTAGCCTTCATCCTCCTTCCTACACTCATCGTAGAGTACTACTCCCAATGCCATTCGTATTTCATACTAGAGATGAGTCTTCCACTGAAATACCTCCAAACGAGCCGCGTCATTGAGAAATAGACCCCCAAGAGGACGATGGTTACTGTTGTGTGATGGCTCGTACTATGTGACATCCGGTCGCTTTGATGTATAAAAGACAATGTGCGCTTAGCACGGTGGCGTGTTATTATCACGGACTTCGGGAAGTAACACCTACTACTGAGAGAGACTGTAAATATTGTATACACATCTTGGTTTGTACCACTCAGTTAATAAAGTAGTTTCTTTTCATTTCTCTCTATATCTCTTCCTTCCACGATAAAATAGTTACAATCTAAATCTGTTTAACAATTATTATCACCACATATGCCCATAAACAGTGCTTCTTTCTAGGTAACTGTGTACTTCAAATGGTTTACATTGGTCATATTATTTTCCTCATTTTGTTGTCACGTTTACGGCCGTTGTGCGCTCCGACCTACTTCAGATTATATAAACTGGAATTTCGAACCAATATTTAGTTCACTGTGGTAAATTTTTTCTTGTTTCACTTACTATAACATTTCCGGATATCCCAGTTTTCAGTTAACTCCCTTTACTAACTCAATTTTTCAAGTTTTTTTTTTTTTTTTTTTTTTTACTACTGCTGTGGTTAGGTATTGAACTCACAACTCTTTGGGTCAGGTCATTTTTTGAGTTAATTCAACCAAATCTTTTATTCAGTGGGACAAGTACTATTGAGTTCGCTTCGAAACTTCCAACGTATATCATCTGAAGAAGGCCAGAGCGTACAAAGGCTGAAACGTCGTGAATATGACAATATATATGAGAGCAACAGTCCGAATATGGAAAATTATGTAAATAGTTACAATATCTAATCTCAGAACTATAGAAAAAATAAGATTGCCATTAAAAATAAATCCGGATCTCCTTACAGGTTAGATTTTGTTTGCTATAATAACATGTACTTGTTTACTTCTTCAGATTTCGAGATCATTTTTTGTATATGTAATCTGAATTATAACAATTTACACGACATTGCTATCCTTGTTGCAATTTAAAAGAATCTGCACAAGGTCTGAATTTTCAGCGTACGGATTATATTTGAATTGCTTCGTTCTCAACTCGAGCATCAGGTGGTTTGTCAGGAGGCCTAATTATTTAAGCCACCCTTACCTGACTTGTCTCACCTGCCGCTTGCTATCGTTCAATCATTAGCGATTGTTTCCCCGGCAGATGCCGTAAACATTTTCCAAGATTGCAGTAAAGTCCATTGATCTATCGATTTTTGAAACTTGCAGAGATGCCCGGAGGAATTTGTTGGTGTAATGTCGGATTATAAACAGCTCACCCGTCCTTTTTAACCATTTTGTCTCCTTTTTTGCTTTTCTTTTAATTTTTTTTCTGTTTTTTTTTCTATCATCGTTTCGATCTTGAGATGCATCCATGTTTTTATCGGCTGCGTTCTTTCATTTGTTTTCCCGCTTATCTAACGCTTGCTTCAAGCCGCTTCATTTTTACGTAAAACTCTTTTCCTGCCCGCTTTCTTTAACCGAAAAACTGGATACGTGTGGCCGAGTAGTTATGAAGCTGACAGACAATGAAAACCAACTTTGAATCTTCCCATAGTTAATTAGGAAAGAAGAGGTTGAAATGTTAGAATGTGACTGCAGATCATCCTCAGAAAAGTTGTCACTGCAACTGGGTAGTCAAATCTATTCAGAAATCATCGATTGTTTTTCTCAGTAAAAAAACATCAGAGTAGACATAGAGAACCTCTTTAGCTTTGGTTGGCAATCTATCTAGAGAAAGTTATTTAATAATGACAACCATTTTGTCTTTCTATCATTTCTCTTAAGCCCTTGTTTTGACAAAAATTTAATAAAGGGTTCTTATGCATATTAAACGTTGTTTCATCTGCGCGTCCTGCTTTTTAATATGTCCTGTGGGTGTGAGCTTTTTAAGCCTTCTTTCCTTATTACGTGCCATTATTAAACAAACATAACAGACACAGTTGTGTATCGTTAAAGTACATTGCTTTCGTTGGCAATGTAAAAGACGACTGTTCACAACGACTTTTATTACATTCCTAGTAGAAGGCGGGAAAACATAACGGCTTTTAAAAATGTCTTTCTTTCTTCCTTACTTTCTTTTCACTGAAATCAAATAGCTACTATAATATGTCTGTTCTATTTCTTCCACGCGATCAAACAGGATATTTCATTATTTATGAGATATACGCAGGGTGTAACGTATATACGCTCTACCTGAGGGTCAAAGTAAAAGAAAGCAGAAATAAAGTAATATATAGTTTCTTTCTTCTAATTATTCTCATACACAATATATTTGTTTATTCTTTAGGTTAAATAGTTAAACATAGTTTTTGTTCAATAGGCTGTGGAAAATAGAGACAATTTTATGTGGGTCCATATAAAGGGCAGAGCAAAATGTGATTGAAAAATATCATATTGGAAAAATATTTTTTCGATGGAATATTGATGTTTAAAAATATAACATAGATGCCATTATTTCTTAGAGTTTTGATATTTTTTTAATTAAAAAGAATTTCAAAATTTGATACGGTATCAGACCAGTGAAACTAGGATTCTTAAAGATATTTAAATGTCATTACTGATTACAGCATTTGATGTGACAAGAATAGATTGTTCTAGAAAAAATAATTAAATCCTAGTAAAACTTGTTATAATCAAGAATATGGAAATATTTAGAGCCAAGTGGTAATTTAATAAATTATACTGGATGTCGCAGTTTAGTGGGTGTTTTTAAGTTTTATAATGTTTGGTGTTGCCTAATTAAAATGTTGCAGAAATTCTTCGACGAAATTATTTATATTAGTTTCTTCCACCATTTATACATGCAATGAAAACATGAGATTATCATAGAAAGTATAGGGTGTGGACAAAATAATTAAAAAATCTTGAAATTTAGCCCCAAAATGAAATACTACTAATATTAAATTAACAAACATAAAAATAGACATGTTTTGACAGTTTAATCGACATTTCCAATTATGCTATTATGGTAATAGATGTTTCCATTATTTTCTCCACTCTGTATATTTTTCAGAAATTGTTGATTGATTCTTCTAAGGTATTTCAAAATACAGCATTAAAATAATGGAATTATTTTTAAATTTTATTTTTAAAATATTTTTACTTATCCATTTTTACTTCATTAAAAATGGATATTAAAGTATATTTTTCAAGTAGTAAATATATGTTTTTAAAAGTAAAAAAAAATAATTTCTAACAAGATAAACTTTTACCTGGTAATTTTTAAAAAGTTTTCCCTCTTTTTAAATAATAATAAACTTGTTCACTAAAAGAATGATTCTGTTATTTTTTGCTCATGTTTATATAAAGTGATTTTACCGTTTATTAAAAATATGTATGCTGGTAATATCTAATTTTGCATCAAATTAAAATAAATATTTACTTCTTCTGTTAAACAGTGGGAGGTACCTTCCATGTTTTGCAGAAGAGGAAGTAAATATTATTTTAATTTTATTCTGCAATTAAATATTAAAATAAGGGAGTAAATATTTATCTAAATTTTATTCTGCAAAAATTGCAAAATAATATTTAGATCAAATATCAAAATTATTACTTGTCTGAATTTTTTCTTTTTAATTATTTTTTAATATATGTTTTTGTAACTAATTCAAAACTCAGTTCATAAAGTACCTTTTCCCTTTCTACGGCATAGCTAATGTTAACGGTCAAGATAGTAAATTGTTGCAGGTCTTCAATCTACTTTCAGTGATACGAAATGGACGAATTATACCGTGTCATTTGTTAAGTCGGCTGCTAAGTGAGTTGATACACTGTGTCATACTAGTTTTTATTTTTCACTCGAATCTGTTTCGTACGTTTTAAAGTACCCATTTGTCCGTGCATGAAATAGTCTTGTCACATGGTTTACATCTTGGAATTCTAGACCAAATTCCAATACAAAATTGCAATGTTATCGTTCCTGACCTGGCATTTCGGCATCTGTAACTTAGTAAAGTGGTCCTGTGCATGACAGTATACTGCATCCGGCAGTAAGTCCTCTGATTGGGAGGTTGTGAGGAGCATGGAACCCCCTCTTAATTGCTGTTGTTCTGACACAGATTGGTAGCACATATTAGGGTCCCAGCTATGGGCAAATAATTAACCCCCAAGCTAGAGTCAAAACACTATTAAAGTATAAAAATAAACTTTTCTAGAAATATATACAAAAAAACTTTTATAGAAAAATATACATTTTTGAAGGAAAAATATTACCAACTATATATTTGGGAAGAAAGATTTATTACTATAACATTTTTGAATGAAAAAAATATTCTCACCAAATCATTTTTTAATACAAAACTAGAAGACATTTTCAGTTTTCTGAAATAAAAAGAATAAAAACAAAAAACATTAAAATCTGTCTAAATCAACCTTCTCACGAACATTAATAAAATACCTTAAAACTCCATTTTTTGGCATTAAATCACCTACAGACGTTGATATGCCATCAAAGAAAACTTAAACTCAAACTCAAACTTAGTAAAGTAGCTTTACTGTGATTTTGTACTAATATTTTCATTGCAGTTGTTCTTATGTGCTTTCCTCTTTAGTAACATCGACTTCATGAGTTTAAGCTTGGTACTTGATTGTCAGTTTGGTCTTATCAATTTTTCTTGAAATTATTAAGTGTACACATAAGGTCTGTTCTAATAGTTGTTTTCTCTCGCAGTTCCCCTATGCAGAGCTCTCTTCCGGCTTCTTGTTTGCCTGCCAAATATGGTCTTCATAAAGATAAATGCAACCTCAGTCGCCATCTTTTTTCTTTTTGAATCTTGTTCTTTTTATTGTACTTTCTTTTTATCAACATATTTTTTTCGCACTCAGTAAACCATTGTTCTTCGCAGTTATATCGTCTTCGTTGGAGTGAAATTATAACAAAAAGAAAAACATACATGTTCATACATGTATACATAGCATTTGGATGAGATTTGGGTTATCGTTCAGGCTAAACAAACAATTCACACAATTGAAAAGAAAGAAAAAAATAATTTTTACGCCCCAAAAGAAGTGATTTTATTGAACATTACGGAAATTAAATCTTTTTAAAAATATTTTAGAAAAAAAAAAACTCAAGGTTTATCTTTGGATTAAAACCCAGTTAACTTATGTACACAAAGTCTGAATAAAAGTGAAATACACATCTGCGTCGCAAAAGCTAACTTTCTTTTCTCTTTGGTAACAACACCAGGGTAGTTGGAAAAGTATATAATCCGAAAAATGTGGCCAGTTCAGAGCCATTTTTGTATCTTTTTCTGTTTTTAAACAACGTCTATTTTAATGTTGATCAACTTGATGTCATCGAAAGAACTAGACTGACAGAAATTATTTTCGTGTCACTAGTCGCTAACCACAGTGATTCAGACAAGATCACTATTGTTGACATGATATTCAAGACGAACAAATTCAAGAGATGGATGACAGAATAATTTGATAAATTTCATAGGTATCAATCAGTTGAATAAGTGTGGTATTGTCATAATTATATATTTATACTATTTTTTACTAATGTTTGGTTTTCGTCATTTTTAATATGTTCTCATTTACTTGGCAAATCTGTAAACACGGATATACGTGAGTTTTTTTCTTTTGTTTTATTTTTGTTTTAAAAATAAGAGCGGTTGGAGGGTGGAACATAATTCTTCTTCAAACGAGAACCCGGAATCGTTTTTGAACTCTATTAAGTTTGGAAAGTTGGGACGGCTTTTTCCGCCCAGATATGGCAACAATACTTCAGTTTTGGTCTCATCAGGCTCTTATAAAGACAGAGGATAGTATAAAGATTTAAGTACTTACTAGAGTGGTACAGGGAGTCGATCATTTTACTTGCATCTTTAGCCAGGGATCGTGTATAAGAGTTCCACTTCAGGTCGAGTGTGAGTTTGAGGCCTCGAAAAAGTCACGGAACCTTCTCGACGAGACATCACTTCATCGTCACTGGTGATAGTTTGAGGTTCTGTCGGCGGTGATGGAACGTACCTAGTTTCATTTATGAGGGATTGAATATAGCCAAACAGTATCTCCCCACGAGAAAGTTAGTGTTAGATCGGAAGGGAAGTCAACTGCTAATCTCTGATCTTAAGATTTTGTGTGTGGGAAATATTTTGTGATATATAAAGTCAACTTCAGTATCAAGAAATATCAAATCTGATATAATAAATAATATCGGAAAATAATAAATATATAGAAACATATAGAAAATATAGAAAAACTAAAATAAAATTTATGGTATAATTTTTAGCTTCCTTACATTTGATTAAAAATAATCGCTGAATCGTATATGGTGTTAAATATAGAATATCAGTTCTGGGAAAAAGAAATATTTCAAAATTAAATGCAACTTTGGAAGAGTTACGCCCCAAACAATAGTTTTTTTTTCTTTTTAATATATTTATTGAATTAAAAGTAGAATAAAATATTGTTGTGGAACATTTTTCTTAGTTTTATCGAACAATATTTACATTGGGAATGCGACACAAGAGACGAAGTGAAAGGATAACATTAAAATTTATAAAGGAAAACAACTGAAATTTAAATAAAGACACTGAAAGAATACACAGTTGAGCAAAATATTTATGAATGAATTAAATTTGGTAAAAGAGAAGAAAAGATTCCAATAAACTAAAAACCATTCTAAGTGCTGAAGTCCTAAACTGGGCTTACATAGATTGTTTTATTTCTTTTTTTACGGATTATCAACCTTTTAAAACACTAACATTCCTTGCTGCATTGGATACTGTTGCCATACCTGGTCAGGTGCTCCTGCTATTCATCTCGAGGTTGTTAAAGAAATTCAAAGATGCATCTGCAATGTAACCGGTCCTAACTTGGCATCACGATTTCAGTCATTTTCTCAACGCTATGACGTGGCTTCTTTTTGTCTTCGCTGAGGAGCCTTTATTTTTCCTGGGGCCACGTTTACGAGAATTTCACCGTCCTACTAGAGTATTATCTATGTCCCACCTAGTACCACGGTAAAAGACTGCTGAAATAGTAACCACCACTTCTATTCCAACAATTTCTTTGCTCTCACTTCTCGTCTATAGCTACAATCTTCAAAAATGGAAATGCAACGTCAATTGACATCTATCTTCTTGGAGACCGTTCATAATTTGTTATTTCTTCAATACACCATGTGCCCAGTATTTTCTCTCGATGTAACCCACTACACGGTCGTGGCGGCCCCATTTTGAAGAAGAATAAGTTTTTGAGGATAACAGTTTCCAGAAACGAGTCTTACTATTTCACTTAAAGCTGGGAGGAGAATATGTGAATTCGTATTTTTCCAAAGTATTTTCACGTAAGTGAATATAACGACTTGGTTAAAACTAGAAATCTCCTCTCCAATTTCTTACTTCGAGTCGTTATACATTAAACCATCCACACATCCTAGCTTACAATACCTGGTATTCCTGAGCAGTCATCAATCTAGATACTGACCAAGTTCTACGTAGCTTAACTCCGGTGATTGGATGAGAATCTGTGTTTCGACGTGATATGAAGTTAAGTCAGGTGTGATACAAAGAATAAATAAGTGTCACAATATTTTGTATAGGATTAAATTTTTATAATTCTAGTCATAATCCTGATAAAAAATCACCTCAAGCACAGCTATAATGCCACTGAACTGACGTAGAAGGAACAGAAAACCTTATCTTAAACAGAAAAGGAATGGATAAATCGTTACTCCTATTTAGAGGATTGGGAAGAAGTATGAACCTGTCCATGTCATTTAACAAGAGAGACAAAATAAAAAAACTAGTAAATAAAATTTCAGAGTTCAGAAGGATACGGTATAAATATAGAGTTAAAATAGATTTTAAAAGGAATCGGAAAGCCAATCCTAAACAGGAAAGCTGGGATATATCGCTACTCCTTTTCAAAATATTTGGGATGAGTGTGAATTAAACAATAGTCAAATATATCTGATCGTATTACAAAACTAAGCAATAGAATTGCTTCCATTTTTTTTAAATACATTGTTTTTTTTACACATCCACTGCGAATCAGTCAGTTAGTTTATGTGCCATGCATGATACCCGCTTGGACGATCATGTATCCTTTCGATTCTTGAATGACTAGACAGAAGATTTTCTTGCAGTAGGTTACCATTTCTTTCTAAGGTAGACTAGGTGTCAACCAAACCAAAGCTATAGAACCCACTCTATCCTGCTATTTATCCCATAGTTGAAGAGAAAAGGTATAGATTAATACCTTTCCAAAGGGTATCAACGCATAAGGGAAGACAACTGGAATTCGAACCCGACTCTACCCATTTATAATTGCGAGCCGATATCCCTTACATCACGGCGCATATCCACACACTCCTGAGATTACGAGCACAGATAGCATGAAAATCGCCGAGTTTCTAAAAACGTTTTTATTTGATTTTCAGTCCTAGTGTGTTGGAGATGAATTTAGCTCGCCTGCAGGTAATCGCAAGAGCAGGCTTTTATTAAAATAGCGGCAGTATATGCACCAGTAAAACGAAACTTAGTTGTCACAAAATTTCTCGACAAGGGGGCAATTCACTTATTCCGGTTACATTTTAGAGGAAGATATTCTTAGTAACTGCGTGACAAGTTGCAGCATTTTCTGGAAATACATTATCGTTCTTCGACTGCATTCAGAATAGAGGGACATTTACAGCAGGACAGGAATTAAAATATCTTGTTAAAATTATTTGCTGAATCTCAGTCAGGAAACAAATTAATAAAATGTTAAAAATCATCATCATCATCCTCAACAACAACATTACCAAAAACGACAACAACAACAGCAGTAACAATAACAATAAAAACAAATAACAAGAACAAGAAAAATCGTAAATCTATAGCAGGGGAGTAAAAGACTGCAAATGTAGCCAGCCACGAAGTAAATTTAGACAGACTCAGATAGAGACGGCCAGTATCTACTTATCCTGAAATAAAATAATTCTCATGGGTGAATATACTTTCTTTATCTTCTATGTGACCTGCCTCTTCAGGACGTAGGCGACCATGGCCTTTTACGTCTCCTTATTCCTAGTCGCTCGTAACGCGCTTTCTCCTATTAACCCCCGAACACCGCAATGCCATCCACTTGCTCAAGCTCATAAAGTTGGTCACGCATTACTTTCTCCTGTCTCTCTTTCCCGCTACTTCACCTGTGTGTATCAGGTTCTCCAAGCCCTCCTTCCTCATTTACATCTCCCACGACCTTCAGCTGTCTTTTCTAGATCTTAAGTATTAGTTTTATTTTCGTTTTCATCATATCCAAAACCTCACCTTTGCTCACATGTTCTATCCATGATATCCTCAGTATCCTCCAGCAGAACTACATTGCGGTTGTTTTAAGTCTTTTCTTTTATCTCTGAGATTGTCTTGCATTCACTGCCATATTGAAAAACACACATCACATAACCATCCAGTACTCTCTTCTTTGTTTCTTGCGAAGATTTCTTGTCCCTCGGTACTTTACTCAGCTTCTGAAATTCATCATTCGCTAAGCTAATTCGCCTTCGGATCTCAGTGTCGCACTTTGTATCTTCTGCTAGAACACTTCAAACGAATTTAAATTTCTGATTTTAGTATGTCCGTCTTGTAGTTGGAATTTTGGGATCCTTTTTTATTTGATGACCATTCACCCAGTTTTATTGTAGTTTCTTTCGGATTTCTTCAGCTACCTTCTGTAGGAAGTGTTGTAGTTTTCTTTCCGTGTCTGTAATCAGTAATACGCAATCACGTGCGTACCATATATTGTTCAAATTGTGGTCGCCAAAGATGAATCCTGGCATGAATTCTAGGGCACTCAGAATTGTCTTGCTGTATAATTTCAGATGAAAAGACACATCCATGTATTGCACTCCTTTCTATCCTTGTATATCTGGAAAATATTTTAATTACTATTATAGATCAGAAGAAAACGTACCAAAAGAAATTTTCTTTATTCTCCGAATATGAGCGAAGGAAAACGGAGGTAATTACTTTTATTAATTAATTATTAATTATAACTGTAAAATCTTTTAATTACTATTATAGATCAGAAGAAACGTACTAAAAGACATGTTTCTTTATTCTCCAAATAGGAGCAAAGGAAAAGTAAACAAAAGATAAAATGGTTATTTCTCTGTTGTTATTTTAAACCTGAGAAGAGAAAGAGAGAAGAGAAGGAAAAGGGAAATGGAATTGTTTAATGTCATAGAGTGCCACGTACTGGTCTCAGCCCACCTATGAAAACTAACAATTGTCATTCTAAACCTGAAACAAAGAGAAGAGAGACAAATTCCAATTGTTTTTCGCTGGACATTGGAGTTCTGACGACACATAGAAATAACCACATGGCATTTCTTCTTCTTCTTCTTCTTCTTCTTCTTCTTCTTCTTCTTCTTCTTCTTCTTCTTCTTCTTCTTCTATGTGCCTTGTCCCTTCAGGATGTAGGCGATCATGGCCTTCTACTTTTCCTTATCCCTCTGGTAGCTCTGAGCACGCCTTCTTCTGTTACACCATGCAATCCTCGTTCCGTCATCCACTTGATTAGGTCCTTCAAATATGTTATCCGTTGCTTTCCCCTGTCTCTTTTCCCCTCTATCTGGCCTGTTAGTATCAGATTCTCCAAGCCCTCCTTCCTCAATGCGTGTCCCAAGAACTTCAGCTGTCTCTTCCTGATGCTAAGTATTAATTTTCTTTTTGTTTCCATCATTTCCAAGACCTTCATCATTGCTCACATGCTCGATGCATGATATTCGCAGCATCCTTTTGTAGAACCACATTTCAGTTGCTTAAAGTTTTCCTTCATCTTTGATGGTATTGTCCAGCATTCACTGCCAAACAGTTATTTTTATTATCGTATCCAAAGGGCATTGTCTTGCTCGCGTGAATTGTGAAAAAGAATTAAGATAACAAATATCTAATTCTGAGTTGAAACTGGATTAGTAATTTAGAGAAGAGACATTGGATTAACATCGGGCAGGGAGGTAGGGTAGAGCAGATAACGAAAATATTTTCCGTCACCTAAAATGTTGGTGACTCGGAAATGGATATTGAAAACGTAGATGCGGAAAGTTCTTATCTAAGTGGCAATGTCAATAGACCCTTGTCAGCTTATTTTGGGCAAAGCAAGTTCAAAAAGGTTAATAGGGATTGGATTTAAAAAATTCCCCAAAATTGTTTCGTGAGAAAGAAAATTCGCCGGTTAAGTCCAGCCCAGAAAAGGGGTATGGGAAGATGACGTCATAACACTGAGAGGAATCTCATTGGTCTTGTGAACTAGCACCGAAAGGGGAGACGACCAACAATTGACGTAATGGAAAGAAGACAAATCTCATTGGGTAAACTAAAGGCGCCAACGCGTAGCAGCTAACCTCAGAATTCTATTGGCTGCGGAGATGAGGGGTTAAACAGACAGCGTCCGTCGGCCCCACACCATGGCATGGACATAAATACAGGGTCCCGAGGGACCAAAATCAGTCAGAGTGGCCTTCGAGTCAGCAGCGGTTCGAGGCAGTTCGCAGTTAGTTACCGGCCCAGAGATGTAACGACGAAGATAAGCGCCATGCATTTGGGCGCCAACCGCAGGGCTGCCGGCCAACTTGAGTTATAAACAGACAAGAAGAGAATATGCAGACAATGTTTTAAGTTCGCCAACTGAATGCAGTTTTCAGTTGAAGTTGGAGTTGAGTTGCAGCTCGAGTGGCAGAGAGTTCGAGTTCCAGGTCCGTAATGACAAAGAGATAATTACCACTCAGTTGGGTTGCCAACCATAGAAAATCGCCGCCTGCCAAAGACAGTTCTCGTTTGAAGAAGTAAATAGACAGAGAGATAATTGTCATACCGTTGGGTGCCGACCGTAGTGAAGCCTGTCGCCAATCAACCAACTAGAGTTAAGAGGAAGACATGAAGAGACTTTGCAGACAAAATTTGAAATTGTCAAATGAAGAGAGTTTTTGGTGAGAGTGATCCAAACCAGAACAAGAAATTCACCTCGATTTCGTTTCCGAAGACAAATCGCGTCAACCTACCCACAACCCAGCACTTCGGCAATTCCCGCGACATTCCGGTAAATAAGAATCAAGTTGACTAGACTTACAACGAACTTAGAACTCTGTTCGGAGCATTGAGCTGCGGCCATCCAGATTTTTCGTTATTGCTTAAGAGAATAATTCGATTTACTTAGACCTCCGTTCTGCTAATAGTTTGATAGGAGCAGGGATTGGGAATTATCCAAGAGACTATTGTGTATATTCTGTATATAAAGACCTTATTTTACAACACTTCAGACGTCGGTCCACTTATTTTTCTTGGTGCTATATTTCTTTCTTTTATTACTCAGTTGTGTTCACGCTTACCGGTTTGGTTTAGTTCGGCAGAGAGACAGCTAGGAGAGAACTCACGTGACTAACTTGTGATTAATCGGCACAGCGTGGGACAAGAGAGATCACCGTGACAGAGTCAATCTACGACCAGCTATCTGGATCGAAACCAACAGCGACCGACCGGGCATATAGTGGCATAGTAGAATCAAGTTATTAATTTCACACTCAAATATATAAGGTAGATATCAGTTTCGTCAAATAAATTAAAAGGTTAAACACTAAATTGAATTTTTCTGCCTTCATTTGTTGACAACATTGTTTTGCTAAAAGTAGGCGCTTAGCCACTTGCGTAGTTTACCCTTGTAAGTTGTTTTCATGCACAGATCAAATGCCTTTTGTGTGTTATTCGAACATTATGATGTCAATTTAAAATGCTAGGTAGCTTCAGTTATATTTCCTATTTGTGCAATATAATCTGTAACTGCTTCAAATTCTTTTAGATCAGAAAGTATCAGATAATAAATAACATTCAAGAGACAGAGACGTATTTGAACATCGATTTTATTTAGACTGTTCTGGATCAATGAAGTGAAAAATCAATCAAGAGTGGACAACTCTGAGGAAATGTTAGAAATATTAGTTAGTATCTGTATTTTAACTTTTCATATTTAAGACTGCTGATGAATTTTCTTCATGTATTATTTATACTACATATGTGTTTTGTGTTGTTCGATTCCTTAGGGAAAAATGTTTTGCAATGCAAATTTAAGAAATTTGAATATCCATATTTCTCTTGGTTTTGTAATCGCTGCATTCTTGCGAGAAAGTAGAAGGACGCTACGAGACCTTTGAGTAGCTTATATGTACTTAATAAAAGTGGAAATAGTTTTTTTTAGTTATCTGAAAGTAATTCACATCGAAGCACTTACAATTTATATATAAATATGTTTCATAATCTTTCCTGGAATAGCAAATTAAATTCAGACTTGTTTCAATGAGATCTTCATCTGCCGGTAAGGAAAAAAAGTCTTATGAATAGTACTGGGTTTTATGAGTTACTGACTATCATGTATGAAGAAATCTCGATGTATGACGTTCTTTTGCGAAAGGCTGGCACAAGAGCTTTATGAACACGTTCCTTTAAATTAAGTCAATGCTTGTTTCAATGAGCTCTTCTTCTCTTTCCGGTAAGGAAAAAAGTCTTATGAATAATACTGGGTTGTCAAAGTTACAGACTATAATCTACGAGGAAATCTCGGTTTATCATGTCTATTCTGGAAAGGCTGCTTCAAGAGCTTTATGAACACATTTCATTGTACATGCCGCCTTGATGAGTAAACTTGTCAATGCTATGGATCCAGAAGACGCTGACCAATTGAAGTATCACTTAGATATTGAAGAAAATCTTGAGAGCAATACATCTAATATTTTTCCGGATATCGCCCATGATGTGGTGTAAGGTTATTTCTCTGAAAATGTATAACAATCTGATGCGGATGACTTAACGGCTTGCATAATAATATCCAACCGCAGAGATACTGATATCAGTACTGAGGACATTAGCAAATCTTCAATCCTCCTAAAACCCAAAAGTGTGATCGATCCTCTCATGTATGTACTCACAAGCAAATCAAAAACAGCAAAAGTATGGATAACCTACACCAATACGCTTAAGATTTTTATTCATGCCAAAGAACAGGGAATTGTAATTTACTTCTTGCAGCGGATGATAGATATATTTGCAGTAATCTGGCATTTCAGTTACGCATAAAGTGCACGATTGTAGCTACAATGGATGATAGAATTGCCTGAAAAGCCTCCTTGATGCATCAAAAGTTCTCAGATCACAGGTTTCATTCAGTGTGACGCTGTGGCCATTAGTGCGTCGGCTTGTCAAGTGAATTCACCATTGAACAAGTGATGATGAGATCCATAAAGAGCAGAGTGGACTAACTAGGGGACAATGATTTATAGAATCAGTGAGATTGATGTGGATCTACGCACACTTTCGCCGTAGTTCATGATTCCATAGCAACATTGACCGGTCTTTCCCGCAGAATCAGCAAGCAGCACGTAAAGCTGACTAGAATATGTCGGTTAAGAGATATTGTTGATCTGACTCAATGTTTTCAATTGAATATCTCAGCGCAACCTCTTTGACGCAATCCTATCATAACGAAGATCAATATCATCTGGTTTCACAGTATCCGATGATGCGGGAATAAATTGTGATATCATTCCAGAAGTTTCATCTCACTATTCTGAAACAGTTTGACAAAATGAACACTTTAGTGAGCTCACTGAAAATAAGTTCTCAAGTGCGTATTATTATGAAGCTGGAAAAAATTGATGGTGAAAATCTTCATGTTGATCCTAATGCTTTGTTTTCGAGGCTGATTGTGCTGTTGGAAATATGTGAATAGGCGATACCATTGTTCAAGTTCGTACTCGCTACATCTTCAACTCTCAATTTTCAAGAAAAATAAATAACATATCAGCCACCAACTGACACAATGTTTGTTTTAGATGTAGGTGCCCTCCTCCACCGAGTAAAATGTTTGCCTATGGCGACATACAGCGGCGTTTTTGCACAGTTTTTTGACATGAAGGTCAAAAACGTGTTACAAAGCATCATTATTATGGTTATGAAGGTTCATTTTTAAAAAACAATGAACCTCAGCAAATAGTTGTTCGGATTTCTGCTGACACATAACTAAAATAGATTGTAAACTGTTGTTCAAGATCTCTTCCCTCAAATAAGAATTATAAAATCATTTTTTCAAGATTTATTTCCTTCCCCACCGGTAGCAGACGGTCATCGGTTGCTCCAAAGTGAGAGGGACACACATACAAACATTTTTCCAAAACTCTCAAACTAGCAACTGAAAGAAGTTATTGACTGTAATAACTGATGGGACAGACATCTTTTTTATTTTACTTTTCCTCCTTTCTACTGATTTGGCTGACATCTATAAGAAGTCGCGGAGAAAATGAAGAATCCGCTCAGCATCCGTCAAATTCGTAGATACGACAAATATCTGTTCTGCAAAACTTGTTAGCCATTCAAGCATGAGGTAGATGTGATTCAACGTCATCTTTATTTGGGCGTGAGAAATACGATATAATCCCGATTAATCATAAATCAAAGGTGATCCCGTCATCTTACGCTAATTTCCTTAATACAAAAGCTTCTCCTACCCAAATTGCATCTGTTGGGTTGCAGATTCTTTTCAATATGGATGGAGGAAAATCAAACACTAAACTGGGTTCCCTTAGGTACATGAAGTGTATGGAGTTAGGGTTCAACATCAGTAAAGAGTTTACAGCTTGAATGACTGCCCCTGACTGAACGCTCATCTTTGTCCCAATGTCTCTGTGTCTATCTTCAAGTTATCATTTGTAAGACTTTAGGTCATGAACATCTTGATACCGGGGTTTATCAAATGAAAAAAATGTACTTTAGTTCAAGTTTTTACCGATCTAGATTCTGCTCTTGAGGGACTGCTGAAGTTTGTCCGTCGTAATTGCAAGATTTTTAAAGAAAAGTCCTTGCAACAAAAACATATGCTTTTACTAGAAATATGGTCTCACGTGCGTAGCAACAAGAAGTGATTGTAGAAGCACTGATTTCAAGAAAATTAGTCTAAATCTATAATAAAAGGAACGAATGGAAAGACGGAGTTAAGTTATTTGGACGATTATTGGTAGTTATATCAGTCCATTTATTTTTGTTGGTGATGGGTTTGGAAAACTTTATTTATGGTATCATATAACCATTTCTGGTTGATTGCTATTTTCTGAGCCTGGTATCTTTGAGATAGTTTTTAATTAAACATTTCAAAATCTACAAATTTAATTTTGTTCCAAGTATCCCATTTTTAGCATATATCGGACAGATGCGAGAATGTATAGACATTTTTTAATAAACAGTTTGTCAGCTTAGACCATCAGTTTGCCTAGCAAAGCAAAACTTTCAGGCCCCCAGTTGTTTACTGGGTTGCTTGATGTAATGAGTTATTTCTATGTATTTGTTTTCATCGTTTTATAGTCATATTTTATTTTATTCTCGTTCGAATTTGTCATATGTTTTACTGACCAGACTGCCAAAAATGAAGAGGTCAATGTTAACATAAAATTAGGCTGACAATTTGCCTTTATTAAAAACACGTACTCGTTGTGGTACAGTGGATATCGGGGAGCCGAGTTCGAATTCCAGTTGAATCCATTGTATTCACTTACGTTCAAATACCCTTGGGAAAGGTATTAATCCGTCTCTTCCTTCCAGTTATGGGTCAAATAGCAGGACAGACTGGGTTTTATAGCCTTAGTCGGCAACCAGTCTACCGCAGAAAGCAATGGCAACCTACTGCGGGATAATCTTCTGCCTAGTCAGTCATGTCTCTTTCCAGACATAATCGCCCAAGCGTGTATCACGTATGGCACTTAACTAACTGACTGACTCAGGGAAAATTTCGTGTTTTCAGTAGCAGTGGTTCTTGAGATATAAAACATCCTTACTTTGTTGTCTGGTCTGCTAAATATAGATATATTACGTGACCATCTGAAGAGATAAATATATGAGAACAAAATATTAGTTGATCGAAGGTATTCTAAAACATTTATCCAATTGTAACCTCTCTCTCTTTTTATCCCTGTTTGCAGTTTATTTTATTTTTAGATTCTGTTTGAAAAACCAATTATTGATCTGAAAAGTGTGGTGTTTGGTCAGTATTTAATTTACTAAGAAACATATAAAACTAGGAGTTATTTTTAAGAGTTATTTTGTTGTAGTACAATGAATATCTCCTCGAAATAAGATTTCGCAGAGCCAAATTCAAATTCCAGTTGAATTTGTTGCATTCACTTACATGCAAATACCCTTTGTCTTAATTAATCTCTTCTCTCTATAGCTATGGATTGAATAGCAGAACAGATTAAGTTCTATAGCCATGGTAGTCAATCAGACTCCCGCATAAAGAAATGGCAACCTATTGCGGGAAAGTCTGTCTAGTCCAGTCATTTCTCTTTCTAGACATGATCGTCCAAGCGTGTAGCACGTATGGAACTTAATAGACTGATTTTTTCACTTTATATATATATATATATATATATATATATATATATATATAAACTACTGAAAAAACAGGTCATAATGGTTAAATACGGCTACGTTTTACTTCAGGTTAATTATTTTAAATCTGGGTTGCAAATTATTTTTAATAATAGAATTTCGGTAGGTCATCCAAATGAGAAGTATTTAATTTCCATGTAGGAGACCCTAACCTTTTAAAAAAATACCATATTTAGCTTGGTAACATTTTTCCCAGTGAACGTTGATATCAGCCAGACTCTCTCCTCGAACTTAAATATTGGTTAATAAACTCAGATGTAAATGGCCTGTTTTAACCCCTCCTTCTAAAGAGTGACTGCTTACAGATACAAGTATAACCAAGTAAATGCTTACAGACGAAAATATAAATTATCAATATTTACTCATCTTTAAGCCAAGTAAATATTTACTTTATTTACTAAATTATTTATTCTTGAACAAATTGTGAAGATACGCAAGGCGGTTATGTCCGTTTGATAGAGATGAGTAATGTGGATCATGTGACGATCGCTTAACTTACATACAGTGATGAAAGAGCCAGTCAAATTCTGTCCATTTGCAGCAACCGAATGATAAAAAATTTTTCTCTAGTTCGGGCAAACTCATGGTAAGAACAAAGGTTAATTCCATCTTACAAGCAACTTATAATTCCATGGTGTCATCTCCCTTTGAGGATATATCTTTCCAAGATATAAAATTAAACTCCATCTCGCAGTACTCAATATGGAAAAACCCAAGAGTCGCTTATTCTCGTCCGTTTGTCTGGGTCATAGATAAATCTAGTCCGTTGAAATGTGCAGTCCTAAAGATGTTCCTCCTAGGTCCAGGACTATCTTCTTTTATTTGTCAGATCTTTCCTTTTTGTTTCTCTGCATGGGGCATATATATATATATATATATATATATATATATATATATATATATATATATCTTTGTGTATGTTTTAGTGTTATAAAAGACTCTCTGAAAACAAAGCATGTTTTTTGTTCTTTTTCCTTTCAGTTATTCAATTCCGCTCATGAAATATCGATATTATTATATTATGGATGTAATAATGTCCATAACAGCGGGAACACAAATGATTGAATAAAGTTTTCTTCTAAGTGCTCCCGTTGAACAATGAAATCTACCCGTTCAAATATGAACGCCCTATAAAGTAAATGTTTATTTAGATAAATATAATTGAGTAAATTAAAATAGATTAATGTTTACCTAAAGTCAATTTTTATAAACAGAAATATTAATGACAAATATTTAGATATCCTCGAATCAAATCAAGATATACAGACGTAAATATAACTAATTAAATGCTTTTTAGCTCACATATATACGATCAATTATCAACGAAATATTTCTACTATTTATAGATCCCAAATTATACCATCCCAACACAATCTATATATCGTTGGCTTTTAATGCTTTCACACCCAGCAAAGCAGAAGTTCTACTAGTACTCAGAGGGTTTCAGGGAGTGAAAATGAAAGAAAAGACTGAGGGTAGGAATATTTGAGGAAAGGACAAAAGATGAATAGAATTCAAAGGACAAAAGATACTGACTGATGTGCATTCAAATTTTTAATGATAGTAGGTATGAGGGAAGCATGTAAACGGTCGGAGTTTCCACAAGCAGGAAGTGCGAGGAAAGTAAATGTTGTAGTAGGATTGGCGGTTGCATTTAGCTGTTTCATCTGTGAACTGGTGGGACCTGGATGACAGTCTAGTGGACCATTTAAATTCACGTGGACGGGGCACCAGGAGAAAAAAGCTCATCAGAGCAATTGCCATGAAAATACTTGTAGAGAAGATAGATGGCATCACGTGACGTCGGATTCTACGTCAGTATCGATTACATTTCAGATCCTTCTATGGATTTAGTTGAGACCCTAAAGGTTAATCGCAGGTAGGCCTGACCAGATAGGGAAACTGTATTCTATTCACGGACGAATGTAAATTAATAAATTCACAAGACCGATTCTGACGAGAAAAACTTTCTGGTCATAGTGACCTAAACTTCATAGCTGTAGATGCCGATATATATTTGATATGTTCATTGTACTTCAGGTCGGCTGAAAAAGTGAGGCCAAGGAGGCACAATTTGTTTTTCTGAAGGAGACTTGCATCAGCCATGCTGATGGCTGGCACAAAAGTTTCTCTGTGGTTGCTAAAGAATCTATCTATCTATCTATCTATCTATCTATCTATCTATCTATCTATCTATCTATCTATCTATCTATCTATTCTAATCATTTTCTTTTTAATGACAGTCTCTCCCAATCAATTAACACAAATTGAAAGCAATTTCTCTTCCTGTAAATAATGCAACGACTTATTCTACTCTTATGAGGCAGGGGATTCAAACTAATTGAAGTTAGCTTTTCTCTCCAAAAAACCAAATACTAGTTTGGCGATGTTTCTTTTTCGTGTGCATTTTTAGGTTCTTATCAATTGTTTCTTTGTTGCCACTGGGGAACAACAAGTCTCATATCACATCTTCCTCGTCACTTTTTACAGATATCGTTGCCGCTTAGTTATTTATTTCCAAGTCTTGCTATTCGTTGATTAGCTGAACTTTTAGCGGCACATCAAACTCTATGAATTATTTAATGCCGAAATATAAATATGTTGTAAACAAGTGTATGCTTTCAACAACAGATAAAATCTATTGTTAATAATTCTACGACTCTTTTTTTATAGTTTCACAAGGTTTTGTTTTTGTTTGGATGCGGTCCACTATTGTCCCATAGCTGGAACCAAAAGAGGTGCTAGATCTCCGTGTCATTGTAGATCTAGGAACAACAGCAATTAAGAAGAGGTTTTACGCTCCTCAAAACTTTCAATCTCTCAGTTAGATGCCCTGCTGCCGGATGTAGTTTATCGTCATACCTGAGAATAACTAGATAATTATAAAGTGTTATAGTTCGTTACAACTATTGAGAAATTGGTTGAGTGAAAATTCAAATCATTTATTCTGACACAACTCTCTCACAAACCAGAAAATTGATTTGGAACGAGATTCCAAGGGATTCAACTAGTGTGACCCAAGTAAAAAAGATGGTTGCAAAAAAGGGTTTTCGTTCGGGAGGCGTTTTTTTTATAGGATGTCCCCAATCTCTCTGAAAAGGCTTACACAATTATTTTCTAAAAGTTTAGATATGCGATCAATGTTTCCTCCTCTAACCATTGAATTGTTAAATGATTGATTTTGTCGAGCACCGTATCAACATTTCTGTAAGTTAGTTTATATCCAAACTAACATACTTTGAACACAAATCTAAATATATTCTATCACGATTGTATTGCTTCAAACACAGATAATACGGATTTAAATATAAATATGTATTGTTCCTAATTTTTGTTTATAAAAACGAAAAGCTATTATTTCTTATTAAAATATAATTTTTTATACATTTATATTGTTTCTTTTTGCTTGGCAGTTAATTATTTCGTGATAGCGGAGACACTAACAGGTACTAATAAGGCGTATCAGGTTAGAGCTGGAAAAACAGGAATTAAGAGGTGGTTGACCTCGTTTTGTGGTATATCAAGCGCTCTGAGTTATTAATTGCTGAAATCTAAATATTTGGATATTGGTTGATTGACTTTGTTTAGCAGCATATCAAGCGCTATGAGTTATTTGATACTGAAATCTCAGTATTTTGAACAAAAGTTCATGCCTTCAACTACAGGTAAAATGTATTGTTGGTTCTTCTAATATAAACATGTATTTCTGGTCATTTTTACAGGTGCTACCATGGTCTGGAAACAACAGCAATTAAGAGGTGGTTGATTTCATTTAACAGCATATAAGCATTGTAAGTTATTTAATGCCGAAATCTAAATGTATTACTGATACGTTTACTATAATCATTTATTTTCATAGTGTTTCTTTGGGGTTCACTGTTTGCCCATAATTAGGAACTTAACAGGTGTTACCACCCCGAGTCTGGATAGAGCTGGAAAGAACATTAATCATGAGGTGGCTGATTTCATTTTATGGCATATCAACTACTATAGGTTCTTTAATGCTAAAATCTAAATATTTTCAATGCAACTGCATGCTTTCAGTTAGATAAATGCATTGTTGGTTATTTAACTAAAAATATGAATCGCTGGTAATTTTACTAAAAATATTTATTTTTATGCTTTCACATTATTTTGCTTAGGGTTTCATTATTTGCCCATAGCTGGTATCCTAGCAGGTTCTACCACCGCGTATCAGGGTTGGGCTGGGAACTAAAAAATTAAAAGACTGTTCTGAGATTGTCAGAACATCAGATATCAGGATCAGAAGCGCTGCTGATGAATACCGTTTATGATCATACTTATCTTGCTTTTCGTTTTCTTTGAGTTTTCCTAATTGTTTAATATATTCGGGTGAAATGTACGGTTGATTTTCTTATCTACCGGTTAAATCGCAAGAATTTGGCTCTTTGATCTTGGGGAAAACCAGTCTGAAACTCCAAATTCAAAACTGTGGAGAGGATACAGGGAAAACACTCACCTTTATTTCCCAAGAATCATAAAGATTCACAGATAATAATGAGAAGAAACTATTAAAGTAACTATTTGACTATGTCTTGTCACATTAAAAATAATCGGGAAAATACGACACGCAACTCCTTGTCTCACTTCGCGAGTTAGTTTCAAACTGATATGTTCCGGAAAGGGATATATATCAATACGAGGTTGTTAAGTGGTTAAAGAAAATGTAGCCAGTAGAACATTTTAGTACGTAGACGTAATAGACGTATTCGTCGTATGCAGTTTCCTGAGACGTAGGCGTAGTCAGTAATCCTCTGGATCTCTAGTGGAAGATCTCTATCACTCATTCTCTAGACGTCCTCGCCTTTGTCTGTATTTATGGCTGACACCAGCCAATCACATTCCAGTGAGGAGAAACCAAGGTGTATACATATTCATTACCTATTCATTAGATCAAAAACATTTAATTTTTTTTTCATTTACTTCTGTGTTCATTCTTCAGATTGTTGATAGAATCAATTTTAAAACCTTGTAAATTTCTTTCTTTCCCGTTGTTCTCCAGTAGATTTCTTTTAACGACACTAAGTAGCATAGTCTAATTGTTTTTCATTTGTACTCATTTACTAATAAAAATAAAAACCAGAATTCATATTTATGGTTGTTACTGCAATATTTTGTTAACGTTCTTAGGATTAAATATTTAATTCTGCGATAAGTGAAATTCTAGGGATAATTTAAAATGGTAGAACTCACCTTTCGGTTATAGAAGCATCAGCTTGAGAATTAAAAATCATCAGAAAACCGTGAAATTTACACGTTGGTTTCTACTCTAAAATAATTTACTTTTAACAAAAAATCTTTTTGTATGCATCTGAAACTATTTTTCCTAACATCACTAATAGAATTCAATTAGTCAACGCAAAACATGTACTTTACCACTGATATTTGCCTTCTTAAGCTATTAGGCATATACAATATTCTTTGTTATTCATTGTCATAAATATCTTTAATAGTCGCTTTCTTTTATTAATGAGAATAATCACACATTAGGAGAAACGGCAAAATAAAAGAAAGAAATGACGCATGCGCAGTGAAGAAACGTTGAACACGCCGAGGTTTTAACATCAATTTAAGATCGCTAAAGAAAATAAGAAAAAAATGGAATTGTAAAACAGAATTTATTACTTAATTATGTGCATTAAATTGAGGCAAGAAATTACCAAAAGAACTTGACTTAATTCAAGAAAATATAAAAGCAAATCAAATAATAATAAAACCTGTTGTTTGCTGAATAAAATAATCATGCACTAAAAGTTAAAAGCGTTATTTCAGAATGAACGAACGTAGAAAAACTTTGAAAAATGTTGGTTCTAACTGAAGGGAATTAATGACTACGTCGACGGAAAGCATATTAAAGTAGACCCTCTTTGTCTGTATTAGAAAGTTATTTTGCAATAGAAAATGACCTTCATTAACTCCGGCTTCATTTATAGGTATTTATTGGGAAATACGATCTTTAACACAAACCTAATGCTACAGAGCACGCATTTAGAATATTCAGACATCTCAATAATCCAATGACCACTAGAAATTGCAGATCTTCTCCTATGAGTTTAAAGTTTGGATAACTCAAGCATAAAGCTGTAAAAATGAACTCATCTTAATCGACCTGAAAATCACTAGAGAGGGATAAACTTGTTAAACAGTATTCGGATATCTCTTGAATTAAATGAATCCTGTATGGTGCAAGGCAATATGAGTGAGACTTGCAAATTTGAATAAAGCAAATACTTGTAAAACTAATTTAGTAATTATCGCTTGAGTTTTGTCGTCTAAAGAGATTTATTTCGCTTAGCCTCGGACTGCAGATTTGAAATATGAATTCCAAGGCAAGAGTTGAACCCATTTGCAATGGTTCGAGAGATTACCAAATCTACAGTTGACAAAAAAAGAAGAAAAAAAAAACGCGAAAATCATTAAAGGTTGCGTAAATTAAGAGAGTAGCAGCAAAAAAAAAAATATATATATATATATTGAAATGGTAAAAGAACAGGATAACGATAATAGATCGTAGCATTATCGTTCGTGGTCAGTTTTCAATCAGAAAAGGTTTCAAACTCCAACCTTGTTTTAGTTTTTTTTTTTTGTTTTTTTTTGTTTTTTTTTTGTCGTAATGTCAAAGAAAAGACCTCAAAAGCGATAGGAACAGTACGTACCCCCGCACGCGAAATATTAAAAACAGGATAAAAACATCTGTTTTTTAATCTGAAGTGCCTGCAATATAACACAGGTGGAAATTAAATGATAACACGAGACATTATTTACATCATTCGGACTATCGTTCTCATCTTTGTTGCAATTTGTACGACGTTTCGGCCGTTCTACGCCCCGACCTTTTTCAGTTGCTAGGAATTTCGAAGTGAACTCTTTATTACAATCACTGGCGTATATCATTCTCATTTCTTGTGTAGAACCGTTTTTGGTAGTCAAACGGTATCTCCCTCAAACTCTGTAAATTACTTGACTACCACAAGAGGCTCTGCGCAAGGAATGGGAACGAAATACCTGAGTGATTGTAATAAAAGATTCGATTCGAAATTCCAAGTAGCTGAAAAAAGCCAGAGCGTAAAACGGCTGAAACGTAGTACAAATGATAACACAGATGAAAACAATGGTCCGAATAATGTAAATAGTGTAAATATTATCTCTTCTCAGACATAAACAAATAATACGAGGCATTTAACATTTGAAACCACATTTTTTTCATCAATTACACCTATCCAAAACTTGGTAATTACATTCTTGTCTGCTCCGTCTGTGAGGCTGATCAGCTTCTCTTTGATGTGGCTGATTGTAAAACTCTATTTGTTATGTAGCTTGTTCCCACGCTTGCAAAAACCAAGTCAGTTGTTAGGTCCCGTAATTTTACTCTCAATGACGAAGCATTGACCTCAGGTTAATTCTATCTTTGCTCTTTCAACAGTCTTGTGTAATGTTGGATGCAAATTCTTTTCCGGCATAGCACCATACTTTTCTGGACTCACAATCAGACCGAGATGAGGCTAGTCTACGATCTCCTGTTCGTAAATGAAGCAAATCTTTTAACCCACTCTGAGGTGGCTCTCCATCATGTACCAGCCTTTTGTGCAAAAGCCATTGACCAGTGTCATGGGATCCCAACGACCAAAGCAGCGTCATTTCCTCCGACACAAGTTTGGAGTACGCACTAAAAACTAACAAAATTTTTGGTAGACTACACAAATTTATTGGAGTATCACAAACATAACATTTAGCACTAAAAATGAATACAAAGTATTGCCTGCCCACCATTATGGTACCTATATATATAGACACTATATATACTGTATTGTACTGCACTATACTGTACTCTATATAGTGTACAGTACTCTATATACTGTACTATACAGAGAGCGATTGTCGCCATTTATACCTATATTTTTTGCACATGCGCCGGTAATGTTCTTGATTTTGTCGATTATGTAGTATAGTTGAGTCAGTGGGGAAAAAAGCAACATGACGCAATTCTCTCTGCCAGAAATTTGGAAACGGCATACTGCACTGAATGGGTGCTTGGCTGTCACTTTGAAGATTGTGCAGATAATTCGGAAAGATTTGGATGAGTATAATAAACATTACTAAGATTTTTGGAGGGATCGTTAGTGATGGCGACGTTATGCCTCTATTCATCTTTCCACTGGGCAACATGGAAAACTATATTAAGCCACTTGAAAAGATAGAGCTGCCTTGAGTCACGACAATGGCTGCTGAAAGAAGCAGAATCTGTTAAAGGGACACGGAACTATGCCACCAAGTAGGTGAACACAGTCATGGCTGTCAGACAATTTCTACGACCATATCACCCCTTACATCTGGTCACCTCTCCAGACTATAATCCCTTCCTTGATTATTTGTGATGAACAGTTCAGTGAATGGTCAACAAAACTGCTTGTAACACCAAATATGAATTGAAAGCAAGGATTACGGTAGCATTCACCAACTTAAACAAGGAGGCCGTCCGGAAGAGACGCATGAGATAACAAAGCCATTTGATGGCCGTTGCTATTTTATTAAATAAATTTACTCATTTCTATTTCAAGATATGTTTGTGTAATTTTGGTAAATAAATCTGTTAAAATAATATGTCAGTATCATTTTAATTTTTTAATAATTTAGACGACAATTTATCCATATCGTCCTCACATGTACTGCACGGCAATATATGTAGTGTACTATAGATAGTGTATTTATGCACTGTTTTATATAAACTGTACTGTATTACAGTGCACTCTCTTTCTCCCTCTCTCTCTCTCTCTCTCTCTCTCTCTCTATATATATATATATATATATATATATATATACTGTGCTATACTGTTTCGTATATATAATACTACAGTATATATTCGTGCATAAGCCTACTTCATATACAGTGCTCTGCTTGAATTATTTTGTAGAAAACATGACTTTTTCAAATAGTTCGTGCATAAAACGACCCTGGCTTCTGTAGGCCCTCCGTTGACAAATATTGCAGTAATAGGCATCATCTTGGTTATATTTTATAGCAAATAAATGGTCATTTTTGTACAATGATGAGAATAAACACTTACTGTAAAATATCTAATCTGAAAATTCAGAAACCGTGATTTGTTTTCACTCATGCCTGACTACAGTAGCTTTTTTATTCCGGGCCTCCTTCCTACGTAGACTGAATATCTTCCCTTTTGTCGCGTTATGAGAACCTAAACCTCATTCACCGTGTATGCTATTTCAAAAAAGAAATCTTAGATAAATATACAAATAGTGGATTATTTCTATCTCATATTTGTATTCATTTTCGGTTCACAAGTTTTTGCATTGCTTTTCAAATTACAAACACTTTTTATCGGGATTATTGGCACATAACACCAAAGGGGCTTATTTGTAAAGTTAAAGTTATCCAGAGATGTCGTGAAATTATAAGTTTACTATTTAGGTTACTGTCACCGAAAATGCATTATTTTCTTCGGAAAAAATTACCGTGTGTAGTGCAACCAAACATCGAAACTGCATGGTTTTTTAAATTATTCTTCATAAAATGTGTATATGGTGCCGGGCATTCTAGCCAAGGTGCACCAATTTTTATAGGGTCTGCAAGGAAACCTCGTCTTGTTCTGATAGAAGGCAACGCTTTTTGATTGCGGTTTATGGTATTCTATCATAATGTTTGGCTCTTTATTATTTTCTTTTTTTCTCTTTGTTATACCATCTCGTCACACAAACGCATTTCTACATCGTCCTGTGTGATTGAAATTTGTCATAATTTCTTTCCCACAATATACAAAAATGATTTCTTCCTCAATATATAGATGACAGGTCTAAGCTGTCATTTTTGTTCCTGACCATGTTGCATATTTGTTAAATTTTGTTTTTTTTTTAAACTAAATATCCATCGGAAATTCATGTAGTTTTCTCGCTTCTGTCTTGTGGAAATTATATTTAATTTTTTCCAGAAAACTTACCAATTAATTTAACGATCCATAATTCTGCGAAAAGCATAAATACCAATGTTGCTTTTCCATGAAATTTTTTTCTAAGATTTTTTTCAAGTGTTACAATTTCTCTTCGTGCCATGCTTTGCTTTCATAGCTTTTTGTTAGACTTTCCTTGTTTTACAAACGTAGGTTTTACGACGTGTGCACCTTTAACCACTGTTTAGTCCGCTCTGTTAAATCCGTTTTTGTTTGCTTTATTTACTTTCTCAAATGTGTCCATTATTCCTTCCCGTTTCCCTTCAGGTTTATTTTATTTTTTAGGCATATTTTTCTCGGCAGTATTTATTTTCCGAAATTGGTTTCAAGTAGCAATGTTTTTGTCCGTTTATTAGATCGTAGCCATTTCGAAATACAGTTTCTATATTTTCATTCGTTCCTTTATTTTCCTCTATTTCTTGATTTAGTTCCAATTTTCTTTGTTTCTTTTTTTCTTGCTTTCCTTTTTCTGCATTTTGGTGTTTCTGTTTTTCTCTTTTCCCTTCTTTGTCTGATTTTCCTTAATTTTGTCCTTCTGTTTTTTCTTTATTTCATGAATTTTTTACATTTTTTCTTTGTATCGTTCATTATTTTCATTTCGTGTTTATTCCCTCTCTCTCTCTTTCTCTCTCTCTCTCTCTGTCCCTCTTTCTCTTACTTCGTTTTTCACTTTGAATATTTTTCTTTTGCTTCGCTTTCTTTTCTTCTTTTTTTCTGTTGTTGCATTCATTTTTTTAATTTCGCTTTTTAATTCTCTAATTTCTCACCATGATAGCGTCTTTTCTTTTCTTTATATTTCTTTCATTGTATTCCTTATTGTTCTTTTCATCTATTTCCAGTACATTTATTTTACAACCTACGTCTAATATTTAATTATTGAATTGTTTTTAATTCGCATATAAGTAAAAAGTCATTTATATTAACTTAAGACAGATTTTAGATTTTGAGATACAAATATTATTGTTTCAGTGGCAACAACTACTCGATCTTGCAACTCATAAAATTTAAAGATAGAACATCAATAGCAATAAATATTTCGAGAATTTTCGACATCAAGAATCTCAAATATATTTTGGAAAAGATTAATAACTTCAAAAATATTTATGCAAGTTTACGCTACGCTTTACAGGTTGATTCTTTAAAAAAGTGTTTAAACGTAGTTAATTACAATGAAAAAAATTGCGAATATTTTAAAAATAAAACTATAATAGTAATTTAGCAGGTTCTACTTACATTGGATTGAACATAGGTAATTGTACTAGATTTTCGTTCTTATCTATCTATCTATCTATCTATCTATCTATCTATCTAAGTCTCTTTAGTTTTATCTATCTATCTATCTATCTATCTATCTATCTATCTATCTATCAGCATATTAACATATATCTATCTATCTATGTTTAATTATTCCTGAGTATGACGATAAACTACATCCGGCAGCAACGCTTCTGATCAGAAGATTGGAGGTTCTTAGTGCATGTTACCATCTCTTATTTTACTGTTGTTCACAGATTCAATTTCATCTGGAACCCGGAGAACCTGTTAGTATCCCAGTTATGGACAAATGGAGAAGTCCCTAACAAAACACTATAAAGGTATAAAAAAAAAAAATTATTGTAAAACCACCAGCAGTACATATTCATAGTAAAAGGACTAACAGTACATTTTAGTACATATAATATACTATAATTTTTTAAATAAATCAAACTATACTTCCAAATATAAATTCGTCAAAACTAAAACATAAAACACACATATCGCCGTCTGTAGTAATTATATCCCTAAAAACATGTATATGCACAAAAGCTAACTATCATCTACAATGTACTCAATTATGAAAAAAGAAAAACGTATATATTACATTTTAATTACTGTAGATTTGGCATCAAATGACCCATAATGAGTTGAGATGTCGTTAAACACACAAAACAAATTTACGTTTATTCGTATCTATTAAAGTCAATTCATATTTACTTATCTATTTTTTCAGCCATTCCTTACTAATGTTTCAATCACTTATTTCGTATAATTAATCATTGTCTCTTTTTTTGTCCGTTTTATTTATTTCATTTCGAGAATCTACTTTTCACTTTATTTACTTTCCATCTATCTAATTTTCTAAGGTTTTCGTAGTTTTTCCCTGCATCGTTTTCCTGTGCGCACTTCAGTACAATATATAATACCTCTGTTGTATTTACTATAGAAAGTTAACCAAAAGAATTAAATATATAGAGACTTACATATAAGAAACACATATTTACCTATCTCTAAACCAAGTAAATGTTTGTAGACTAAAGTATAAATGACCAATATTTGCCCATCCGGAACCACGTAAATTGCTTATAAACTCACACATAAAACAATGAATTCTGTTTGGAAAATAAGTTCGTATTTCACGATTATGAATTAGTAACTAACCAACCAACCAACCAACCAACCAACCAACCAACCAACCAAAGAATTAACCAAAATAAAACCAATGTTAGATTGTAAAAACTAATATTAGTTTATGATAACTTCTCTAAGGATCTCTTGTATATCTCTTCTCTCTTGTTTTATAATTCATTTTAGCATTTCGATAGGAAAAAAGTGTAAGTCGGTTCTTCATGGAATTTCACTTGAAATCCAAACGCATCGATTCAGCAGGAGTAACTCACGTTTGAAGATGAATATCAACCTTTTAACTTTACATCAAATTGATACAAATGGGTTTTGCCTGTCAACAGAAAGTTTAAACGACAGTAGATATAATAGAATAACACAACCATAAAAACAAAAAACACAGCGCTCTATTCCCAGCATATTTAATATATAATCGGTTCTGGAACACGCATGCAGACTGGAACACGCATGCAGATTCTTATTGCTAGAAACTTCATAAGGTAAACGGAGCTTTACATCGAACGTATCCTGCTTTGATAAAATGAAAAGGTTTCATTCTAAAACGTGGCAATGCAGGAGTGCACGATATTAAACACACATAGAAGGATATAAGATAAAATGGGAGGATGTTTGACGTCCTTTATACGCATCAACAGCAGCATCTAGAACTGTCAATTTTGAAGTTTGAAAGTTGAAACAGTTGTTCAACATTCCCTTTTTGTGGCAAAAAAACAACATATTTCCTAAAACGTGGAATCACAATTTTGCTGTCTTATTGGGCTGTAGTCGTTGAAAATTAATCTGAGTGCATTTTTAACAAATGATATTTCACATAAATTCAACTGACATCTTTTTATATACTTTATAGTAAAACGTGAGTCACTCAGTTGCCATACGTGATACACGCTTGGACGATCTTGTCACTTTTGAGACATGACTGACTAGGCAGAATATTTTCCCGCCGTAAGTTGCCATTTTGCTACGGTAGCCAACCAAGGCAATAGATTCCAAACTCTCCTGCTATTTAACCCATAGTTGAAGGAAGAGGAATTGGATTTATACCTTTCTCAATGGTGTTTCTGTGTAAACGAATGCGACGAATTCAAACGGAATTCGAACTTGGCTCTTTGATTTCGCATTCCGAGCCGATAACGATTGCACCATAACGAACGTCCTTGGTAAAACGTACTTACAGCATATCAATGCATATATGACACACCATCAGAAGCTTATTGGAAGAAAAAACAAAAAAATAAGATTTTTCTTGTACTTCATACTCTCCATTACCCCCAATTCTACCCACCGGATTGAATATTTCAGTAGGAAAACCTGATTAATCTTGACAAATTAATTACAGATCGAGTAATACTAAATGTATGAAAATTATCTAAATCAGTACTTTAGGAAGGCACAAACGAACGAAGAGGAGAAAGAAAGAAAGAAAGAAAGAAAGAAAGAAAGAAAGAAAGAGTTACTTAAGCAGACGTCACTATAGCAGAGATTTTGATTTCTTTCAGTATCTCGACTGCAAAAATACTTTCTCTGAAAACGTTGTTAATTTTAAAACACTGGATTTGTTTTACTTTCAAGGGTTCAAACTCGGATGTAGCCGGGAAACTGACGCTCGCCCTAAACCCAAAATTGTCTCTTCGACCTCAGAATTATAGGATATAGTGTGGTTTTTGAAGACGTTTCATAGGAAATAAATGCCTTTTATAATCAGAAAAAATATTTTACTTTTCGAACTACCTAGTATAAACGATCAATATTTATCTCACACACAGACAATGCATATGACTTAGATATAAAACGTGTCTGATTTCAGCATTTAATAAATCAAATAGTTTTATCTAATTGTAAAAGCAACGAAAAAAAACTTTTTGCATCCATTGCAAACTCAACAAATAACTTTTCTCTTGCATTACTTTTAAATGCGAAAATAATGAGTGCAAATCTTTCAATATCAGCAAAATCGATCGCTTTGACCGTAGGAAAAATTGTAAGGGGTACTATGTATTTCAATGGAACTTGTTTAGACAATCCACACAGGGAACACCTGAGCAGCTTTCTGATTATGCTTACCTCCTGCTCGATTATGTTGTTGTGTTATGGCACGTACAAAAATGTAATAGCTGTAGCGCAGCCTATTGATTCGCTTAAGCATGCTTGACAAATGATTTGATTTCTCGTTGTTTGACCAAGATCGACGTCTGATAAATAAACTGACCACTCAACATATGATGCTCGTTTATTTTGCCGTCGCCATCAAAATTATGGCCATTTCAGAGCGGAACACAGAGAACATTTTTGGGAAATAGATTAAGAGGCCACAATGTCATGGCATCGACCCTCATTTGTTAAATTGTCTTTGCTTCTGTCATTTTTCTTTTTCCACTTCATGATTTTTCTTACCTTTTACAACTTTTTCCATCTACTCATCATTTTGAGCAATAGTTCTTTGTATACGCCTGGTTTCTTCTTATATTGATGTCTGATTGACCGACTGAAAAAGAACCAAAAGAATATGTGTATATTGAAAAAAAAAGCAAGAAGACGAAATGGAAGAAGAGTAAGCGACTGTAAAAAAGGATTATGAGAAAAACATTAATGTGAGCTAAGAGAAAAGGAAAGAGCAGAATATATATATATATATATATATATATATATATATATATATATATTTATTTATTTCTTTCATTTTTTCTTTTTCTCTATTTCCAATGTACTCCTATTTTTCTCTTTCTTTTTCTGTCAGTTAACACTTTAAGAAAAAAAAAAGAAAAAACAGAAGCAGCGACAATGTAACAAAACTTTGATTGAACTGAGTCAGAAAGAAATAAACAGAATAGAGATAGTAAAATTAAGAGAGAAATCTAGTAATTTGAATTATTCCACGATTCCTGTATTCTGTTGCTATTTTGTTGCTTTTCTTCTTCTTCTTCTTTTTCTTCTTCTTCTTCTTCAATTTTCGTTTACTTTTCTTCGAACTATTTTCTTGTTTTTATTTCTTTATTCAATATACACTTTTTCGTGTGTTTCTTTCTCAGTGAGTTCAAAATTTCGTTTCTATCACACGATCGCTTCTTATTATTATTCTTGATCATCATCATCATCATCATCATCATCACCAATATTCTCCAGTGATACAGTTCCTTTTTCGCTTCGTTTGATTTTCGTTTTTCACACACTCTACTTATTAGTTTTTTTTTATTTTCAGTTTTTCTTTATTTCTTTCTTCATTTTTTCTTTTTCTCTATTTTTCCAATGTACTCCTATTTTTCTCTTTCTTTTTCTGTCAGTTAACACTTTAATTTTTTTCTCGAAGTCCTTCATCTCCGTTTTTTCTACTTTTGCTTCGTCAGTACTTTATAGACACTTATTCCTTTGTTTCTTTTTCACTCATTTCAATCAGATTGTTTCGGCTCACTACCATTTTGTCGTTTTCTGTTTCTTATTCATTTTATTCTTATTAGTCTTCTTTGTTACTTCTTGAATATTCTCTCATTTTAATGTTTTTTACGCCTTGCTCGGTTTTCAGTTTTTTCTCATAGTCTTTCTTCAATATATATATATATATATATATATATATATATATATATATATATATATCACATCCACTGAGTTCTCTGTACAGATATAACACTTAATATTTTATAATATAAAATATTAAGTGTTATATCTGTTAGATTATAAAATATTAAGTGTTATGCTGTTAGATTATCCTTGTCGTTTACGGACTGGACGTCTCTATGTATCTATCTATCTATGAATATATACGTATAAACAGAGCCTATATATATATATATATATATATATATAGAGAGAGAGAGAGAGAGAGAGAGAGAGAGAGGCTCTGTTCATACATTGTGCACTTTTTATTAACACCTGAATAATAATACTATACATATGTACACTCTCCTCTTATGCTTATTTACTAATTTACGTCACTGTATATATATATATATATATATATATATATATATATATATATTAATCGTATCACCCCGAGCAAGGCGGTAGCGCCATTGATGTGCTGGGGACTATGTAATAGTGAAAAGATTGGAAAAGATAAAGCCGGAAACCACATGCTAAACAGGGAACAAGGGATGAGCCTCTTAACCTGTTCAATAGAAGTTGGTGGAGTGGAAATCGGGCGATAGATAGATCTATCTACTCCAATTGAAAAGAAAATTAAAGTGAGATGATTGGAAAAGATAAAGCTGGAAACCACATCCTAAACAGGGAACAAGGGATGAGCCTCTTAACATGTTCAATAGACATGGGTGGAGTGTGAACCGGGCGATAGATAGATCTATCTACTCCAATTGAAAAAAAAAAAACAAAGTGAGAAGATTGGAAAAGAGAAAGCCGGAAACCACATCCTAAACAGGGAACAAGGGATAAGCCTGTTAACCTGTTCAATAGACGTGATATATATAGTTTCATATTCTCGTCTTTTTTTCCTTTCAGCTCACTTTCACTTTTTTCTATGGCCTTTTCTTTTACTTTTTCAATCGCTTACTCTTCTTACGTTTATTTTACTTGTTTTCTTTGCAATACACACTTGTTCTTTTGTATCTTTTTCATTCAGTTAAATTTTTTGTTCTTCCTCATCTTCTCCATTTTCTTCTTCTTTTTTTCTTCTTCTGCTTCTTCAGTATTCTCCTCTTCCAATGTATATTTTTCGTTTAGCTCGATTATTTATTTTTCTCGCAGTCTTTCGTTTTTATTTTCTTCCTACGTTTTCTTCTTCTCTTTTATATATCTACTTTATTCTTTTACCTCTTTTCAACATTTTTTTCTTGTCATTTTCTCTTTAATTATCTTTTCTTTTTGTCCCCTTTTTAATTTTTCTTTCTTTTTTAGTTCATTAATACTGCTCATACCCTTTCTCTTTTTCTTTCTTCCTCTTTATTTTCAGTATTCTTTCCCTTTGCTGTTTTACTTTCTTCATCGTGCTCTTTCGCATCTCGCATTACAATTCTAAGGACTTACCTTTTCTCTTTTTATCCAATTTCTTTGCACGATATCATCTGTCTTCACCTTTTTTCTAATTTCATTCATTTTGATTTTGCTCTTTCTCTCCCTCTCCAGGTAAAACCTCATCTTTTCTTCAATCTATCTCTTCTTCTTTTAAAAGATTGGTTCAACACAATCAAACAAATCACGTTTTGTTCATCTGGTCATGTGTCAAGCAAATATTAGGTTAGAAAATATCTATAGCTAATGTATATCCTTCGGCAAAACCCATTCAAAATCATCTTTGAAGACGAAAGACGCACATACAACCAACACCGCATATATATGCTTACACGTAACGTGCAGGCTAAAAGAAAGCAAATCGACTTACTGTCTCTAAGCAGTAATTTAATCATTAATAAAGAAAAAAGAAAAACGTGTCGACAGGTTTAATGGCTAACTCTTGCATATAACAATGTCCATATTGACAAGTGATTCCAAGACGCTTACTTCTTTCCTGGAATTAATATTATATTTATATTTTCTCAGACCGTAGACCAGTTTTATGGGATTCTTTATTCATTCCTGTTCGACTATTCTTGTTTTTCTTCCTTACAGCTTGATTTCATTTCTCTTCCGATTTTTAGTAAGAAGGAAGGCATTTCTTTATAGTTTCCCCTTCGACATTTTGAAAGCCTTCGATATCCCGTGATTCTCTGCGTTGCACTGTGAACTAACTAAATTCGCGTGATACATGCTTCAGGTATAATTTTCCCATTTTCATTTATTTGTTTATTCGGCTCTAGGAATGACAGCTTAAGTATAAGCTCTGTATTCCCAATGCGCTTGCACACACAAAGATTAAAAAAATATAGGCATTACTTCCTTTAAACATAAGAAATATATTTATGTAAACCAATCTTACATATCGCCTAATGCCTGATTTATTTTCTATTAGTACGACCAATACCACATTTTACCAGCAAATTGGGGTATAAAAAGCATGGTGTTTTAAGATAGCTCACTAAAAATACATAGATGTAACTTAAACTTGAGATTGCTAAGAACCAAAAATAAAATATTCAGACATTTTTCAGACATTTTAAACTGAGAAGCAAGAAATCTTATTCAGGGAAACTATTTTATACTATATAAAATTATTCAAGTCGATTAAACTAGAATATCATTTTAAGGTATTGCAAATGTTTTACTCGACATTACTTTAATCATATTGTTTGATCACAAAATACGCTTCAAGCTTTAGAGTAAGGTCGAATCTGTTAGATAATTATTATAAGATTGTTCTTGTAAATGTTTTAGTAAACTTTTTTTTAATCAGATTATAATGATATTGTTTGGCTCACAAAATTCTATGTTTGCCTACCTTTCGAATATTAAAGTCGAATAGGCTAAAATCTCACTATAAGAATTTTTGTAGGTTGTCATTTATGTCTACGATAAACTGGTTGCCAACCATGACTATAAAATGCAATCTGTTCTGTTATTCAACCTAGAGCTGGAGCAATAAGAGATTGGTTAATACTTTTCTGAGTGGTATTTGCGCGTAAGTGAATACAACGAATTCTACTGGAATTTGAAATATGGTCTTCAATTTCTCATTCCGAGCCGATATCCATTATATCACAGGACACATCCACGATGTCATATTCACGAGGTTGAAAATTCCCGACGATCTACACATAGATGTCCCCAAGGGCACATACCTAGTGGATAGATTTGAAGTAATCCAGTGAGTTGTCCCAAAGACTGTGGGGGTTCAATAAGCTGAATTACTAAAAGGAAATATCTAAAAACTGAGATATCCAGAAAAAGGGATGGCACGTGGAACTAGAACAATCTACCCAATAGACGAAATAACGTCTTTTCAGTTCGGAACTCTAACGTATATCACCTGAAGAAGGCCAAAGTGGACAATGTCTGAAACGTTGTGAATATGACAATAATGATGAGAACAACAGTCCGAACAATGTAATGTAAATAGAATTGTTCTTTTATACAAATATTTAAGTCTAGTTTCGTTCCAAGCGTCAAATGATATTGATTGAAATCAAAATAAATTAATAGATTTTTAATGAGGGTAGAAGTTGCTTCTCATATTTCAGTAGTTTGCATTTAGAGGACATCTGAAATATCTCTGCCTCTAAATTCAGTTTTAAGAAAAGAGCCGTTTTTTTAATTAGTTTCTCCTTTGATTACTTCTGTTATACTGCTTACGTTCCAGCTGACACAAAAAAAACTCCTACTTACGTATTTCAGTTATTTTCATAATTCCTAAATTCTTATATTCTCATTTCTGAGACCATAAGATTAATTGCAACGAGAAATAAATAAAATAAATAAAATCGAAAACTGTCTTGTATCCCATAACAAAAAAAACTATTCTTGAATTTTGATTTCATATTAAATAATACTCCTACTTACGTATTTCTGTTATTTTCATAATTCCTGAATTCTTGTATTCTCATTTCGGGGACCATAAAATTAATTGCAACGAGAAATAAATGAAATAAATAAACTCGAAAACTGTCTTGTATCCTATAACAAAGAAACTATTCTTGTATTTTAATTTCATATTTCTTGCATAGACGATGTTTTATTTATAAAGTTTCGATTAAAGAAATAAAACATTGTTGATGTAAATTCTTCAATGTGAATAACTGAAAAGATTTAATTTGAAAATCACTAAAAATATGATTAATATATAATCTAAAACGGAATGAGAAAAGATAAATGCCATTGTTTATAATTTGCAGAATGTAAGAAAAGAAAGATAATTAAAAACAGTTGAATCTAGAAGAATATTTTGATTTAACATCAGAAAGAGGTAGTTGAATTTTCTGGGATATATTATAAACAAAGAGGGCTTAGAAAAATTAACGCTCACAAGGATTTATTGAAGTAACATGGACAGAGATAAATATCGAGTGACCTACCCAATGTGTTTCTATGACTGAATGGGATAACGGATTTAATGAGGGATGGTAACATTACTTAGAGGTACAATGGACAGGTGAAAGGTGGTTGCGCATTTTTAAAGAACTGATATTAAACAAAATAATTGGATAGATTTCTTTTGGTGTAACATAACGTACTAAAATTAATTTCGAAGACAATATTTGTAGATTTATATATAGACATATTTAACCATGTAAGTGCCAATTCGTTGTATTACGCATCTTCATCTTTGAGATGGTTTCAAGGTTTCGTTCTCCAAAATTATTCTTGATAATGAACTAACTGATATCTAACTGAAATGGTTTTACGATTTTCCAGAGATTTAAAGTTTTCATTAAGGATTTTTTTGTAGGCAGATAAAAACTAACTTGTAATCTGAGGCAGCAAAGTCAACTGAGAAAAGAGGTTAGAGTTAAGTATCCCAACAAAGCTGTACTGGTTTTGGTTTGGTCTGCAACTAAACGTGAAATCAGGGATTTTTCCTCATAGAAATTTACACTCTTTCTATTAGTGAATTATAGATGCTTTTTATCAATTGTTGCTTTTCAACGTTCCAACTGGGAATAGTACCTAGCATTTCTTACAGGAATTACTGATATAATTGCCATCCTTTAACTGTCTCCATTATATTGTTGGATATTCGAACATCGTAGAAATCCACGCATCCAAATCTGTTGAAATGACTTATAACGTTCACATTAATCATATAGAGTTCCTCTGCAGTGTTTTGTGCTGTTCGGTAAAGATTATCTTTAATTATTTTTGGTTTGGTCATCATTAATGATTGCAGGCCAGCTAGAATCTTCACGTGCGTCTAGATGAATAATTTCACTTTTAAACTAAGAGGACCATTTACAAACAGTAATCTCAGCTATGGCATTATTTCCATAAGCGGTACATATTTTTGTTATCTATTTATGTAGCGGTTTGTGTTCCGGAAATAAAAGATCATTAAATGACGTAAGTGCATTCCATTTATCTCCATTTTTATTTAAACTACAAAAGGTTGTCAAGCCGAAAAAAACAAAAAAACAAAATCAATCAATCAGTCAAACCATTTTTATTTTTAGCGTAACAAAAAAGCATGTGTCACAACAAAATTACAATCATGTGTCACAACAAAATAACGTTTACAAACGCTACCTATTGAAACATGCTACGATATTTTCTTCCAAACCAACATATTTACATTTCGAAAGCTGCATTCTTCGGCTTACGTAGTGTTATCAGAATCACTATACATCTGTGCTATTCTTCATTATCTGGAATTCTGTTTTTATTTTTTCTGGTGAATATTCTAATCTCTTTTATTTTATTTTCGTTCACTATATTTTAGGTGAAATACAAATAATAAAACCAATAACAATGTGAATAATAGTTTGAACAAGTTGGAGAATAAATCATTCTGCTTTTTGTTGAAAGGCATTTTTTATTTCTGAGGAAAAAATGATGACCAAAATATAAATGGATAGTAAATCAACCGATTTTACGTTAAGAAATATTTGTTTCTAAAGACACTCGTTTTATTAATGATTATTCGATATTATACCTTTCTATCTTTTGCTAAGACAAACTGTGACAATTTTCCTATCCAAGACACTGTTAGTTTACGAATTTTCTTTTTACCAGGTTTGTAATCTCCAAGAATATTAACATTGGTGGATTATAGGCCTAAAGAATCACCACACTATTTGTTTCTGTTGCTATTTTCGTAGAGGGTAGGGTTTCATGAAGTACGATTGTTAGTACCACGCCCAACTGGTTTCTAATTGAGGGTTGTTTTTTGTCTACATACACTGCATGCCATATATATTCTGCTATTAACTCTAAACTTGAAGTAAAAGAGACAAATTCGAACCTTTCAAAAAATAACTAACGATTATATCATGTCTCGCTTTTTCCCAAAGGTATTGTAAGGAACACTCTATTGGAACTATCTCAGAAATCTGGATATTTACCAAACATCTTACCAATGAGACAGGATCTCAACCTAGGTCGTATTTAAAATGGGGAACCCGAGCGTGTGCACTCAAACTAAGAATAAAGATTTACCTAGTTCTTGCAACTATGGGCTCGGACATTTTGCATTATTCATTTTTATCAGCCAATTCTCAGTCCAAAGACAAAAGCACCACTGAGTCAAACTCTGTCCGAAAACATAGAGCTTTATAATTGTGAGCGCTTTCACAGAGGCGGGATGTGACATAAGGTCGGGTTTAATGTAGAGTTTTCAAGCACGGACACACTGGCAACAATTCTTCAACCTCCGCGCAACAGGGATCGGGCATTAAGCCTGGAGTCTCTGTCTGCAGACAAATCATCATTTTCTGCCCAAAGACAGTTCTTCTGACAACTTAGAGTTTGCGTTTAACTCTTAGTATTTATAATGAGACTCTCACTGAGAGGGGATGTTTACACAAATTCGGGTTTTACGTTGGCATATGCAGAAACTAAAAATAAGCCTGATTTTTTTTCTTCTTAAGCGAGTCCCTATTCGTAGACGGAGTCAGGATTGCGTCTCTTTCTGAAGGCAGACAGCTTCATAGGCCGAGTCGTCCGTAGACCAAGCTCCAACTGAATCGTTCTCCACCCGAAAACAGATGGCTCGATTGACACTTTTGATTTCGCGAGGAACTCTGAGTAGTTACCCTGAGTTTCCTAGCTGAGAAAAGACGTGACACAAGTACGGACTTTACCTGTGGAACTCGATGTGCTGACACTGAGAACAAGGGGCAAAATTTGCCCAGACCACGCATATGCAAGTTCGGACACTGATCTTGTCTTGACTTTTCAACAGAGTCTCTGTTCTTAGACTGAGACTCGACTGAGACGAATTCTGACCGAAAACAGAAAACTTAACTGATAGGTTCGAGTTCGAGTTCGAGTGGAAGACTTTTTATTTTCCAGATGACTCAGTATCAGTTATCGTCTTGGTTCCTCTCTATCCGCAGACATCAATACCGACCAGACAGACTTCGATGTGAAAGTCTTGGTATTTATCGGCCTTCCCACCGATGCTGAATGCAGCACAATTCCATTTTTATTGTAAGATATCCAAGCCCTCAAGTTCGACCAAAAATATCCCGTTGTTTTTGCATTAGGCAGGGTCAGAGACCCGTCTATTCACCTTCCATGTAAGACTTTGTCCTTCGGATGAGCTTCGTCTTGGTTCCTCTATGCTCGATTGCAGAGAGTACGACGATATAGTCTTCGACGTGAAAGTGTTTGAGTTCAATGCGTTTAGTCTTGTTCGTTCGTGTTATAGGAATTGACTTATTTACTGCACAACATCAACCCTTTTGAGATTTTGTATTTTATTAACTATTGTATTTTATTTTTATCTATTCACCCTCCATTTTTCAAGTAAGCTTACAACTTGTAGAACTTTGTATTCCTTTCGTTTTTGATCAAGCACTAGTTTTCCGTCCGGTTACATTTTCTGAAGTATTGGAACCTTAAAGATATGATACAGAACTTGCATTTGTTCTTCCTTTGTTGATGTTGTTACTTCAGTAAAACTTTTCTTTAACTGAATCCACTGCCTTCAGTGTTTACATTTTTATTTTCACCATGTAAATCATTGTTTCGGTTTGTGACTTTATTACGCTGTTTCCCCAGATTTCTTTTCCATTTTTATATAACTTGAAAAACACTTTTTTCACAATTTTGAAAAAAATAGCTTGTTTTTTATTATCCGTTCTTATTCATTATTCAGTTTTTCCGGTGGCATACCTGCTGGTTTAACTGGGATTCGGTTTATCTCACAAATATCTGTTGTGCATCTGCACTCAATTTTTCTTTACATGCTTGCTTCAAAGATCTCTTAAAAGTACCAATAAGCCGTTTACCTTGTCCATTTAATATGGCGGGTTAGTAATATACTCAAACGAGAATACTTTACAATATTATTTAAATTCGCAAGCAGTGACCTGTGTACCAAGACTATGTCATCCGTAATGCCAAATGTTGCAAACAGATCATGTAAAATTGGTTGTATTTTTCTACTTTCAAATTTCAGGTCATTTTGTAAATCTATTCAATACTACGAGATAATGCAATCCGTTTATTGGACCTGCAAACTCTTTGTGCAGTCTTGACCACAGAGTATATGTCTTTGGTCATGTCTGTAGTTGTGTGATCGGTGATTTCTACAGACATTTACTGTTTTTTTAAAGTCATGTTCTATTATGATCCACTGTACGTAACTTCCCATGAGAGACTTCACTTTTAAAATTCTCGAATATTCTCAATGAAATTAATTTTATATCCGCTTTTATCATATTAGGCTCTCTAATCACTACTCCTTCGCTAACTTTAGTACTCCATTAAATAGCGAGTAAACGTTGAAGTCTCGATTTCGTTCGAAAAATCCTCTTTCTTTTAGTTCTTTTTTATTTTCGAAGTAAACATATGATCTGCTGTTATTTATATTTCTTTCAGGGTAACTGGTAGTTTGCTTACTACATTGCATAATATACTTTTAATTTCTATAGAAAGAGCTTTACAATTGCAAGTTTTCTCGGAACCCTTTTCACTAAGCTCCTTTTAAGTTCTTTATTTAAGGCGTCTTGCCTGTTCATTTGTGTTACTCAGCTGTTTTATTTACTCTGCAACACTAATAACAGTTGGAGGAAAGCGAACGCAACGTTCTAGAATGGGATTTCTAATCGACACTTCCACTGTCACGCCGACTTCTTTTTCCTCATAAATAGGTCGACTCTAATTACTAGCATAGGTATATTCTTTTTTCCATGATTGATTATGATTGATTCGTTTTCTACGGATTCTCAACACTTTGCTGGTTATTTAAATCCAGATTGTGAGAATTGTTATTTGTTTAGAAATAATAATTGTTTTACAAAGTAATCTATAGCTGGGGTGAAAGGAGGTGAACTCACGCCTATTCCAAGAGTATTTGCGTGTAAGTGAGTATATCAAACTCAGAAGGAATGGAACTGTGCTCTCCAATTAAAAATTTCGAGCCAATATCTATTACACCGCCTCCACATCCAAGCTTACTGAACCTGATATTCGCGAGTGGTCACCGAGGGAGGTAGTGACCATGCTAGACGTTGCTTCACATCGGTGTTTGTACGGGAACCGGTGATTCAACGTGATGTGAGTGTAAACAATTTTGTTTACAGAACTACATATACAATTATATAGCACGATAAGAATCCCTTATCATATGATTTTGCAAGCATGCAATAGTTGTGTGATGTTTTTAATCATTTGAAAATTTGAGATATTTTTTTTATTTTCTTCATTTCCGCAAATAATATAGAAAAATAGAATGACAGATATATATATATATATATATATATATATATATACATAAAAATGTGGGATCTGTGGTAGATATTATAACTAAATTCCCTACAAACGAATTACTATATATATAACTGACCAAATAGTAGATAGGAACTATATTTAGCGGCGGCAGAAGAGACCATATTTGGGAATAGGAAGGATAGTTTGGGCCATTTCCAAATAACGTGATCTAATTGAGAACAGGGTATTAAGCCTAAGGCTACTGGTATTGCTCAAACGATATTACCAAATAATGAAATTCAGTATTAAAATCATAAGCGGAAGAATTTATGGATGCTATAGGCTTTGTTTCAAAAACCTGATATAATGAGACTCGTTTGCTAGCCAACGGAGGCTCTGTCACTTAGTTCTGTCGTTTCCTATCAATTTCTGAAGTTGGATGTAAATAAAATTTGAAATGTTTTGCCAGCTATTTATTAAGTAGGAAATTTTGAAATAAAAAACAAAAGCAAAAAACCAAAAAAACCCTCACTTTTGACCAAATACCAACTGATATTGCTTGTCTTTCCGTCATTGATACCGCTGAGCAGTGGGGATCGACCAAACTGTATGAATACAATCTCTTTGCTACGTGTGAACCTAGTCCCTATCAAGAATAGATAAGAGCATAAATGAATCACTCCATAAATTTGAAAGGGTTAAGAAGACCTGCCGACCAACATTTTTTCATAGACGAACACGCTCTTGATAACTCGATGAAAAAAAGAGGTCCTACAAGATTACAATTCATTTCGTTATTTTTTCTTTTCGTATTTTGTTGTGTCACATGCTAAATAATACATAAAAAGAACAAAAATCTTTTGAAAAATCAATTCTTGACTGCTTAACTGCGAAAAAAGGCAACTAAAATAAAATTGGTTTTCAGATTCAAAAACATCAAACAATAATATTTCTCCATATTTCTGAAATGAGGTAATATTTACAGTATTTACATTATTCAGATTATTGCCCTCATCTTTGTTGCCATTTGTGTGTTGTTTAGGCCGTTGTACGCTCCAGCCTTTTTCAGGTGCTAAGAATTTCGAACCGAACACTTTATTAAAATCACTGGGGCATATGAACTTCATTCCTTGCGCAGTAGTGCCTCTTCTATCACAGCTGTAGCCTTAAGAATACATGGCCCCGTGGATATAGACGTGGTGAATAGCAGTGGTGAATAAGTAACTTACAGGGTTAGAGGTAGTTAACTCTTGACTACCAGAAGAGGCACTACTTCGCACATGGCCTAATAGATAAAATCGCTGATGGGGTCCAGGTACTTGATTTAAAATGTTGTGTTCAATACCTTGCTACTGCAGAGGTGAATAAAAAGCTCAGAGAGTAGGGTTAAAGGGAGATAACTGATAATAAGACATCTAGAAAAGGAATGACTCGTCAGTCTACCACGGCGAAAAAATAAAGTGTTCAATTTGAAATTCCAGTTACCTGAGGACGGTTGGAGCATTGAACGGCTAAAATGTCGTGAATATGGCAACAAAGATGAGGACAACAAAACGAAAAATTTAATGATATTATGAGGATATTGTTTGTTTGCAAAGCCTAGTGAATTATGTTTGGTGTGTGAATTTAGAACTCCCCCCCACACCTACCAAATAACGCATTTGGTTGTAATTCTTTGCCTTTCTATACTAAAAATATTAGTAGCCGGAACATTTGTACTTATAAACCGCTAAATTATGTTTTGTGTGTGTGCAATCTTTACACATGCCAATTAACAATAGAATACTGAATTTTGTTGGTATTAATTTGTCTTTGCATGCTTCTAATATTATAAACATGGTTAATGATTGGCCAAGGCCACTAAACAACTAGACTGCTCATAAACCTATCGGGTTCCTTTGAAAATCAGATCATGTTACAAAATGATGAGATAAAAATATCAATTTTATTATTAATTACATATATTTTCATTTGTATTTAAAATATATGTTATTGTAATAATTCTGATTACTCACATTGTACAATATTACTTAAATCAAACGCAGAAAGTTTACATTTTTTAGAATAGAATTGTCGAGTGATATCCCAGAAAAGTCCTTTCCATTCAATTAATAGAATCTCTGACTCCTTTTCCCAGGCTCTTACTTCACAAAAGCCAGATTAAACCAAAAAGAAAGTATTATTGCTTCACCAGACCTAGAGATATCAACTCTTGACATTTTATCTCCAAACGAGTTCAAAGTCGTTTGCACGACGTATTTTAGGCAAGGAATTCCCTCTAGAAAAATCCTTTTCCCATAGACAAAACGTTGTTTACACCGGTCAACACGATTTTTGGTGCCAAGAAGCTAGACACGTTTTTAGCTAATTTGACTGTTCCAGAACAAAAAGATCAATTTACGACCTTGGCTGATCGCAATATTTAGTTCATAAAGGTCGTAGAAACCCACCAATTTTCAGTTAGGCTGAGCAATGAAATAAACTATTTTTTATAAGAAATTTTTTTTTGTCGAAAACTTTAAAATAGAAGTAACGAATCTTTCTACTTTATCGCCAAAATTCAAATTAACTGATAAACATTATCAGTTATACACTTTATCAGTACTACGCTAATATGAGTATTAAGCTTCATTTTTTACATAACCATCTTGATAAATTTCCGGATAATTGCGGTGATGTGAGTAATGAGTAAGAAGAACGATTCTATCAGGATATCAAAACAATGGAAGAGCGCTATTAAGGATGGCGGGACAAAAAATAATGGGTGTCTACTGCTGGGCATCAAAAGAGACTTAAATAACACTGAACAGGACAACAATAAAGAAAGATGAAATTTTTACCATTGTTATATTTACGAAGGTTACATTTCTGCTGTTAGTTTATTAAATTACTTAATAAAAAATACTTGTCTTGGTATATTCAACTGTATTATCTTTTAGGATTTAAGGCTTAATAAGCAAACTTAATTCTTAATAAGCAAACCAATATTAGTACGTTTAAATACCAATTGAGAGACTTTTTCGTTTTTACTTTGAGAAGTATCGCCAGCCGTTAATATCATATATACATAAAACAAGCGATAAATGCTTCTTTTTACAGTCACAATAGTAGCTAATTAAAAAATAAATAAATTTGCAGATTGAGGCACGTCACATTAACTAAATAAGATGTTTGGTGTCTCGACATCATTTTTTGTTGTTGACCATCGTTATTGTCATGCTATTATTGTTTACATAGCAGATATTCGGGCGAACTACATCCGTTCGCTCTACTAGTTCCGACCTTCGTACCTAAGACTCAGCTGACCCTCATTATTTTTGGTAAGGAGGAATTTACATTCGCACATTATCTTCCGCAGAAGAGTTTATACCCAGCATCTGAATATGTATTGTGTATGAAACTCAGCTGTGCTTTTGCGAGGGATCCTCTCTATTATTATGCATTACTTTGTTTATGAAAAAACAGTAGCTACTCTAGCGTCTACGCATGGTTCATTCAGTAATGAATCAGAACACTCTCGGCTATTGGCGTGTGTATACATGATATATCACGTGCTAAATATATATAGATATATACATGATATATCACGGAGCGCATATAACTCAGAACTAGAATCGCCGACTGACCCCAATTCGGTCGGGTTTCAATCCTGGGTAAAATGCAATCGAATGAGCTGTGATGCAGCGAAACAAATTTGTCTGCGGATGACTATTTACGCTCTCACACACTGATTGAGCACTCTGGAAGAATGGTAGACTTTGCAAAAACAGTATCTACGCTAGCATCTACGCATGGTTCATTTAGTAATGAATTAGAACCATCTCGGCTATTGGCGTGTGTATACATGATATATCACAGGCTAAAAGCCTGCCCCCTTCTACCGAGCGCCCATAACTCAGAAGTAGAATCGGTGACTTACGCCAATTCGGTCGGGTTTCAATACTGGGTAAAAAGCAATCGGATGTCTAACCGTACTGATGAGCTGTGAAACAGCGAAACAGATCTGTCTGCGGATATATATATATATATATATATATATATATATATATATATATATACTCACGCTCATGTAGAGAGAGACAGTAGCGAGGCAGCGTAGGTTCATTTCATTTCACTTTACTACCAGTCATTAAATTTATTACCATTTGTGAAATTTCTTGCCGGGTGTTTGTTCTTTAAAAGTGCCTTATTATTTCATGTCGTCGAGTAGTAATATATATATATATCCGATCTATTATAATAAAATAAAAACAATTGTGTATTTTATTTATTATTGTTTTGTTCTTTTACTGCAGAGGAAAACAGCCCTGAGGAGTGAAGGCATAATAACGGTGTCCTCACAAAACTTCGACGCTGGCATGGACCTGCTCAAGTAAAGTGACAAATCTTTTGCACGAGTGTGTGTGTGTCACATTATATATTGCAAATTTAAAAGTTTACTATTCGGCCATGTATTGAATATTGCTGCCACTTCTGGTTTGTTGCCTCTGCTATATACTGCATATTATTTACAAAAGCCAAAGAAGCATCTGCGATATTATTGTTTTTGACCTGGCATCTCAGATTCATTAACGTTCGGTATTAGATTGGCAGCGATGTCTTATCATTTTACCGCTGAAATTGCAAAACTTAAATCGATCATTGCTAACAGCAACTTCCTTTGCACTTTTCGCTTGTGAAAATCTCTCTCGCCTTCTTGCTTTCCAGTAAACTATAATCGTCAAAGATTTTAATGCAAACTCACTCGTTATCTTCTGTCTTTTTTAATACTCTTCATTTATGATTCTCTTCTCAAGAACATTTTCTCAGTTTCCTTTACTCTCAGTAACTCCTTGCATTTTAATGATCAGTATCCTCTTGCGTTCGATGACGTGTTTAATACACACACACACACACACACACACACACACACATATATATATATATATATATATGTGTGTGTGTGTGTGTGTGTGCGCGTGTGTGTGTGTGGTAGAAGGTCAATGAGTGAACATCAAACTGACAGCTGCAGTAAAGGTTTATGAGTTTTTCTTAGTAAACACTGCTTCACAGAAAAGAGTGATTGGTGTGCAATGTATAAAAAATCAGTTGGTGAATGGCAAAACTTGATTTATATATAGAAACGGAGATGTATTTATGGTCAATAAAACTTCCGCAGTCGCTTGACGGATGATCCTGTCGACCTGTTCTTATATGAATCTAAGCGAAATGCGTTGAATATTATGCAATCTCTTCCGATATTTTCATCTGACCGTTAATATATACGGGTGGCTCACCAAATGTTGAGAATGGTCGTGGAAAAGAAGCAAAACAAATCTGCGTTTATTTATTTAGCGTTTGCAAAGGAACGTCTTCTGTTGGACTGAGCAGGAGATAGATGTGTTTAAATAGAGCATTTTCGCAGCAATAGAACTGACTGTTGATACTGATCTGGCGTATTTATGACTTCCATGATGCAAAGAACAAATTCACAGTAATTTGTCAAGAGGTGAAGGCGAGGATATTATTAAACAACGTTTGTTCTTTACACACTTAAGAGAATTCTTCTGAGTAAAGCTTACTAAATATAACCAATCGTGTATAACGTAATGTCTAATACTTAACCTTATTAGAAAAAATACAGCCGTTAAAAATTTATGTATTTAGCACACTTAAACGATGTTCACGTAGGCTTTATATTTATTTATTTAAGTCTATTTAATTTTTACATTAATAGAGATGCAATAGTGAAAATTTCTTCAAGGGGGTAATTTCTTTTATCATTTTGTTTAAGTTTTAATAATTTCAGCGCATAATATGACAGTAATACGCACGGAGTTCCTGGGAGTGAAAGAAGAAATAGAGGGCAATAAAAGAACCAGTCCACAGGAAGACAGATAATTGCGTTAGGGGTTGCTTTTAAAATTTTTGTTTATTGTCTGTAAGAGAGCTTCACAGAAGATAAGTGAAAGAAATAGAGCTATAGGCATAAAACATCCGGTTACATCTATCAAGTCTAACAAACGGTGTGACCTAATTGCCAATCTAGTAGCACGCTTAAATTAAATGTATTCGATACATTGAGTAGAACAGCTCATTAGAACAGCTAACACTGAAATAAATATAGAGAAAAAACAGCGAGAAACACGACACGACGGTGGAGAAGTGACTGAAATCGAGATACCAGGACAGGGTTGATAACAATAGAAACCCGTCTTTGTATACCGTCAGGACCATACTAGACACGACATAGTGAACCAATCTTCCTAGCTGTACCCCTAGCAACGACGAGATCGATAATGATCTCTTTTCACCGGATCATCTATTCTCACTACCTTATGCCAAATCAAAAGTAAGCTTTATAAAAAAGGACAAAACACAACATTTAGTCTCTGTTTAAATTACACGTTAACTCAATTAAATTATTCAAGCCATGTATAGAAAAAACGTATATAAGTCCAAGGAACTCATTCATTATGTGACAATGAATTCCATAGATTCTCTCTCGATATGGCGTTATAGCTTAATATTTGGCTCTATAAAAACAGACTTATAGGAATATCCCATTTCAGGGTTTTTCAACCAGACGAAATGCTGCTTATAATGTACGACGTGGGGAGGGAATATTCCCGGGCCGACTAAGCAAACCTTCCAAAAACATATACCTGCTACTTATAGATTTTTGGGGAGAGAGTCGGCCGATAATTTTCTGCACTGCTTGGTATATAAATATACGAAACAAAACTCCTCCCTCTCTCCCTTTCTTTCTTTATATATATATATATATATATATATATATATATATGAGAGAGATGTTTGTGTGTTTGTGTGTGTGTAGTCATTAAGTTATTCACCTGAATAATCACTTCGAGAAATATACAAGATAGCTGCAGGAACTGTGTTTGTTCAGATAGCCGGATTAATGCCAAACAGAATGAATGATGCAAACATTTATCAGAAAATAAAATTTGTTTATTCAATTATTCATACAAGTAAGGCGTACTGATGCACTGACCTATCTACCTACCTAAATATTTATCTATGAGCCTAGTTACAAAAGTACTCTGAATCGTCAACATACTTGAGTAGATAATTTTCTTGTGCATCTTCCTATGAAAATGGCGCGAGTTGTTTGTCTGTCTTTCTGGAATAGTTCAGTCAGAGGAAACGCTGGCATATTTTTCTTGAAATCTGTACGCTAAACTATATATATATATATATATATATATATATATATGTGTGTGTGTGTGTGTGTGTGTGTGTGTGTGTGTGTACAAGTATAGGTTTGGTACGAATGGAATAAAATTCCAATTTTGCACAAGTTTTTAATTTTTCAATTGTAAAGGTTTGTACCAAATTGGCTAGCCAGATGTAGAAATTGAAATTAAAATATAGAAAAGACCCAGGCATAACGTGGAGTATAATACAAACAGCCAAGACTAACAACGATGTTAAAATATGTAGACTGTTCCAGGAAGAAAATTTAGCTATTATGTTATTTCCAAATAAAAACGAATTACTAAATGAAAGAACAGAGATTATGACTAAGTGTAGCTATACAAACAAATACCTATTAAGATCATACAATCATGGTTGGAATCATTCTAACATCTTCTAATTTTGAAAATTTCGCGTTAATAAAGAATCCATGTTACGTGGGCGTTTTGGAAAAAGCGGTAAAATCAATTAATATGAATCGTCTGAAGACACCAAAAATGTAGAAACCTGGGTTGCGTAATAACTTTTTTAGAAATAAAAAAATATTCAGAAGTTCTACCTTATAATTGTACTGAACACTTTTTAATACAAGTGTGTAATGGTCTAATTCAATTATGATCAAAAATGAAAAAATTGATAATTATATATATATATATATATATATACACATATATATATACATATATATATATATATATATATATATATATATATATATATACATATATATATATAACCACAATTATATCAACGCTATATATCGTGCTCTTTACTATAAATAAAACCTGCTTGTCAAAATATATTTTATCAGTAAATTCAGTGAAAATACAGTAACATTGACTTTAAATATTATAACAATTAAGCACTATATATATATATATATATATATATATATATATATATATACGACCAACCGCAGAGAGCCTCAAAGTTATGGGTGCTTAGTGGAGGGAGGCAGATATTAGCGTGCTATATACACACGCCAGTACCCGATAATGTTCAAATTCATTATTGAATGAACGATGCGTAAAGAGCGGTGAGTACTGTTTTAAAAGTTGACCATTTATCCATACTGCTCAATCGACGGGCTAGAGCGGACATAGTCATCCTTAGACAGTCATGTTTTGCTGCATAACATTACGGATAGTCATCCGATTGAAACCCAACCTCAGTCAGCGATGATTATACTTCTTATATATATATATATATATATATATATATATATATATATATATATATATTCTGGTTACGATGTAGAACGCTCCTTCGAAGTGGTTACAAGATAGAACACTCTCACTGCTGGTGCATGTATATTTCGTAAAAATATTACACGCTATGAAATCTAACTTTCTTTGATGTGCGCTAGTGGCCTGATGGGTAAATGTCCGACTACTGTCTAATCAGTCGTGTTTCGGTCACGGCTTGGGGCAAACTGTTAATCTAACCGCAGTGTAGGGCTATGATACAGCGAAAGAAGCCTGTGTCTGTGGATGTTTCATATATATATATATATATATATATATATATATATATATGTGTGTGTGTGTGTGTGTGTGTGTGTGTGAAAACAATATATATATTTTTTATATCAAGAACAATATTGGGGAAATTGTATGATAAAGTGGAGAAAGCTTATGTGTGACTTGTGTGTTTACATCGGGTTTACATCAGACTAATTTTTTTATGTTGGCACAACGATACATGCGTAACACTAAAGAGTAATTTTGAATTTTTTTAGCATTGTTTTTTTTTGTATCTGTCCGATGTCGTTTAAATTTGTTTCTTTTTCTTTGCGACACATTTGTTAGGTATTCTACATTGTGATAATAGAAGATCTGCCAGCAATAGTAAAATTTTGTGACAGCTAAGGCTCAGATTTACTGTAGATGAACTTGCGATCAAGGGAAACTGTAGACATACACGTCGTATGTCTACAGTGAATTATTTTCCCCGTTGACAACCGTAACGAGACTGACCACAATTATGGCATAAAAATAGGTGATTCAGCTCAAAGATGTTTACTATTGAAATTCGGCTAGATATAAGAAACATTCTAAAACTTCCAAAATCCTCATCATCAAGTTTATGAGCACGTATAGTCATATCGACATAAAATATTGCTATTCAACGATAACAGTCACCGAATATCAAACGCAGTTCTTAAATTTGTAAGGCGATTCTATGATGTCACACCGCATTAATATGCCAATAATAGGTGATGCATTTTATGTCAACACAAGATAAAATCATCTTTGATGGTGGATGTCTTTATGTTAGCGTCCCTGTAACTTCGCGGAAGTTGGATCATGTGAGCCGAAAGCTAATAACATAATAAACAATCTCCAAATGTTGGTCAATCTTTGGCTTTATTTTCAATTGAAATTAAAGCCAGAAAGAATACGATGTTTAGAACGGCTTATGACTAAACATAATAGACATTCATTGTCTGTGTTATATATATATATATATATATATATATAGTCATCCGCAGACTGATCTGTTTCGCAGCTCATCAGTACGGTTAGACTCCGATTGCTACATAACCCAGGCTCGAAACCCGACCAAATTGGCGTCAGTCGGCGACTCTACCCCTGGGCCACGGGGCTTTCGGTGGAAGAAGGCAGTCTTTTTAGCGCATATCATATTACGCCCAATAGCTAGAGTGCTCGAATTCATTTTACTGAATGAGCGATGTGTACCCGGCTAGAGTGGCTACTGTTTTTCAAAGTCTACTTTTCTTCCAGAGTGCTCAGTCAGGGTGCGAGAGCGTAAATATTGTCATCCGCAGACAGATCTGGATGCGCGGTTAAGACGTATCAATGTTAGCAGTAAATAAAACAGTGTTAATGGTGAATCTTTTTTTATTATTTCACTATTGGATGCTGTTATTTAAGTCTTGAAAATTATGTGTGCAAATGGAAATTATGTGTGAGAAATAATATCGTCCAAATGGATGGCGGCACACCTCCACTCGATCGTCAAAATTTTTGATGAGGTCTCTGCATAGTTGCTCTTTGATTTCAACAATATACCTTATTATCACATCTTTCAGCTGTTAAATTTATGTTAGTTTGTTGGCATAGGCCTTTCTTTTGAGATAACCCCAAAGAAAGAAATCTAAAGGCGTCAAGTAGCACGATCGTCGTGGCCAGTTGACATCACTGTTTCGAGAGATAATGCCAGCTAGGAACATCTCTTGTTTGAACGTCCATTTTCGTAATAGGCTTTAATAACATTAACACGTTTAATTGTAATTTTTTCTATGGTTGAAATTGCTAAAGACTGAATTTGTTAAATCTGAAAGTAATTGAAAAAATCATTTGACGCTTGTAAATAATTTACATTTAAAATCGGTCCAAGTTATTGAAGCCCCCTTATATATATATATATATATATATATATATATATATATATACCGTTAAATATAAGAGACAATGAATTTCTATTATGTTTAATCATGAGCAGTTCTAAACGTCGTATTTTGGGTTTAATTTCAGTTGAAAATAAAGACAAAAATTCTCCAACATTTGGATAATTTTTATTAATTTGGTTCTAAGCTTTCGGTAGCTCATGTGAGCCGAAAGCTTAGAACCAAATTAATAAAAATTATCCAAATGTTGGAGAAATTTTGTCTTTAATTTCAAACTGAAATTGAAGCCAAAATACGACGTTTAGAACGGCTGATGATTAAACATAATAGAAATTCATTGTCTCTTATATTTAACGGTATATGTTTAGAAAATTATTTGCTGCCTCAATAAACTATATATGCATATATATATATATATATATATATATATATATATATATATATATATATATATAATTCACTTTAATTTTTAAAGCAATTATGCAAATCCTATTTTTTTTATAATCATATCGTCCTAAGCAATTTTTTTTTATAATCATATCGTCCTAAGCAAGGCATTTTATTGCCACTGCTTTGCAGGGGGGGGTACATAGGAGAAAAGTTATGAGAAAGAGTGACAAGTTATAGGGGGTGTAAGGAGATGGGTAAGATAAGGATTAGAATACTGATGAGAGTGGAGTGGACGGAGAAATGAGCATGAGAGAGAAGATGCAGGTTAGTGAGATAGGAGATGACTATTGACTTTACATTTAAATTCTTTGGGATTATGCTATCGGGAAAGCAAGTAAATGGAAGGGAATTTAAACTTAAATTGTTTTTACGGACATCGCTTGTGCACTGTCTTCTTTCAGTTCGGAATGTCCTAATTTCTTTTTATGAGACAAATAGAAATACCTATCGCCTGAGGTAATTATTTCGGAATTATAACTCACAAGATTGGCTAGATTGCAATATATACTCTCACATATACTGCCAGAAAAACAAATTTGAATAAAAAAATCTTTTGTTTGCGTTCTCTTGTTTTTTTATAAAAAGTCTATTGAAAAAACTCATCATTATACAATGCATTATGTCCAACATTAGCAATTATTCTGAATTCTCTTATTTGAAAAATATTAGGTGAAAGCTATTTAATTAAATAAACATTCAGTTGATCACTCTGCAGGAATAGTATCAAATCTTAATATCTCCAATATTTTTGACATTCTTTAGATTCTTGTAAAAACCTCTCTTCGTTCGTCTTTTAATAATCATTTGCTTTACTTTTTATTTAAAAATTTTTAACCAGAACATTCACGTCTAAAAATGCATCTCACAAGGTAAAAATGTGTGTAGTCAATACTGAAAATAATTTATTTGTACTGAGGAGTGGGAAATACTATGAGAATCACTGAGATGTTCGCCGATAAGCGGGGTGTTAACACCTACATCAGAAGAAAGATAAAAGATTGAACGAAACGCTGTGATAAAATATTTTATACTTAAGAATTCGGTTGAAAATATACTCATATGCTATTAGTTTTATCTGACAGTAATGGGACCGATATAATCCTGCAATTATTTTCAATAATATTTCAATCCACTTTGCACATTTAAAAAGATGGCATTCAAAACGTCAAAAACTTTCAAGAGCATTGCAGAATTATTCTTACTATTATTCTTATTATTATTAGATAGTAATAACGATAATAATAATAGAAGACCCGGTGGAAGTCCCAAATATACAGGTACCACACATAACTTGCAAAGAGGTTCGTCCACTAACTTTTTTGTTTTTTTCGTAGCTGTCTTTTGTTCAGTTAACTGGAACCATCAAAATCTCAGTTTGTCTTCCGCTTGTCCTATGTCATTGTTTATGACCCGTCACGTGACTATAAAACAAGTGCAGGTCAAAGAGATGTTTTATAATAAAAAATATTTAGAGATCGTTTTCGAAAAGCAAAATAGTCTACAAAAAATTCTTAACTAAGAAAATATATACTTACAATGATAATAGTTTATAAAGTAAAATTGTTATGGAGAAAACTATGAATACTTAAAAAGAACCGAATATCTCATGAAAAATAAAAAAAACTGGAAACGAAAACACAAAAATGTTGAATATAGATAAGCACAAAACAGATCACTGCTATAATGTCTGCACAAGACAAAGGCCTCTTCCTAAGAAATTACTAGGCAAACATTACAAAAATGACCACTTACCCAAGTTTACAAACAATTTGATGGTAGTAAGTAACGATGTGGTTGTATATAAGCACAAAGCCCATCTGTTGCTGAGGAATTCAAAGCTAAATGCAGAGACAGAGTTATTTATAATGGCTGCACGATACAAAAGCCTCTTCAGCCGAAATTATCAGAAAGACATAAAAAAATATTCGAGACCGCATATCCGAGATTTCGAACAATGTGATAGTACTAACTAAAGCACAAAACGCATCGGTGGCTGAGGAATTCAAAGCATTTATAATGGCAATATACACTTAAGTATAATTTTATATCAGAAATCATTCAAAATATTAACTAACTTGCTTTCACCGAGGTCTGAAACAATGAGAACGCTTTCATTAACGATGCCGGTGTAGATAAACACAAAACCTATCAATGCAGAGCTAAAAGGAGAAAGAGAGAAAGATATATATATATATATATATATATATATATATATATATAGAGAGAGAGAGAGAGAGAGAGAGAGAGTGTGTGTGTTTATAATAGCTGCACATGACAAAAGTCTATTCCCCAGTAATTATCAGAAAAACATAAAAATGGTAACTCGTAAATACATAGATTTTATGAACAATATATTCAGGCTACTGAGAAGGTATTATTTGATCGTCCAATCTTGATATTAAAGAATTAATACAGTATGATTGGGCAGTACATTTGCGGGAGGATATCTCTATTATAGGGTACTACATGCTGAAAAACAGTAAGAACATTATCATCATCACTGTGTAACAGCTAGAGAAATCCCAAAGGTCACAGTCTTTAAAGACTTTATTAATTATAGTTACATTCATGTTAATACTAAAACACCAAACATACGGATTCATGATGACAAACAAAAATATGCCTTCTCACAGATATAGAAGCATATAAAATAAAAAATATATATAATTCTGAAGAATATCCAAAAATAAATAAAAACAGGGTGCAATGGCTGAATTGTCGTCTAAATGAGCAAAAATGAAAATAACACTGCCATTTCATTATAACAAATGTTATTTACCAAAATTACACAAGCATTCTTGAAATACTAAAGTGTATATGTAGTCAATAAAAATTGCCATTGGCTTCAAATACGGCATTCAGACGACTTCGGAATCTCCTGCATTACTTATGGACGGTCTCGTTGTTTAATTTGATGAATGCTGCCATAATCTTTTCCTTCAGGTAATCTTTGGTGTCACAAAGAGTTTTGTTAGTCTCTCGCCTCACACATAATAAATAGAGTGCAGTTTGGAGAGTTAAGTGGTCAGGTGTAAGGGGTTGCAGAAATTGTTTGAAAGCTATGACTGGAATTGGTTGCTGGTGTGGCATGGTATAGAGAACTGTTGTCATACCATGAACTACATCAGACAGGATATTTTGAGGTGCGTTGAACCACCTCTGAATTGCTGTTGTTTTCAGATCCACTCTAACCCGGGGTGGTAGATCTTACTAAGGTTCCAGCTATAGGAAAATAATGAAACCCCAAAACTGATGTCAAAATAAAATGACTAGTACAAAAATAGATTTTATGATATAAATTTTAGGCAATACATTTTACTAGGAAAAAGTAATTTACTAAAGTTACAAAAATGGCATTAAGTGACTTATATATGTCGTTAAACAAACCAAACCCAAAGAGAGGTCTTGAACAATGGGACGTTATATATTATCGGATTTGTCTGTCTAGACGGATAATGTCCCAAAAGCACGGATGTTCGACTATATTTTGATAGACAAGGAAAGTAGCAATTTTCAAATTATCGATTTTATCTTTCAATACGATACAAGAATGGACACTAAAAAAGACTAAGAAATGCAATGTTTTGGCTAGAGGGGTCGGCAAAGGGTATAGAACATGTGTGTTGAAGTAATTCCTCTAATAATGTGTGTGCCAGGAACACTATCAGTCTATGAACTTGTAAAAGCACTTAGGTAAAAGTGAAATTAGGCACAATTTTGTAGACTTTTCCGTAAACTACCATCTTTTGTTCAGAAAAGATTCTCCGAAAAGTTCCTGAGATGTGAAGAGTTTTAACAATATGCCTCAAGTTCAGAATTTACACTGACTACATCAATATGCAGCATAAAGAATTTTAAATTCTTACAGCACTAACTTCCGTTGTTTTTTACTATACTGATTTTCTAATATGACAATAAAATGGATTAAGTGGTGAAATGAAAACAAAACATTTTAAAATATTGACAAAGGAAAATAAAATAAAAATATTTGAAAATAAGTGGCTTAATCAAACAGGTCCAGAAATTTAAATACCTAGAAGATTTTCTAACAGATAAAGATAAGTGCGACACTGAAATCGGATGGATGCATTCAAAGGCTTAGTAGACTATTGAGATTCACGAAAGTTTCCAAGGAAACAAAAAAAGGGGGGGTTCGGAACAGTTATATGATATATATGTCTTTTTATATGGCAGTGAATCCTGGAAAAGACGAAGGAGAAACTCGAAGCAGCGGCAGAGAGTCCGACAAAGAGTGTTTCAGCAAACTTGTAACAATCTTGTAATAATTTGATGTTAAAAGTTTTTAGAATGTAGTTTTATACATCATATTTACCATAATATTGCCACATCACAATCTGAATCGATGTTTATACAAAACGTTGGTTAAACAGAGCCTGCAAGCTGATCTCTCCTCTTGAAATCTCTAGATAACCAGAAACTGGCAGCTGATCTGTCCTTTTCAAAACTCTCGTTAAACAAAGCTTGCCAGCTTATTTTTCGCTTTAAAACTCCAGATGACAAGAGAATGACAAATGATTAATACTCTGAGCAAGTTTCATATGGCTGGTCACATTCAATGCATCAAAAACCAAAGAGATATTCAGCAAAACACCGAGCGATTGATGAATTTTTATTAACCGGTTGTTCTCTCATGGAGGGCCAGTTTTGTGCACCTGTTGAGAATTAAACTCAACCCAGAACACACGTGGAACTCGTAAATACCATCCATTGGTAAAAAAGCTCAAGTAGCTTCTTACTCTGAACCACTGCTTTTTGAGAGCAGATACCAAGGGTCAGTAAATAAGACTAAAGATACAAGTAACGGATCGGAAGTTTGTACAATAAACCATCGGCAAAAGTTCTCCCGTAGTAACTGATCAGAGGGCGAAAGACCCTGCCCACGTTGCAAATGATACCAATACAAGAGCTGCTCCTGAACTACTCTCCGAGAATTACTATGTGATGTAAGATATGCTAGGGTCTCTTGACGTATGATGATACCTTGATAATCTCCGAGAGCCTGTAGAGTATGTTCTTCACAATCTGGCGTACGTCGTGCTATGGATCCTGTCTCAGCAACGCTTCAATATTCAGCAGCAAATGTTGGATGACTCGGCTACCATCGAAAATGCAATCTCTTACAGCCGGGCAGTTTCCCGTCCATTACCATTCGTGTGTCTGTATGTACAAATCATATCTGCCTGCTAACGATATGAATATCATGCCATTGTTAAGTATAACACTTATCAGTTAAGTCAAAACTACACACGTTAAACTTCAAAGATTAGATACAAATGTAAACTAGTCTAAATGTAACGCAGCCGTCATTCATTATAAACTCTTTTAAAGTATGTTTATATAAACTTTTGTTCGTGATCTGGTGTAAGGAACCTGCCCCCAAAATTTGTAAAAATATTTTTGATACACTATATATATATATATATTTGATTCTGCAAGGTACCTGATTAAGAATAAAGAAATAATTTGTTTTGTAAGACAATATTTGATATGGGTTCAACACACCTCGGTAGCCCAACAACAGATATGTGGCCGACAAATATGTATCCGACCAAAGTTGGTCAAAATCTATTCAGGCATTAGTTGTTGGGCCTGAATTTCAAAATTGATTTCAAGACAAGGAGTCACTCTTAAATTCGACGCAACAGGTTCTTCTTAATCTTCATTAACCACATATTTTTTCTCTAAGCTAAGATAATCAAATAAATGTATTTCATCATCTACTACATGGTTGTACAATACTTCATTTTATTTTGAAAATAAAGGTGAAAATTTCTCGATAGTACATTTCACAGTAAGTAAGCTGAGTACAATATTTTTAACCCTTCTTTACGCGAGTTGGTCTTGTACCAGACCAAACTTTGCACACTTTAAAACTTCGTGGAGATTTTTTTAAATTCCCGTCAGAGTTAGGTGTCTTATCTTTAATGTCGAGTGTAGGTTTTATTGATTATTTTGCAAAAGAATTCTGATTGGTCGATGAGTACTCGTTCGATTAAAATTGATTGGTTGATGCTTCTAAAATTTTACGAACTGATAAACTAGATTACGTTAAATTCTATTAGTTTCTTTGTTGTTTTTGTGTTTAAATGTGAGTTGAAGTAACTCTGCAACTTGTCCGAAAAGAAGGGCATCTGTTCATCAAAATTTTGTGGTAGTAGTAGTGGTAGTAGTAGTATTAGAAGAAGAGAACGAAGAAAAAGAAGAAGAAAATGTGTTGAATTAAAAGAGTAAGATAAGAAAGAAGTGATAAAAAGAAAAAAAAACAACTGGTTATTCAGGCTTCTTTATCTGATTCGATCGATATACGGATTTTTCAACATTTAATAGAATTATTTTGCAGTGGAAGAACACTCACGTATTTCGAAGGTGTAGAATATTTAATTAATTCTTTATCAGCAAAAGAACAATGGAATTTAAGTGCGGCCTTGTCAGTTTAAAATAAATTCACTCGCGTAACATCTTCTTACGGTAAAATAACAATAATAAAAAATAAACTAACTTCAAAAAAGAATAAAAACCGAATTTCTACCTCACTTTTGCAATACTTGCCAAAACTGCATTTCACGTTTCCCCAAAGAAATCGCTTCGTTAATATGATAACAATATTATCAGTGGGGCAGACATTGAATCAATGACATTAATGCTTACTTGGGCTAATGTAATTGCCCTACCGCGTTCATAGTCGGTTCATTTTCTTGATACCATACTGGATTGCAATTATTTATAAGTTCTTTTTACGCATCTCTTGAGTTATGAAGATGGTAGAAGTTCATAAGAAACAAATTTCTTATTTACGGAGAAATATTGATGCCATGAAGTTAGGTCGGATATCTTAAAGTTATTTTGCGATTCGGAAATGAATTATCATCTTTACTACATAAACAGCTTTACCATATATTTTCACAAGTTTTATTTTGTTATGTTCATTTCCCTGCGGATTTATCGTGTTTACTTTTATCGAATTCTTCTTCTGATGTGCTATTTTGAAGATTAGTAATCCAGAAGAACTTCGAACGAGACTCAAACTCAAATTGACAATACTCACGTAAAAGAAAACAAAAAAAAAAACAAACTAAGGAGTTGGATAAATACTATTATTACGAGTGTATTTATTGATATAATTTTACGATTTATTAACCTTTTGCAGGTTGTTTAAAGGCAGATATTATTTTAGATGTAAGACTTTCGGGGAGGGAATAATTAGAATATACTGATAAAAACTAATTGACCCATAGCTTAGAGGAGAAGAAGTGAATTCATATCTTTCCTAAATATATTTGCGCGACAGGAAATATAACATACACCACTATAATTAGAACTTGGCTTTTTGATTTTCAATTTTGGGCTATTATGGTCATTAGCAAAAAGAATTCCCCAGTATGCTAACTAGTAGTCGAAGAAACTAAAATAAAACCAGTATAGAAAGAGTTCTGACCGAGGACGAAAAGTGTGACATGGAGATAGAAAGATGCATTTGCATGGCCAAAGTCGCATTTCAAAAAATAAACAGAGTTATGAGAGACAGGAGAATCTCATTGGAAACAAAGAATAGAGTGCTGGATTGCTATGTGATATCTGTCCTTCTGTCTGAAAAGGAATGTTGGACGATCTCATCAAGGATGAAGAAGAGGCTTGAGGCAGCAGAAATGTGTTTTTATAGAAAATGAGGGTACCATGGACTGAGCACGTGAGCAACGATGATGTTGTGGAAAGGATGCAAACGAGAAGAAAGCTCATCCTTAACATCAGGAAGCGACAGATAAGGTTCCTTGGACAAGTAATGAGGAAGGAGGGCCTAGAAAATTTAATACTCACAAGACAGATAGAGGAAAAGTGAGACAGCGTGAGACTTGAGAGGCCTGAGCAAATGGATGGCGGAACGAGGTTTGGGAGGGACACCAAGAGAAAAAATATTGAGACCGACTAGAGACAGAGCCAATTGAAAGTTGATGATCGCCTACGAATTAATTACATTGCTGTGGACGTATTATTATGACGAGGTGGTTAATCATGTAATGCAAGTAATATTAGTAGATAAAGTGTAATTGTCGATACGAGTTCAAATTCTGGATTAATCTGTTGCATTCTAATTAATCCACTATCTCCATCCATCCATTCTATAAAATAAGAGAGTAGACTAACTTCTCTATCAGTAGATGGAAACCGAAGGAAGAGAAAGAAACACAATTTCAAACAACGGAGAAGGCAATGGGAATCGACTGCAATTCTTAATCATGCATAAATTTGGGTCTATAATGAAATATTACCACTTCAGGTCATGGGTCGCAGGTTCGAGCTATGTTGAAAGCTAATGCATTCAGAGTTCTTGAGGTTCAATGAAAATGTTCATTCATTGTTGTATGAGGTGCTTATTGGTTTAACGTCAGATTTCAATTCCTACTTTTTCCTTAAATTCGGAATAAGGAAATGAATAATTACGCTCATAGAAAGAGAATGCGACTCACACGGACACATACGTGTATATATATATATATATATATATATATATATATATATATATATATATATATGTATATATATAGCATAATGATAATCCACATATACTGTCTTAATATGTATAGTAAAAATACTAAAAAGGTGTAAGTTAAAAATGTATTTTTTACAGTATTTATTTATTTATTTCTATTATATATATATATATATATATATATATATATATACTTGATATTTCAGACCGGCCTCGGCCTTTCATCAGAAACAAATGATTTTAAAATTTAAACTAGAAGCGTTCGTAACGAGAAGCGTCCGTCGCTAGAAGCGTCCGTCACGTGATGTAGAAAGTAGATGGAGTTTGAATATTTTTAAACGTAAACCTAACTGTAATAATACTTTTAAAGAAAAACTTTTTAAGTGTATCTAAAAAATGTTTAACTATTGAAATATTTATAAAGATTCAAAATACCTAAGTCGCTATTTAACCCTAGCCTATATGTATTTAACTTTAAAATCCAGTATTTTCTTTCTTTCTGCGTGAGTATGTGGAACTAAAATCGGAATGTATCAGTAAACATTTGCAGTTTTCTAATGTGTGTTCTGGTCGATTGAAGTGTTCAGCTATGGGGAAATAAGGGTTGTTTTGGCGTATGTTTAGTTTATTATTATTAAAACGGAATCTAAAACTGTTTCCAGATTCACCAATATATCCACTATTTGGGCATATTGAGCAGAAGAGAAAATATATTTTGGCTGTCACAGGTGAGGCGTGGTTGGTGCAATTTGATGTTGGTGTTGGGTATAGAAACAACAAATTCCTACGCTTTAACAGTTGTCATCCCCTTAAATTAAACAAATCTATTGTATACAGCTCATTTCTAAGAATCAAACGCATATGCTCAAACCATCTAGATTTTCTATACAACATTAACAACCTAACAAAGCAATTTCTAAAATGTAAATACCCAATAAAAATAATAAAAGAAGCACTAAATAAAACCATCTACATAAATCGTAACACACTTCTCACATACAAGAAAAGAAAAACAACAACCGAATTCCCATGTTTTTTGACCACAATCAATATTCCCACACAATTATTCAAAACTTAAAAAATGATTACAAGAACCACCAATCAACCAAAAAAATCAAAGACATTTTCGATAAGCCACCCATAAATGCAATGAAACAAACAGCTAACCTATCAGCTATCCTCACCTCTATCAAATATCTAAAAATATCGGTTTGGAACGATAAATCGGCGAGACGAGTTCGAATTCCAGTTGAATTAGTAACATTCGCTTAAGCGCAAATATTGTTAGGAAAGATATGCTTCTTCCAGTTACGGGTTAAGCAGCAGGATAGATTAGTATTTATAGCCATGTTTGGCAACCAGTCTACCGCATAATGTAATGAAAACCTTTTGCAGGAATATCTTCTGCACAGTCAGTCATGTCTCTTTCGAAACATAATCGCCCAAGCGTGTATCACGTATGACACTTAACTAATAGGCCGCTATCTATCTATCTATCTATCTATCTATCTATCTATCTATCTATCTATCTATGTCATTCTATTCTTTCATATATATATATATGCATTTTTCTAAACATATACTGTTAAATATTATATAAGAGACAATGAATGTCTATGATGTTTAATCATGTGCCATTCTAAATATCTTATTTTCGCTTTAATTTTAGGTGAAAATAAAGACAAAAATTCTCAAACATTTGGATATTTTTTATTAAGTTAGTTCTAAGCTTTCGATTTACATGAGCCATCTTCAGAGAGTTTACAAGGACGTTAACAGAAAAACATCCACCATCAGTGACGGTTTTATCTTGTATCGACATAAAACTTTGCTAAGCAACGATAACAGCTACCAAAAATAGCAAACGTAAATTTGTAATGCGGTTATATGACGTCACACCGCGTGAGAGCTCGAAATAAGAACAGAATCATATATTTCAATGCAATGTAATGTGTTATGACCAGATTTAAACGTGATTTTATTAAGTGTGTGTTGTTTGGATTTAATGTAGATGGCCTCCAATATCTGAAGGTACTTTTTACTGTGTGTATGAGTGAGTATTATTTTATTGTTGACTAAAATCTGTCTGTTATTATCTACATGGCTATGTTTTTCTAAGAAATGTTGTTTAATTGTACTCTGATCAGAAAAGTGACAGGTAAGTCTACAGGAGAGCGTGGTTGTAGTAAAACCAATATATGTAATGGGTTTATTATTAGTACCAGAGAGACAATATTGCTTGGAGTCAGATACATATCAAATATGGAAAGGAATCTGACAGAATGACAAGATAAGGAATAAATAAGAGACGTTTGTAAATCTAACATGTTTTGCTTTTAATAAATATTCATCAGTATATCCCTCATTGGAAAGAAAGAAAGAAAAATAATCTGACATTTCTAATTTTTTGTTGTGTTTTTCATTTGATAAACGCACTTCACAGGTATTTTGTCTCGTAAAGCACCGTTTGTGGATACATTTATGTGTGTAAGTGTATTATAACTGTATGCATACTTGAAGGATCAAAAATGTCTCCAACTACCAGTAAAACAAATGATGTTTCATAAAAACGTCCCAAATCGAGATACATAAAAATGCCTACCACACACACACACACACACACACACACACACACACACACACGCATATATATATATATATATATATATATATATATATAAACTACATAAATTAAAATAAAGATACTTAGGGAACATTAATTTGCACGCGATCACTGCTTTACAAGCAAAATGCGTCTAAAGACTGCATAAATAGTCGTTATTTTAAGCCAACACATTTTATACACACACACACACACACACACACACACATACACACACACACACACACACACACACATATATATATATAGTTACATATATATATAGTGCTTTAAATCGATTGAAGGCCATGATGATAGTGCATTTGTTGAGCATCTGTCAATGTGAATAGCAGTTGAAATTGGCAGATGGAGCCAATTCATGACCTCCATGCATGTATCGGGAAATTCTATTTGTGCTTAGACTCTTGTGCCCCACCCTCGTCGGCATGGCTCTTATCCATATGTTGTCGACGGCCGATGATGTTTCAAGGAATAGGGTGTTGCGGCAAATGAGATGAGACAACAGTGATATCATAATGACTGCACTGTCCGCATGAAACTGAAACAAGATGATTGCTAATTGAGGGCTACGGAGACGAGACTGTAGAATGAGGAAACACGATTGACGATTGCTTAACAAGTGGGTGTATGAGAAATAGGTATCTTTATTAGAGTGAAATGGGTTAATTGAACGTAGATTTGTTTTCATTCAGGCTTTCTCTATGCTTTTCGTTCCCGTTATAGTAACAGACGATCACTTGCATCTATCTATCTATCTATCTATCTATCTATCTATCTATCTATCTATCTATCTATCTATCTATCTATCTATTTCGTTCTATTCACGTATCCGGTGTGGTATCAGTGTAATATACCCTCTCCGACGAGTATTAAATCTGCAATCCAAAATCACGAGAATTTAACTGCTGCAACTCATTCGGTGGGAATAAAACTTGAATGAAAAGTTGACGATAATAAAACTACTACTCAAATGACAGGAATATAATTTCTGTCAATTCTGTGAGAATATTCACAAACCGAATTTTGATTATCTTTTCACAAGAACAATGACTAAACATATAGTGGAACCAGATTTTCACAATGTGAAAAATGGCAAAATAAACTGTAATCCAAATGTCTTGCTTTTTCACACTGATAAATTCGACGACCTTTTTCACTGAAAAAAATGACGGAAATTCTTCTCAATCATAATGACTAAACATATAAACCAAAGCCCAATTTCTTTAACTTCGAAATGACGACATCAACATGTATACATAATCAAACATATTCATAACTTTTCTTCGTTTTTTGGTGACTTGGCCATATTCTGAAGTGGCTGGGTCGGATCTGGTAGGATTAGTCACACGTTCATACGAACAGCCAGCCAGTCAGCCAGCCAACCAGCCAGCTAATTGACCCTTCCGTTTTCTCTCACCATCTGCAATCTGCAAACTGTTAGACTCAACGCTCAACTCTATGATAGCTGATGTCACTTAAATATTTACCTCCTGACACCTGGAACTTCCAGTGCACTTCGTCCCATCTCTGACGCTGACTTTTCTTTGATCTCTGTTCAGCAAAACAAAAAATTCCTCCACCAGATGTATTTTGTACAAAGGGACATTTCCCTACGTCGGCCAGTTCAAAATAAACACCTTGGGAAATTCCACACCGACCAAGATATTATTTACCAATTCATTAAAATCCTGTCATTTTCACTGGCAATCAAGGAGATTATAGTATCTACAGTATATGAATAAAAATGTGATAGATAGGTAGATATGGATGGATGTCTGTATGTGTGTATATGCAGGTGAACGTATAGACGCATCTGTATGCAGATACGTGTAAATATGGACATATGGGTATGTGGATATACGTGTCTATGCGTAAGTATGTTAATATGTACAGTTATATGTATATATGCATTGATATGCTTGTGAGTGAGAATATAATAGTTTTATGGTCACTCTTTCCGCCCAATGAACTCCCTTCTTTCTTGGCCAGAATGATTCTTACCCGAGATAAGGCCAAAATTTCTATTCTTGGTCATGTTATTTGATTTCCATTTCGTTTTAGAAAACTTTATATTCCAAGGCAATATTTGTAACGAATAGAACGAATATAGTGTGATCTGAAAAAATGAACTACTTAGTTCATTTAAATGAATTATAATTTATAACCACTTTAAATAATGTGTGGGCTTTTCCTTTATATATATATATATATATATATATATATATATATATAGTGAAATCAGATATATGACAAACACGCATAAGAATCCGACAAATGACATGATGAATAACATATATAAGCCGTTTATAAATCTGATCTTTTTCGCCTTACTAAAATATTCATAAGGGAATCAGTTATTGAGAGTAAAACAAAGAAAAACATCACACACACGGACACACACACACACACACACAAACAAACAAATATACATTAGCATCCCAATCCTGCCTAAACAATTTAGAATAATAATACACTTACACACACTTATTTACACACGAACGTTGCTTTACAACCAAAATGCATCTTAAATCTGCTTAAACAAATAAAAAACAACAAAAATCAATAGTAGAAAATTTTTCATTTTTATTTTTGTATATCTCATTTTCTGATGAATCTGAAATGATGTCGAAACATCTAAAATTTATAAACGCTTTCTATTTGTCCCTCATCCTATGTATATATATACATAGAGAGAGAGAGAGAGAGAGAGAGAGAGAGTGAGAGAGAGAGAAAGAGGGAGAGGGGGACTGAAAGAGATATTGATCAAGAGATAGATTAAGAAAAAGAAAGAGAGAGTGGGAGAGACAGAGAGATAGATATAACGAGTCGGTGAGACGTGTAAAGACTATGAGATAAAAATATCAACGTACTGGAGCCTATCCAATCCTACAGAAATCTTTGCCATTATCTACAGCAATATTATCAAAGATATTCATAACATTATCCTTATATGCCTAACAACATGACCATGGATCAACTAACTCCATTCAATCAACAAAACAATAATTTATCTTAAATATACACATTATCTCTACACATCATTAACTCCTGGTTTACAACTCTTTTTGCGCGTTTATTACATCACTTATCATTCATTAGCTATGTGCTCAATATGTAAATTCGATAGACACTATTACCAGTAATGAATATTCAAATACATTATAAACTAAATGCAGGCAACCATTTCAGCTATCTCTTTTTATTGTAAAGTATATTATTTATTCAATCAGTTAATGTGTTTTAGCGTCATTAGAACATATAGATTATAGAATCATTATGGTATCGAGCTTCCGAAATTGTATATACGCCAGTCTTTAATATCGTCAGCAACCAATAACTACTTACACATAATACGGATTTGTGTATGAGAAATTATTTTCTACCCTACAACCGTCTTCCATAGAAGAAACGTTGCAAGCATCGTGTTACACTGTCGCTATTTCCATGGCAAATGTTTTGGCGAGTTACATTCATTAATTCCACTAATTCTAAACCTACACAACAATGTGACACTTACAAGGAACCGGACCACCACTGAACCGAAGCGCGCGGGCACACAGACACAGACACACACACACACACACATATATATATATATATATATATATATATATATATATATATATATATATATATATTATGGCGTTAAAGGCAAGAATTTTTTTACTAGAGGCCATGATAAATTTTAAAATAAAAAAACTGTAAACAGGGAAACAAATAATGAAAAGAAAGTCTATGGCGGATGACGTGAATGAATGGACAGGGAAAAATATAATAAAAGTTATAACATCTAAAGATGCTAGAGACACAGCAAAGCAAGCTTAAGCAAACAATCTCTTTGATTACAAAGTGAGGGTCGCCTGGAGATGATGAATCGTACCGTTTTTGTACCGTTAAAACATTTTAATATATATATATATCATTTACGAGTTCCACGTGCGTTCTGGTTTGAGTTCATGTGCCAACAGGCGCATAATGAAAAGGCCTTCCATGAGAGAACGGCTCGTTAATGAAAATTCAGCGTCCTCTCGGTTTTCGATGCGCATATATATATATATATATATATATGCTGTAATCAGTTTAATTCTCTCTCTCTCTCACTCACTATTGATCAATTCATATCTCATATTTACTATATTTTACTGGAAGTTATCCCGATTAAAAAAGGTTTTATGAGCGGTAGCGGAGCCGGTTGCTTTTGGCTTCTTGTGTTTTTTTTTAAAATCCTTTTTTATGCCTTGTAATGTTAAACTTAAAACTTTTAAAGCGATACTCAAAATTTGTGCCACTAAACATCAGTTTATATATATATATATATATATATATATATAATGAAGATCAAATAGGAAGCGTTTATCAATCTACCATTATTCACTTATATTAATGCTTCATCAGAGACTGAAATGCGGAGAAAAAGCAGAAATAAATTTAGCTATTTTTACATTTTGGGGGGATTTTTATTTCATAATTATGCTTCAACGTGCATTCGACTGATTAAATAAACGTTAGTATAATTAGTACCATCCTTAATTGAGAGAGAGACATGTTTTATATATATGGACAAATGGCAACAACGAGGACAATAATCCGAATAATGTAAATAATGTAAATACTACCTGATCTTACAAATATAGACAAATATTTTTTATAAAATATATTTTTTATAAAACATATTTTTATATATGTAAATATAAATTATTTATAGTTAGCTTATCTGGGATTCAGATGAAGTGTACTCGTAAGTTTTTATGTGTGTATATCTATATGTAGTAAACATTATGTTTAGTGGATTTTCGCATGCAGGTTTCTCTTTGCATGTAGCCTTTGTTTTAGACAAACATATGTGTGCAACACTGATAACATTTCTAATAACAACAAAAAAACATAATCCTACTCTCTAACACACTTCTTAATATTCGTGTAAACAAATTAGTTTCACTACTACAATGATCTTTAACATCCCAAAACAATCATATGTATTTAAAAAAAAATCAGCACTAATTCACATTCCGGTACTTTTCAAATCAATTGCTTGCAATATAAAAACGTTCATGTCAAAGAATCAGCTTTTATTTGCCGTAACTTTTTAAGATGTAGGCGTTCATAGCCCTTTATCCCTTCCTGTCCGTTGTTACTCTTAATTTATGTTGTCTTGTCATTTCTTCCAAACTCTGCTCTGCCGTCTATTTGTTTAAGCTCATTAAGTATGCCACACGCTGTTTACTCCTACCTCTCTTTACTTTTATCCGCCCTATGTTTATCAAATTCTCTAAGCCCCCCTTTGTCTAACAAACTTCAGTCGTCTCTTCCTGATCTTAAGTATGAGTTTCGGTTTGGTTTTTAATCTCTCGTCGTTGGTCACATATTTGGTCCATGGTTTCCTCTACATCTTTCTGTAGAACCACATCTCTTAATGTCTGGAATCTTTTAGAAAATTGTCTCGCATTCGCTGCCATATAAGAGGGCAGGTATCAAATAACAGTCCAGTAATCTTTTCTTTTTTTCTAGAGATAATTTTGGTCTCTCAATAATCTGCTCAGCTTTTGGAATACTTGCTTTTCCATACTAATATGTCTTCGGATTTTCAGTGTCTGTTACAATACTACCCAGCTATTTTATTTTTTGTAACGCAAAAGCCTTTATTTCCGATCATAAAAGAGTTTACGTTCAGACAACAATGATCTAAACAAATTTACCATAATTAAAAAAAAAACAATTCTATACGTCAAAATATATTGGTTTCTTGATTTTGTTTAGTAGCACATCTACCTATATGGATTAATTAATGATTAAATTTATATATTTTGAAAGCAAATGCATCCCTTCAACTACAGATAAATTGAATTGTAAGTCATTTTTTGTGAAATATATTGTTGGTAATCCTACTATAAAATGCATTTCTGATCATTTTGACTTAATTCTACTGTGAAAATATATTGTTAGTGATTCTTTTTAATACAAATTTGATTTTATTTAATTTTCATGCTTAGTCTTTGGATTTTGTTTGGGGATTCATTATTGCTCATAGCTTAGACCTTAACAGGTACTACCTCCCCGAGTCAGGGTAGACTTGAGAATCAAATCAATTAAGAGTTGGTTCCACGCTCCTCTAAACCTCCAAACTCATAATCAGAATCGCCATATTACATCACTAAACTTTAATGAATTCATTCTTTAAGAATTTAATTCTTAAATCTATTGTTAAGCAATATTTACAGCAGAATATGATTACATTAATAGCGACATTTTTCTCATTTTTTATCTGATAGAAGAAATATGTCAATCGTCAAATTGTTCATGTCTAGCATGGACCCTAATGCCGAAACATTGTAAGCATATTCAAGAGACAAAAAAGAAATGGAAACCTTGATTTATATAATTTCTGCCAAAAATATGTAGTACTCGTATCCAAGGATGCCACTCTACGTTGCAGACGGCTGCTCAAGAACATTTGTGTTTGTGCAACACCCATAGTACCCACCTGTGGTTTATACTGCAGTTATGCTTTACATTTACAGTTTCTGGGATAGTGCGCATTTTCTAGCATTAACAAAAGTCTTAACAAGGCTAGGATGGTCAAACCCTAGGTCACGGTGACTAGTTTGTCACTAACACAAACATCGACAGCTCCCTAATGACCCCATCTGCTCAGTTTCACTCACAGGACTAGGATCAAACCGTGGTATTGTTTTCAGGCAATTTCTAAACGTCCCGCATGCTAGGTTCTCCTCCTTCAGACTGATAATTCTAAGTAAACACCTTCCTGACAAATCAGTCTTCATGGTCAGAAAAAGAACGTTCTAACTAGTCACCCATATACAAGAACCAATGTAAAGTGATCATTTCAGAATTGAATACAACATCTCAAATGAATATTTTAACAGCTAGGTACCTATTTCCGCATTCGAGACCTATGTACAGAGGGTTGGGGTGGACTCCTATGTCAAGGCATGGATATTCATTGTTGGAATAAGAACGATTTTGAACATAAAATCAACATCCGTAGCTAAACAAATAACAAATTAATTTGGATGTAAAATAGGCGGTAGTAGTTTTGTACAAAACAGCCAACACTTGACATAAAATCTCGAGGTCTGTTCTTAATTAGTTTCATCACATCGATTATGTTATATGAACTAACATACCTGATGATCAAAACATTCAGAAATATCTATCTTTTCTATAAATATGTTCATTGCAATTGATCTAGTGTGCTGTTTTCTTTAAGGAACATGACTTTGCAAATTTAAACGCATTACTAGATTAAGATGTACGTTGTGGTGCAGTGGATATAGGCTCGAAACGAGAAATCGTAGAGGCGATTTCGAATTCCAGTTGATTTCGTTGCATTCACTTACGTGCAAATATTTTTGAGAAAGGTATTTATCCGTCTCTTCCTTCCAGTAATAGGTTAAATAGCAGAATGGATTAGCAAGCAGGTTTCATAATTTAACAGCTAATATTGCTAGATGTAACCGTAAGTTCTATGCTGATATTCTTCTCTGGTATAATTGTTTTTTATGGCGTCCCTTTTCTCTGATTCTCACATCAATAACATTTTCCCAGTTTCTTTCGCTCTCAGTAAGCTTTTGCGTCTTAGTAAATTTACTGCCCTGCTTAGGGTAAAAAGTTAAAACAGATTAAACCGCTTTTTATTTTTCTTGTTCTTTATCTTACATTTGAATTTCTTCTGTAACAAAATAACTGCATCCGACAGCAAGGTCTCTGATCAGGAGATTTTGAGGTACGTAGAACCATATCTTAATTGCTGTTGTTCCCAGTTTTAGCCTGATCAGGAGTGTAGCACATTACAGTCCCCGCTATAGACAAATAGCTAACCATCAAACTGGGGTCAAAACAAAATATACTATAAAAATAGATTTGTATCACAAAAATATCAAAAATTTTAAAAAGCAATATATTTTGGAAAAATTAGCAACAATACATTTGACTTTCGACAAATCCTCTCTTTACTAATACGTCAATGAGATCTTATCTAAAAACTGGTTTCTTAAAAAGAATACATATTTTATTTATTTGAATCTTCCCTAAAAAAGGGTCTAATTATTTTATCTATACAAAAACAAATATTACTTACCCTAAGATATAATGTCTGCATGAACAAAATAATTTTCTACAAGAAGACATGCTTACATATCACAAGTATCAATTCTGTTCAAGAATATTTTATCCATTCAAATACAAAAAAATGTTCCACTAGGATATAATCTCAAGTTAATTCTAGCAAAAGAAAATTCTATATGAATTCAGACAAAATAAAGAACATATTTAAAATCCTTTTAACCCAAGCAAGTCATTAAAGTCACTAAGGCGTTAGGGAATACTGGAAGTGGGAATTAATTCGAAGACATTTGTGAGGAGAAGAGACAATAAAATCTGGAACCAGGAAGACAGAAAATGGTGATTGGCATTGCATTAAACTCACTTGAATGTTGTAGGCTGCAGGGAAGCGAAAAAGCAAAAGAAAGTTTAAGAGATTCGAAATATGAGAAAAGAAATTACTAGAATAGAACTTACGGTTACATTTTGATATTTTAGCAGTAAAAAGGTGGAACTTAATAGCTAATATTAGCAAGACGTACTTGTATTTGATATTCACTGTAGATACTATAACACTGAATTTAGAATTAATTCTATCTCACTAAAGACTAAAGTAATTGAATTTGTTAGTGCATTAATGACACTGACCGTTGTTAGTTAGAAGATTTCCCCTGTAAATACTTTATTTCTCAGTGCCGCTGAGTTAGAATGCGTTAACATTTTTCACCATCGTCTCAGGTGTGAGAATCCGTTATATAGGGCTGAGAAGAGATACCTCTTGCGTTGATTCTACTGAAAAGTATTCTCTTTAATTCTAACAAGTTTACACGATAATATCTATGGTCCACAACTGATCAATACGCTAACACCATGATCAGTCATATTTTGTTGTTTTTCAGACTATGTATGACATCACACATCGTCATGCTGTAAGATTTCGCATTCACATTACTCTGGAATACCGGTCTCATTGCTCCCTCGAAAATAAACACGTTCACCGATCGAAACCAAAGTTTGAGGAGAGGTACCGAATAGTTAGAAATACAAAGTACAGTTGATTTTACTAGGGTGCATAGCTTAGTACAATAAATGTTCATTAATGTTTTGGAAAAATAAAAGTGTTATTATTTAACATGCAAAATACTCCCACTATTTTAGAAAGAATTTAATGATTAAAATAACAAATATTTATTTAACAGAAATGCAATATTATGTTATGGATATCTCTTTATTAAGTTTTATATATACAAGAAATTAGATTTCAGTTCACACTGCATTTCCGAGAACTATATAAAAATCACAAATTCAGAGGTTTCAAAAAGGTTTTAATTTGGTTCCAGAAATAATTATTTGCCCATGGTCAGTTGTATGTTGCATGCTTAATAGTAAGAAATCCTAAGAAACTATTTTATAACTTGTAAAAAAGAGAAAAGAATTTGTCTTAACAAATATTGTTTAAAATGAAGTATTATAAAGTTAAATTGAACAAATTATCATTATTATTGTGACGTTTTTGTTGAAGTTTTTCTAAACATATCGTCTTTTGCGAATTTCATCGATTTGTTTGCAAAATTGAACGAAACGTAGAGTTTGCAAATCTCAACAAAAATCATTAGTGATTGATTTCAACACGCGTTAGTGTGTTTCAAAAATTTTAGTTAGTCAAAATAATGTCTATGTCATTCAATATTCTTGAACTATACGTCTTATGTTTCTTCAAATAATCAAAAACTGATCCCCTAACTTCCCTATTTTCTTTGTCCTTTTGCATTCTCATAAGGACTTTTAAAATAGTCGTGTTTATTGAAGCCCGTATTCCCTGCTTATTGCATCGGTGAGAAATAAGATCCACTCGAACAGCTTCTCGTAAACCATTGATCTTGGGAATTGACTCCCATGAGGTCAGTATTTGTTGGGGTCATCCCTCATCATCGTTTCTACAAAATATGATAATCAGGCATACAATTCCTCCTATGGGGCTAATGTCTAAAATTCGAAAATAATTATACAAGCTGGACAGTATTAAAAATTTAGAATTTATTTATATTTGAAGAAGATACTGTATCTCTCTTTTTCTTTCTCTCGCTATATATATATATATATATATATATATATATATATATATATATAATCGTTTCACACAAAGCAAAGCAATACTACCACTCGTGCACAGGAGGTTACATAAGATGAGAGCGTAAAAAGGAAACAAGGGGTGTCGGAGAAAGGATGTGAGAAATATTAGAATCAAGGAGGTAAAAGATGGCAATTGATGTTGTACTTAAACTCTAGCAGATTATAGCTATCAGGTAAGTAAGTATATGGAAGCGAGTTCTACAGGCGGGCAATACAAGAAAAGATTGTGAAAATTATAAGACGAAGAGCAAAAAAGTTTATTTGTGTCGCTTTTCATCCTTCAGATTTCATCGGAGTAAATTTGTTATGTTGAAATACGCACGTCATAGAAGTGTGGTAAATTTTAGATTTTTCTCTTTAGCCGAATTCATATAGAATTTTTTCTTTCTTTTTCCATCGCTTTTGTTAGTAGGTATCCAGCGATATTAGAAGATCTGCCACGAATGGGGAAATATTGTAAGCGTCAGTCTGCACATTTACTGTGAATATTTACGTCGTAGCGAATTATTTATTTTTTTGATCAGAGTAACATTTTTCATCAAAAATTGTGGTCGGTCTTGTTAAGATAGACAACTAGTGCATTTGACATATTTTGTGGAATGTCTCTTTTTGCTAATATTATCGTTTTTTTTTTAGATTTCTTGAGGTTTCTCCTATGTGATTTGACAATTATTATAGATGAGGAAGTAAACTTCTCCTGCAGGTTTTAGCTTATTGTTTTGTTTAATATTTTATCGTTTGGTGCAGTAACAATTTTTATGTAGAGTTTAAATAGATTATTTTTGATTGTAGATGTGATAGAGTTATTAGGCAGGATAATATTTTTTTATTAATTGGAGGCGTCATTTCTTTTGTTTTTGGAGTATTTTGTGGGACTTTTATTTCACAAAGAATATTGTGGCTTCCCTGTGGCTCTTCTACAAGTACTTTCATGGCTACTGCTCCGATGAGCTTAGATCACTGGTGACGCCTAAGCACGAATTTACACGAGATACTAGATTAGCAACTAGGTCCCACCCTTTTACAGTTAAACAAATAAGATGTAACCGTAAATTCTACTCCAACAGCTTCTTTTCTCGCGCTTCCCGCCTGTGGAACTCCCTTCCACAACTCTGCTTTCCCGACAGTTACAATCTCCAGGTGTTTAAATGTAGGGTCAATTGACACCTCCTATCACACTAACTCCCAATTATTCACAGAACGCTCTCATCTACCCAACCCTCATTCTCGGTATCCTTACCCGCCTATCACCCAGCCTCTGACATTTCCTATATTTAATCATCCTTTCTCCACTCTACGTAGCCCCCTGCGCAGTAGTGGCAGTGACATGCCTTGCTCGGGGTGAAACGCTTAAAAAAAAATAAAAAATAAAAAAATAATTAGGGTACTAGAGAAGTTTGAACGTGTTTCCAATGTAATTTTCATCATCGTTTAAATAATATTTAGTTCCCTTAAGTAAAACATGATAGTGGTGCCGGATTTTATTTTGCTGTTATGATGGAAATAGAATTTTTTAGGTCCTTTTTGTCGGTCGATTTCCAGTAAACCAAGTGGTTTAAACTGTTGTTAATTCGGTGTAGTGTGATATCTAGGAAGTGTAATAGATTTTGTTCTTCCATTTCGTATGCGAATTTAATTGTGTATTCATCTTTGATTAGTTGATCTTCTAGGCCAGGTAAATCAGTATCACGAGAATATATATGTAGAGCATCACTAATATAACAGAAGTATGTTGATTGTTTGTGTAAAATAATTTAGAAAAGATTGGATTTAAGAAATTTAAAAAAGATACATGCTATCATTCTACTGAGAGGTGATTCCATTGTTAACCAAACGGTTTGTTTGTAAAAATAATTATTAAATACAAAGTGACATTGATTAATAATCGTTTCACCCCGAGCAAGGCATTTCACTGACACTATTGCGCATCGGGTTATATAGAGGGGAAAGTGGTGAGAAATGATGGTTAGACATAGGAAATGTCAGAAGCAGGGTGATAGACGAGTAAGGATACCGAGAATGAGGGTTGGGTAGATGGTGAGAGTGTTGGGAGAAAAGTTGCAAGTTCGTGTGATAGGAGGTGTCTATTGACCTTACATTTAAACTCCTGGAGATTGTAGCTGTCGGGAAAGTAGACATGTGGAAGGGAATTCCACAGGCAAGAAGGGCGAGAAAAGAAGCTGTTGGAGTAGAAATTACGGTTATATCTTATAAGTTTCACTGTAAAATGGTGGGACCTAGTTGCTAATCTAGTATCTCCTGTAAATCCGTACCTAGGCGGCACCAATGATCTAACTTCATCGGAGCAGAAACCGTGAAAGTATTTATAGAAGAGGCACAGGGAAGCCACGTCACGCCGGTGGAAAAGTGGTTGCAGCCGGTCTGCCAAGTCAGTATCGATCACGTTACAGATTCTCCGCTGTCTTTCGTCAAGAAGCCCGAGGAGAATAGCAGGGGCACCCGACCAGATGTGGCAGCAGTATTCAATACACGGGCTGATGGTAGATTTATATGTGTGCAGGATAGATTCAGACGGGAAAAACTTCCGGGCCCTGCACAGAGAACCGACTTTCATAGTAGCGGATTCGGCAATGGATTCGATATAGATATTCTATTTGAGGTCCGCCGAGAGTGTAAGGCCAAGGAGGCGTAGTGTTTTATCTCTGGGAGGCAAGCCTGTTCCATGCTAATGGGAGGTAGATGCGTTTGTCTGTGGTGGTTAGTTGATAGCAGCTTCGATTTAGAAGCATTTAAATTTACGAGTTATTTCCTACCCCAGTCCACTACGGATAGGAGGTCCTTTTCAAGCTCGGCAGCGAGGTTCGCTTTGTCGCCCACACCGGGTTTTTGATCGAGGCGAGAGTAAATTGTGGTGTCATCTGCGTATATGCCTACTTGGGATCTAATGTCATCGGGGAGATCATTAATGTAGATCAGAAAGAGGGTGGGACCTAGGATAAAGCCTTGAGGGACGCCCGCGTTCGTATGGTAGTTTTGGGATGCATGTCCATTTAATACTACCTTCAATGTGCGGTTAGAGAGGAATGACTGGATGAGGTCAAACAAATGTCCAGTTATACCATAGCTCCGCGGTTTGCATAAAACTCCAGCATGCCAGACTCTGTCGAACGCCTTAGAGATATCCAAAGAAACGGTTCGGGCTTCGCCATTCTTGTCAAGAGCCTGGTATATGTACTCGGTAATGGTCGTTAGCATATCAGCAGTAGACCTGGTGAAGCAAAAACCGTACTGTTTGTCCGAGAGAATCCTGTGGGCCGTGAGATGCTGAATCACCTCGGTGTTGATAATAGCTTCGAAAACTTTGCCGAAGGTCGGAAGGAGACTGATAGGGCAGTAATTAGCGGGGTCTGACGGTTCGCCAGTATTCTTAAATATAGGAACTACAGAGAAGGACTTCCAACAGGCAGTAAAGCAGGAAGCAGATAGGCAGGGGTTATAGAGTTTAGAGAGGACAGAGGAGAGTTTTGGGGCACATTTCTTCAGGACTATGATTGGGATTCCGTCCCCGCCGCTCGCTTTGTAAGGGTCAAGTTTTGAGATTATCTTAGAGACCAGCAACGGTGTAATGTGGACGTTATTTAGCTGAGCCTTAGTTCTAGGTGGGAAGTCGGGTGTAGGTACTCCTTATGAGTCCAGTGGCGAATTAGTGGAGAATCTACGAGCAAAGCATTCAGCCTTGTTCAATGGGGAGGTGAGAACCTCAAATTCATTGATTAGTGGGGGTATTAAAGTCTTACTCTTGTTGAGCACGCTTTTGTAGAGTCGCCAGTAATCTTTGGCGCCGAACTTAGAGGATGCTATGCGTTACTTTATTCTGGCAGCAAACACCATCTTAGCTTCGTTCAGCACTTTTTTACACTTATTACGAGCTGAGGCAAAAAGGCACCTGTTTTGGTTCGACGAGTAGCTTCGATAGAGCCGGAAGAAATGGTTACGGTGGGCAATGGCGGCCGAGCAAGTGGGCGAGAACCAGGGGGACGAATTTGATTTTAGCTGGAATTTCCTGGCCGGGATGAAAGCATCGATGCCAGCCTTAACCCAAGAGGAGACCTCGGACGCACAGTCTTCAACGGGAAGACTAAAGAAGTTGTTCCAAGGGACGTCACAGAGGAAGTCTCGGAACGAATCCCAGTCTGCTCTCTGGTAGCAGTAGGATATTCTGCTGGTTTAGGTTTCTTGGGTAGAGTAAGAATAGATTGAGATGTTGACGGAAACTACGGCGTGGTCAGAGTTTCCGAGAGGGCAGAGATTTTTATTATTTTTTCTTTATCTTTGATTGCCTTAGATGATATTTTAGCAGATCTAGGAATATTTCAACAGAAATGTCGGCGAAGAGAAATTTTATATCGAAACTAGTCATGCGTTTTTCGGTCGTGTTCATTTCTCTTATAGATTTGTTGTATCGTGGAATGTAGAGATACATAATGAAATGTCGATATACCGGAGTGTACAGCCAATGTAGTGGTTGTACCCTCACTTAGTGGTTGTACCCTCACATATTTACGTTTCACTATGTGAAATGTAGATATAAACCGGAGGGTACAACCAAGATGCATATGCAATATTTACAGTCTCTTGCAGTAGTAGGTGTTACTTCACGTAGTCCGTGATGTTGACAACACCTCGTGCTAAACGCACATTGTCTTTTATACATCCGGGCGACAGGATGTCATATGGTACAAGCCATGACACAAGTTCCCTGAGTTCGATGTGACAGGTGGATTGGTTGTTACGAGAAGCAGGGTTAGAAATTTCGTGATGGAATTGGCCAGTTTATGGGAGGTGTTTGAGATAATGTGGCGCATTAGGATATCAGTTTGGTGAGTTTTAGGGAGACCATATAGTTTTGATGTACTAGGTTGATATTCTACCAGTCTATACCATGATTTGTTTTCATTTGTAATTAGATCCCTGACATCCTTGTTAAATTTTTGTAATTCGGTAGTTATTGTTTGTTCAATTTTTTGTAATTGTCGATATCGTTGATTAGCGAGTTGATTTATTCTATGTATGTATTTTGTTCATGATCACAATCCCCTTCCCTTGTCAGAGAGAGTAATGTAGATTTCATTATTTTTAGGGCATTTACATGTCTCACTGGTAATATATTTTCTTAGTTGTTTGCTATACTAGCAGTGATTATGCTTTTAATTAAACTTTTTTCTTGTAAGTTTTACTTGTAAGTTTTACTAAAGTGTCTACTATGTCTCCATGGCTGAATCCTGTGTCAAAATTTAAACCGAGGTTGAATTCTTCTTTTTATGTATTGGAAAGCTTTTGATCCGATCAATGTTTTGTTAGATTAGGCTTCCTTACATACTTCTACTTGCTACACGTGTACAGCAAAATAAACCCTGCATTGCGTTAACAAAATTCCTCAGAGGACAAAACGCGTCGACTAGGAACAAATTATTCTCTCGCCTCATTTTATACATACATACATACATACATACATACATACATACATACCTACCTACCTACCTACCTACATACATACATACATACATACATACATACATACATACATACATACCTACCTACCTACCTACATACATACATACATACATACATACATACATACCTACCTACCTACCTACCTACATACATACATACATACATACCTACCTACCTACCTACCTACCTACCTACCTACCTACATACATACATACATACATACATACATACCTACCTACCTACCTACCTACATACATACATACATACATACATACATACATACCTACCTACCTACCTACCTACCTACATACATACATACATACATACATACATACATACCTACCTACCTACCTACATACATACATACATACATACATACATACCTACCTACCTACCTACATACATACATACATACATACATACATACATACATACATACCTACCTACCTACATACATACATACATACATACATACATACATACATTTCTCTTTCTAGAATCTTTCTTATATTACATACTTGACTATGTTTTTAGTCGATAACACAAAAATATTCACACATGCACACAGTAAAAATAAAACTTCAGATATTAGAGGTCATCTACATTAAATCAAAGTTACCCACACTCAACAAAATCCCATTTCAATATAGTCCCAACAGATTACAATGCATTTAGACGTGGTTCTGTTAACATTCTGATCTCGCCCGTGGTGCGACGTCGTAGATCCACATTAGAAATTTACGACCTGCGTCTGTTATTCGGTAACAGTTATCATAGCACAGCAATGTTTTTTGTCATCACAAAATAAAATCATATTTGATGGTGGATGTCTTTATATTAACGTCTCTGTAACCTCTCTGAAGATGGCTCATGTGGGCAGAAAGCTTAGAAATAAAAATTATCCAAATGTTGAACAATTTTTGTCTTTATTTTCAGCTAAAATTAAAGCCAAAATACGATGTTTAGATTGGCTCATGATTAAACATAACAGACATTCATTGTCTATTATATTTAACAATATACCTTTAGAATATATATATATGCATATTTGTGTGTGTGCCAGTGTGTGCGTGCGTATCAGCTGAGAATTCAGATAATTGAGCATCTCTCATTAGTGTTACAATAGATCCATTTTTGCATGTGCCATATACGATGCACACATGTTCTCTTACTTATGGAAGTAATTTTGTGCTAATCATCTGGTCTTCTTGCCCGTGTGCTTGAAAGAATTTATATCTTTTGGCATACTAACGAATGATGACTCATGCACAAATGAAACTGTCGTTAGGCGTTGCTACCGATTTAATTTCCTGCTATTTGTGAGAAGGACGGAATGCAAATAATTTTGCTCGCAATCATGCCAGTTTAGCAAAAAAGAAGAACTAAAATACCCAGGTTTTGGGAAGATTATATTCGTGCGTATGATATAGACACGACATAAATGTCTCATTAGAGCCAAACATACCTTTATTTTTCGAAATATAAATTAAACAAATACCATATTCTATCTATCTATCTATCTATCTATCTATCTATCTATCTATCTATCTATCTATCTATCTATCAGATTGTTGGGGTCTGATGAAGCAGCTTGCATTTTCAAAACTGCCTAAACAAATTATATATATATATATATATATATATATAATCGCTTAATTATGTGTTGAATCTTCTTTGGTATATATTATATTTCTCAATCCATTAACCTCTCTGTTTTTATCGATTTAATATTTCATATTAATTATATAAATGTTTGGAATTATACTCTCCGATTTTACGGGTTGTCATTATTTCATACATACATACATATATATATATATATATATATATATATATATATATATATATATATATATAGCAGCAAGTAATTTTCTAGACATATGCTATTAAATATAAGAGACAATGAATGTCTATTATGTTTAATCATGAGCTGTTCTAAACGTCGAATTTTTGCTTTAATTTCAGTTGAAAATAAAGACAAAAATTCTCCAACATTTGGATAATTATTTATTGGTTTTCGTCTAAGCTTTCGGCTCACATGAGCCATCTTCAGAGAGGTAGTTTAAACGGAAATATTATAAAATCCACCATCACCGACGATTTTATTTTGTGTTGACATAAAACTCCGCTTGGCAATGGCAATAGTTACCAAAAATAATAAACGCAGTTCTTAAGTTTGCGATGCGGTTTTATGACGTCACACCGCTTGATAGCGCGAAATGACAACAAAACCATCAAGTCAAATGCAATGTAATATGTTAATTCCTGTTTGGCTGTGTAAATCCAGGTAAAAATGACCGAAGGTTTTACGATTTTAAGTTCTCTGGCATGTACTACTTTTTATAAAAGTGCTCAATACAATAAATAATGTAGAGCATAATATAATCATAGAATTGAATGTGTTATACAATTAAGAATTAAAAAATCCATTACGACAGGGAAAGTTTTATGTTTCAAGTTTTCTATCTCGGCAGGGTTAGACAATGTTAAGTGTGAAGATCTAAGATCTAACATTGCCTGATGACAAGATAGACATCTCGAAACATAGAAATTTCCGTATTGCAATGTATGTTTAATTTTTAATTGTATAATAAATTACATTATATATATATATATATACCTAGTCATAATATACCGGTTGAAATCCAGATAATCTCGTCAATGAAAATATGACGTGAGGCATATTCAGAATTGGAATTTGTTCCCGAATGAGAATAATTTTAAACTAACTGAAAAAAATAGTTATTTTAAAGGCCTTTTAACTCATATGGAGTTTAAATTATCTTTCAAACGATGTAAAGTGAGGAAACCAATTTTAGAATCAGAGTTAACGTGAGAGTTATTCTGATCTGAGGATTCGAAGTTCCGCGGCGTTTGTGATTTGAAGAACACAATTTTCGGTCCAAATCGGAATTTCGGCTTAAATCGGTCTTTTGGCAGAACTGGGGCTTATAGCTTCTATCGGATTTATAGTGAAGTTTTTAATTTGCTGAAATGTTCTTGGTTAGACTCACTTTACAAAATCTTATTAATGCATCAAACCGTTATCTTGAAAAAGACTTTTGGTTTAATTGATAACTTTGTCGCAATTACTTGCACATACCAAGCGTAAATAAATCTCTTATAAACGTACGAACATGTTAGAGTACTGCTAAATATGTCCAATTCCATGTCTGGTATATATATATATATATATATATATATATATATATATATATATATATATATTGGATAAAGAAATAGGGTTGTTCCAACGAGAGAAATTGGTATCGAATAAAAAGTGTGAGAAGCCGTGAACGTTTTCTTTAAAGTGTATATTTATTGTTTTTGTTATTATACATTAAGTGTCCATCATGGTATTTGTGACGCTACACGTGTTTCAAGTCTAAAATTGACTCTCTTCAGGCTAATAAATTTGTGGCTTTACTTATCGAGTTCCTTTTGTTTCTGATCGCCAAGTTGTTGTTTTATAAATAAGTAGAAAAAATAAGAAAATAAATAAAATCAGTAAAATAAATAAAATAAGACAAAATAAATCCAATGTTGGCACGTTGAATGGTCTGTTTTTTTTTCTCGCATCAGCCTGTGTATAAATGGATAAACAGATAAACAAATAAACAGATAAATGAATCAAGTGTTTATCCCAGTTTGAAGTGGTTTTGTTCTCGGGTGACCTGTTTAGTATGTTAAAATTATCTTCTAGTCGACTTAGCTTATCTGTTATCGGTCATTTGTTTGTTCTTTATTGCTTTGACGGTGTTTTGAATTTGGTGTATGTGTGTGTATCTGTGTGTGTGTGTGTGTGTGTGTGTGTGTGTGTGTGTGTGTGAACGAAGATATTTGAGACACTGACCTTTATGCTTCTACCTGAATGGTTTCGTAAGGCAGTAAGGGCAGGTGTATCATTTAAAGAACTTATGTATAAACGTATTTGCTCTATCAGAGAGGTGGATAGAAAAAAAGGCGACGAGACAGAAAGAGCAAAATAAAGTAGGCTAGAAAAGTGCGGAGGAAAAATCCCCCAAAAAACTTTTGTACAAATACTCATATCCGAGTTCATATTTAGCCTATAGAAATTTTTTCGCGTGATTGCAAACCGTCATTACTTTCAATCTCTTATTAAGCAGCTTATTCTGCTTTGGGTACATGATTATCACTATTTTTTTCTTGGCATAGTTTGCACGACACGCCCCAGATGTTACGTCGTTTTTTTTCTTCTGATTTTTTTCTGTAAATTCGATTTAATGATGGGACATTTTATTATTTTTTTCTTCATCTCTCACACATAACTGGCAGGTTTCATATTATATTTATATTTTGACAATTAGTTATACCACCAGATTTTGAATATACTCTCTGTGGATCCAGTTTAAATCAGTTCTTGGCCCTTTTTGTGTTCAATAGTTGCTTTATAAACCACACCGTTTAAATTAATATTCCCGTTTTACGGGCAATCTGCTGCGTTTCGGCAATTGCAGCTTTCCTCGCTTTAAGTATTTTTCCCTGTTACTAAAACGACTCTATTGAAGATCTTATGCAGCTCTGAAATTTAAGACTTTACCAATAATGGATTTCACCTGTAAATGGAAGTGGGGTAAAACAAATGATGCTTCTTTTTCTATTTTGGCTCCCTGATGCTGATTCTCTTACAAGTTTAAACACCAGCCTGTCTTTATGCTTTACTTCTTGCAAAGCTCTTTGACAATATCTTATTTTCTTAATTTCTAAATTCGAGGAATTTCTGGAAAGTTTTCATTCAATATCCTTAGGTACAGACTTTTTTACTGTTTTGGATTTACTATTCGCCTAGAGAAATTTACTGTCGTGTTTCATATAGGGGATACACTTTCCTTCTTCGGATGTAGTTCAACGTCTATGTATTGAAAGAGTTTTATGTTTATTATCTTTGAAAATTTTAAATAATTTATTCCTTATATTATCACTTTTTCGTCTCCTATCTACCACCACCATTAGTTTCATCATCTTGATACACGCCATGATCATCGATATACACGATTCTGCTTATTTCCACTAACAGCTGGAGACCCATCAATTTGGAGACTTCTGCTTCGTCATACTATCCTTGAGAGACGTTATTCACTCTCTTACGCCATGCTTTGTTGCAAGGGAAAAGTGCATATTTGCCCCAGTGTTTGATTTTATTCACCTGCATCCATTTAAAGTTTACAAATCCTTTGACATATACTAGTTCTTTATTAAATACTTGTTTAGTTATAGAAAGAATAACAATGATTTAACTCTGCTATGAAGATGAATACAATAAGAATTACTGCCACATTTAAAACATGCTATAACTGTGGTGTGCTTTATTTAAGAAAGACTGACCATTTACAACCAAAACATGTTTTAATTGTGGAAAAACAGATCACAAAGGGAGCTACTGCAAGTTGAAAAGCAAAATAAATACAGAAATTGACTTGCTGAAATCTGTGCTACCAGTTAAAAAACTGGAAAGTTCAAATAACAAAAGATTCTTGACAATAAACATAAATAATGCTACGCTGAGATTTCAGTTGGGCAGAGGTAACAATATTACAATTATTGATGAACAAACTTGGGACAGAATTGTTAAGCTTAACTTAAATACAACGACAAAGTTACAAGAGGAATATCAGCCAAGAAAGTTTAGTTTTACCCGCTCTTGCAGGTAAAGCTAAAAAGCACATGTTTACCTCGTAAAAAACTTAAAGTCGAAATAAAAATTGTCGATTGGCTATAATTATTTGGACTATGGAACTGGCCAATTAATTTTTTCTGTTGAAAATTAATAGTTTATCAAAGAAAAAGATTATTGCTAAAGAAACACTGAGTAAACTAAAATATATATTTGCGAATATTTTCTCAGACGACTTAAGAAAATGTTCAGTCAAAGGCATTTTTCACATTAAAAGAAAAATGATAACCATTTTTAAGCATAAAATATACCATTTGCTATATTTCTTAACACTGAACTTGATAGATTAGAAAACTGCAGTTATTGAAAAAGTAGATTATTCAGAATTGACCAAGCCAGCAGTTTATATTAAAAAGAAAAATGATAAGGTTTGTTTATGTGCAGATTGTTCGATTAGATTGAATGACTGCCTCCTACCACATGTATTTCCGCTACCAATTCAAGAGAATATTTTGAAAATTAAATAGTGGTAATTCTTTTTTGAAAATTGACCTGTTTGAGGCATATCTTCAATTCGAAGTGGATGAGGAATGTTCAAGCTACCTGACACTACAAGCTTAGAAGATTAACCTTCGGTGTAAAAGTAACCGCAGGCATTTTCCAGTGAAAAATGGACACGATGTTGGCTGGATTAGACAGGTACCGTTGCTTATATATCATCAACAATTCCTTCCTCCGCATGTTGCAGACTGCGCATCAACATGAGATATCTTTCTCCTCAAGGATCGATCAAGAACAGCCGAGTTAAGTTGATTGGAAGAAAGTCCGATCCATAAGATAATATTTTCCAGCCAACGTTTTGGTGGTTGACCTCTGTTTCTTTTGCCTAACGGTTTTCCCTCCACACATATCTTACTGACACCGCAGCTTGATATCTTGATGTGACAGTTTAAGTACCTTCGATCTGACAACTGATTGGCTCAAGCTTGATCGGGTTCAGTAGTTTGTTGATGGTCATATGACCGCTAAGGCGTTTATTTGTCAACCATCTCATATAGTTTTGAAAAGTTGATAGTTTTTGCAACGTACTTACTGTCCAGTTCACACATTCCAGTTCGTAAAGTACAAGTAGGATATATGTGTTATACATTTTTGTTTTCAGATCATAAGAAACAGGTCCGGATGTTAGTACATCTTTATCTTTTTTGGCAAGAGCCAGCCAACCAAGGGTAATGCGATTCTTTACTGGAACTAAGGCATCATTGTTTGATGAAAGCTTGTGGCCAAATTCTGTAACTTGGGTAATTTGATGGTTGTAAATTGGGAGTTGAAGCTAGATGTTTCTCTTGTCTGTTACTATACACTTAATCTTGGAAATATTAATTCTTAATTTTACCTCAAGCGTACGATTGGAAAATATACTGAAAAACTTTAAAAGATCTGTTGATGGACAGATCAACTAAGATTATAAAGAATTCTCTTACCTATTTGATACCTGTATTTGCACTCTCTTCAGTTTGAAGAAGCGCTGCAAAACAATGTAGAAAAACGTACTGAGAAAACCTCTCCTTGTTTCGCTCATATATATATATATATATATATATATATATAGGAAAGAATATTAATAAAAAGTTTTGAATTTAAAAATGTACTTTTTTTGAACAGTATTTGTTTATTTTTATTATATTTTATATTTCAGACCGCCCTCGGTCCTTCATCAGAAACAACTGATTTTTAAATTTGAATTAGAAACGTATTTCACGATAGCGTCCGAATATTTTTTTGTTTACATCACGTGTTGTTTCTGATGAAGGACCGAGGGCGGTCTGAAATATAAAATATAATAAAAATAAACAAATACTGTTCAAAAAAAGTACATTTTTAAATTCAAAACTTTTTATTAATATTCTTTCCTATACATATTAAGACAGTATACGTGGATGATCATCACTATATATATATATATATATATATATATGACATACTAATTAAGAGTGCTATGAAAATACAACGCGTAAAACTTTGATAATAATAGTATTTCAGAGACTACATGATTACGTTTTCAAACACAGCGAGAAGAAATTTCAGTTCTTTATAGATGAGATTAAATATTTAAATCAAATAATCGACGAAAAGGGAAGAAGACCCGATCCAGATAGAGAAAGTGCTATTAAAGAAATTCCTCCCCAGACAAATTTAGAAACCCTACAATTATTTCTCGGATTAGCAACTGATTTATGTTTCAGATATGTACAAATTGAATAATCTGCTTAAGAAGGGTACGAAATGAAATTAGTCGACGGAAAGATTTGAAGGAATTAAAACAACCACTAACTTCAGAGTTATTGCTGACTCATTACAACCCGTAGCGACAGATAATAGTAACATTAGACTACTGGTTATGAGCGGCAGTAGCCTATAAATTAAATGATGATAAAGTAAAAGCAGTCGCCCACGCTTCAAGAATAAATACCAAAATAAAATACGAAATAAATAAATTTCATTGGATGATATTTGGAAGAAAATTCATATTTCAAACTAATCATCGTCCATAATTCGGTTTTAAGAAAGGGATTCCCGGTCTTATTGGAAATAATGTTATTGCATTATGAATGCAAGATAGAAATTATGTTATCAAAACAATTGGGACACGCGGATAGTTTTTCTAGTTTGATATCGAAATATAATGAAATTTTTGAAGATACTGTGATTACCTCCCTGGAATCTGAAAGACACACACCAGACTTAAAAACATTTTTCTTAAATCTTTTCACCCGAAGCAAAGCACTGGTGCGCAGGTGGGGGTTTACATAAGAGGAGAGTGAAAAGTTACATAGTAGGTGAGCGAAGAGAAAGAGGAACCGAAGAGGAACCGGTTCGAAGGGTTGTCGGAAAATGGGTAAGAGATGGATGGAAATACTGGTTTGAAGAGAGTTCCGTGAGAGTAGGTTGAACAAAGAGAAGAACAAGATACAGGGCGTGTTGAGGAAAAGATAAGAAAAAAATGGGTGTCAGGAGGATAAGGGATGGTAATTGACGTTGCATTTAAACTCTTAGAGATTGTAGCTATCAGGGAAGTAATATATGGAAAAGAGGTCTGCAGGCAGAAGTGCAAGAAAAGAAGCTAATAGAGTAGAAGTGGAGGCTGCATTTGGTTGTTTTGACTGTAAAAGGGTGGGACATTTTGCCAGTCGGTTTGCTCAAGGGGACACCAGGGAAGTAAGCTCGTCGGAGCTGAAGGCATGAAAATATTTGTAGAAGAGACAGAGTAAAGCCACATCATGTCGGTGAGAAAGTGACTGGAGTCGAGCTGCTAGGTCAGGATCTATTACATTACAGATTGTTCTCTGGATCTGGCTAAGAACCTAGAGATGAATAAGAGAGTACCCGACCAGATATATCAACAGTATTCAATGCATAAGCGAATGGCTGATTTGTATATGAACAAGATGGACCCAGGCGAGTAAATCTTCCTGGCCGACTGTGACCCAACCTTCTTAGCAGCAGATCTAGATACTGATTCAATAGAGTCGTTACACTTGAGGTCGGCTGAGAGGGTGAAGTCGAGGAGGCGCAGTGTATTGCTTTCATGGCGACTAGCTTGATCCATGCTTATGCAGGGAGGAAGAACTGTCTATGGTGGTTGACGGAGAGCAGCATTAAATTTTACCAGCCATTTCTTACCCTAATTCTCCACAGATTGGAGGTCCTTTCCAAGATCTGCAGTGAGGTTATCTTTGTCCAACTTAGCAGATTTTTTACTGAGGCGTGAGTAAATAGTGGTGTCGTCAGTATAAATGCATGCTCAAGATTTGATCATATCAGGGAGATCGTTGATGACGATCGGAAAAGGCGTCGGACCTAGGATAGAACCCTTGGGGATACCCGCGTTCGTGTGATAAGATTACGAGACATACCCGTTCAAAATGAACTTCATTATGCGGTTTGATTGAAAGGTCTGAATCAAATCAATCCAGCTTGCTAGATCAAATGCTTTGGAGATATCAAAGGTAACAGTTCAAGCTTTTGCCGTTCTTACAATGACCTGGTATATGTAATCGGTGATGGTAGTTACTCTATCAGCAGTAGAGCTAGCAGTGCGAAAGCCATACTGTCTGTCTGAGAATAACTTATAGGCGTTGAGATGTAGAACTATTTCAGCATTGATGATAGCCTAGACACTTTGTCGAAAATTGGTAGGAAGTTGATATGGCAATAATTATAATCCGAGGGTTCTTTTGAGTTCTTAAATATAGGAACCACAGAAGAAGACTTCCAGCAGAAAGAAAAACAGGAAACAAAGAGGCGGTAATAATAGAGCTTGGAGAGGACAAGGGAGAATTCAAGGGCACGTTTCTTCAAGGCAATGACAGAAACCCCATCTCCTCTGCTCGCATGAGGGTCAAGTTTTAAAATTATGTCAGAGATTAGAGATGTGGCTATGTAAACATCCCTCATCTAAGCCTCATTTCTAGGAGGGAAATCGGGTGCGGACACTGCAGACGAGTCAAATGTGATAAAGAAAAACACTCGGCCTTGTCGGCTGTGGCTGTGAGGACCTAAAATTTACTGAATAAAGGAGAGATGAATAATTTGCTGTTGATCAGAACACATTTGCAGAGCGGGCAGTAGTCTTTGGAGTCTAACTTGCGTGCTGCTATACGTTATTTCATTCTCTCAATAAAACAACAGCTTAACGTCATTTAAAATCTTCTTACACTAATTACGAGCAGAGGCAAATAGGCGTCCATTATGGTCAGACGTGAGGCTCCACCTGTTATAGACTGATCAACCACTTATCGGGTCAATGATCATGTAGAACATTGGTGAACAACTCAAGGCACCCGGGACACATTTGGCCCTTGAAGTATTTTTTCGGCTTGCTAACTTAACACCTGCACACAATTATCAAATTATTCGTGAATGCGACGAATTTTTAAAAATCAAAATTTAATTCCGAAGCCACTGTTGGCTTCTATACAAAATATTTTTCCAAGCGGAAAACTCAAACGCTTGTCGAATAATACGAAAATGATGGTAACATCATTTGGAAGTACATACGCCTCTGAACAAAATTTTACGAAAATGAAATATATTAAAAGTCGTTTAAGAACAAATTTAAGTAATGACCACCTGGATAATGTTTTGCTACTGTCATCAACAAATATTTCACTTGATGTAGAGAAGATATCGAACGATGAGGAATGATAAATAATTCGTCTTTTCTAACCGTATTTTTGTATCAAAGAATTAGCATTTTTTGTTGATTTATGTTAGTTGTTATTTACTGTAGCAACAAAAGGTATCATGCCTAAATAAGAAGGAAATTACTGGAAATTAATTGAAACTCACCTGATGTGAGTTGAATTTTTAATGCCTCTCATTCCAATGACATTTCCACCTAGCCTCTCTACGGTATAATATTTCATTTAATTACTTTTAATGTGTTCCTTTATTATTATATAAATTTATATTCATGATTAGTCATGTCATGCCATCATATTTATAATATAATATGTTTAATCAAGTTATTTTGGTATTAACATTATTCGTGACCCTTAAATAGTGACCTTGTAAAACCTTTATTTTGTCTGACCTATTTCTTCCATATTTCTATTCTTATTTTTAATTTATTTTATTGTATCTCTTTTTGCTTCTATTATCAAAGTGGCAGAACTACAGGTACTGATAGCATTTGTCTGAGATCGAGATAAATTACTATAGCACATTTGATATCATGGTCTTACTCGGAGATATTGCATAGCAATCTAGGCGGCTCTTTTTAAATGTTGCGACTCCTGGTCTAGCACAACAGGGCTCCATAGCTATGTATACCGCCAGTGCAGAGATGATCGCTTTGTGAAAGACATGCAAGACTGAAGTCAAGATTACTCCGAATGAGTAAACTGCCACATGTCCGTGACCAAGGTGAAATTTTAGAATTAGTTAGTTTTTCTTTCTTTCTTTCTTTCTTTCTTTCTTTCTTTCTTTCTTCTTCTTCTTCAGTAAATTTTGTCTTTTCCTATTCCTCTCTCCTTTCTACCTTCACTCATACAAGCTTGTTTGGTAGCCTATACACTATTTCCCTCTGATTTTCTGCCTTCAATACGGCGGTGAGCATCAAATTCTCCAAACACTGTTTCCTCGTTAAATGTACTTGATATTTCAACTGTCTCTTTTTGACTCTCATTAAAAAAACTACTAGGTGTGTTTTTATAAACACGACATCCATGAAAACAGAATTATGATGCATATTTGCGAAAAAAAAAAACACAGATTAAAATTTAATCTCGCTATTTGTGGGGAAAAAAAGATAATTTGGAATTTCCTTTGTTTACAATAGAAAGCTGTTCTGTTAAAATGCATTTTAGCAAAGGCAGTTTCCTCCCTTGATACTTAAAACCAAATAAAACAACTCCCGTTCGACCGTAAGTGAAACGCTAGAGCAGTCATAATCACGAATAACAATGGCAAAACCGACTCTACTTCCGGTAGTAAACCTTGTATTATTTAAAATAGCTTTTCGACAGTTCTTGCGTTGCTTCCATTTTTCTTTGTGTTTCAACTGTTTGTTTTCAGCTGTAGCCCGTCAGTTCCAATTCAAAAGAGTATCACTCTTCTTTTCGGGGCTCATTAAATGACGGCAACTTGCTTTCTGTTGTCTGATGGAATCTCGCCGCTCGCATCACAAGAAGAAAATTTTTGTCTCCAGACGCCATTTTACTAGTCTCGCGAGTGTTTTACGTGATCGGAATTAGGAAAGGTGGGCATCAATCAAATCTCAAATCGATAAGATATCTCGTTTGGATTATTTCTTGGTATATCACTTTTCTTTCTTTCTTTCTTTCTTTCTTTCTTTTTTTCTTTCTTTAAATTTGTTCACTTTTATTTATCTATGAATTAAGTTTATATCCGAAATAATGTCAATCGCTACATCTCTCTCAGTCTATTCATAAATAATTGGGTCTATACGAGAGCAAGGGTCGATGTTCCTTTCTTTCTAAGATGTTAAAGTTCTGCTTTTTGTCAAATGGAAAGAGAGGATAAAAGTTCAAAGTTAAAAATAGCAGATGAGCATGGATAGAAAACATAAGCAGAAAAGTAAAATAATAATAATAATATAAGACTATTTATATTGGAGAGAAAAGATGATGAATGAAAGAATAGGGATAAGTTTATGATAAAAAAGAAACAAAGAAATCAAAGATGGCGTAGAAAAAGGAGAGACGAAACGGTAAGAAATGAAAAGTAAAAACCCCATTAAAAAGAATTCGAAAGAGGATAAATGTAACTGTTGAGCGAATATAATTGGCAAAACATTGTGAGAAAGAAAATGATAATGAGGAAAGTGCAATTAGTAAAGAAAAAAGAAAATAGAATATTAGACAGAAATGAAGAATATATGAAAAAAGAGAGAAGTAAAGAGAAAGTATCAATAAAATATAGAAGTAGAAGAAGAAGAAAAAGAAGAAGAAGAAAAAGAAAAAGAAGAAGAAGAAAAAGAAGAAGAAAAAGAAGAAGAAAAATATTCACGAGAAAAAAATGATGTTTGGGTCGAGAGAAAAAGAAGAAAAAGGAACAAGTTTGTGAGAAAAAAAAATGAAAAATAGGTCTGCGTGAGAAATAAAAAAGAGAAAATGAATATAGTAAAGAAGAAGAAAAAGAAGAAGAAGAAGAAAAAGAAGAAAAATAATAACCTGATCACATGAAATATAAAACTGAGCGAAAAATAATAAAAGAAAAAGATGAAATTATACGTTCGTTTTTTTCTTTAATAAATAATCGATTTCGAATTAATATACACAGAAGAACGGCTTAAACATGATAAAATTTTTCATTTCTTTCCAGGAATGAAAGTGTAGATGTACCTGTATTATAAGAACTCTACCTGACTTTCCGTGGTCACGGGACCATGAATGGCTAAACTACCTTTTTCCCGATCATGTTATTTTGAATGTGTAGCATCCTGACCTACATGATAGTCTGCTGCGTTAGGGGCGACAGAGAGAGGGAGGGAGAGAGAGAGAGAGAGAGACCCTGTACAACATCAAAGATGATAACTTCTTGAGCCGAGTATGAGTCTCTTCCCGGCCTGCATCAAAACCATCCTCAATGATGACACCAGTACAACGAAATGACATATTTTCTGTTAGACTTGTATTCAATCACCCCCCATATATATATATATATATATATATATATATATATATATATATACATTGAAGAACTCAAATTTTCTTAAATCGGATGGCCATTTAGACGAGTAAATTTAACACCCGTCTCATCAGCGAGAACAAAAAATTACATAAACAATAAATATATTTGTGTGTGTGTGTGTGTGTGTGTGTGTGTGTGTGTGTGTGTGTGTGTGTGTGTGTGTGTGCAAAAACGATAGTAAGAGTGGGGGAAAAGAAAAAAGGAAAAAAGAAAAAAAGAGAAAACGGGGCCTATGCTATCAATAGCTGTACTTCTGCCACTTTGATGACAGGAGCAAAAAGAGATACAGTAAAATACATTAAAAATAAACATTGAAATATGGAAGAAAAAAGTTAGACGAAATAACGGCTTTACAAGGTCAATATTAAAGAGTCACAAATAATGTTAATATCAAAATAAACTGGTTAAACATAAGTTAGAAATTAAAACGAGAAGGTAAAGTAGATTTTAGAACGGGAAGTTATTATATAATATAATTAAATAATAAAGACAAAAAGAAGAAATAAACCAACTATTTTAAAGAATTCTAATTTTAGAATGTTTGTAATTATTAGGAAAATAAATTAAATTTCAATCTTTTGATACCAAAACAAACTAGTTAAACGTAAGTTAAAAATAAAACGATAAAAATAAAAAGAATATAGATTTTTAAAAAAAGTTATTATAATACAATTTAGTTATACGGTTAATGAGAAGAAAGAAAACAATTTTTCAAAGGAATTGTAATTTTGAATTAATTATTAGGAAGTTTATATCAAAATTTAAATTTATGACGGCATTTGCTGATAAATTCTTTTCTAAAATTTAAAAGCCAATTTTGCTTATGATATTTTAATTTTTTCACGTAAACATAGTTCGCATCTGTCGTAAAGATTAGTCGGGTGCGGGCCGAAACTATTAATCTCCAACTTATTATTAGGTTAAGTTCTTCCTCTTCTATTTCCCGAAATCTTCGGCAAAGAGAAGTTTAGTATTTTAAGTTCCAGTGTAAACTTGATAATTGTTTTTGTTTTTTGTTTTAGGTGGGATGTTGGGTTGATAGATCACTTGTATTGACTTACATTTACTTTACACGGGAGCAAATTTGATGGACCTTCAACTTCAAAAGGGTATTATACTAGTTTTAATACTACTTCTATCTAAGTTTTTTAAAATATTTCTATTGTTAAAATTAACGACATTATCTATATTAATTGTGGAAGAACATCTAATTTTAATAATATTTCTGTTAAAGATTCTGCATAGAGGTTTATTGGTATGGAAATATTTATCAGAATATATTCCCCAGTGTTATAGAATAGAAAAGTAAACCATATAACTTCTCTTTTTCTACGTCTACTCCTCGTTTTAATTGACTCAGATTTAACAACGTGTTTTACAGATAGAAATTTGTCTTTAAGGCCGCCATCCAGGAGGGATTTATTTTATATCTTTTTTAACTTCATTGAAGATCATAAGATCGAAAGATAACCGGTTAATTCTGATAGTTGTATAAATAATAACTGTTATATATCTATATATAATGTTGATTTCACTGCTCATTTATATATATATATATATATATATATATATATATATATATATATATATATATATATATGTAACAAAGTTGTGGAATTCGTAGGTTTTTTAACCTGTTGTTCATGCATTTACTTTTATAAAGAGTGCTCGATACAAACTTAGAGTATTATATTGTAATAGTTGTTACAATGGTTTATAAATTCATAGTATCACTACACAAAGATGTTTGCGTTTCGAAGCTACCTTTTGGTGCTTCTTACCGGGTGACGAAGTTGAAATGGAAATTAAATGGTGAAAACGGTTTATTTGTTGTGATATGCTGTTTAAGTGACAGTGGGATTTGGAGCAGATTCTGATTCTGTCGGCCGTATTGTAGTTTTAGAGATATGGGTTAGGAGAGGTGGCTTAGTTTAAGACAAGTTTCTTATTTATCTTGTAGTGGAAGTGGTGTCGTTTTTCATGATATATGTGGTGTGAGATTTTAGAATGGTCTCGTCGTTCGTTCATAGTTCTTGAGGGGCTGCTATTTGGTTTAGAGGATGGTATGGGTAACTTAGTTTTGGGCAGTTTGCTTTTTCGTTTAATTTAGGTTATTTTATATTGGGATATATGTTATTTTGTTTTTTTGCAGTTTCTTTAATTTTACTACCATTTACAGGTAGATGGACTTATCGTTAGTATGGTGTGAGATTTATTTTCTTTTATTTCTACGTTTTTTGTTCTATTTATTTAGAGGGTTGATTATGTGTATTTATTGCATTTTTGGTAAATAGAATCCGTTTACATGTCAGAATATGTGTGATACAAATTTACATTGTTGTATGCATGCATATCAATTGTACCATTTTATAACTAATAATACTACTAATCCTTTGTTAACGAATATCTCTGTCCGTATGGTTTTTTATGTTTCAATATCGCTAAGCATTTTTCGAATATAAAATACTAGAATAAATATGCAAAAATGTGAGTAATTAATTTGAAGGAATTTCAGTTTTGTATCACAAAAGAATCTCAAGTCAAATGTTACCGAAACACTTATTAGAAAACTAAATTTGATCACTTTCATAACGAAACATTGTCTCTAGAAAAAAAATTAGATTTGATAATTTCAAGTTTATTGCTTAAATGTTTTCACAATTTTAAATATCTATTTTGAGAAAGGAACATATTGTTGATCGTATTCTGAAGTGATCGTTTACATTTTCGAAGCAAAAAAACAAATCTTAACTGTCTTCTAATTGTAAGGATACGGCGCATTTCATATAATATCGCTAATTGGTTATTATATATCAATTAATCTTATTCAAATTTGGAGCCGGCAAAATGCAAAAAAAAAAACGATTTTGTGACATCCCTTGGAACAACGTCTTTAGTCTTCCCATCGAAGAATGTGCATCCGAGGTCTCCTCCTGGGTTAAGGCTGGCATCGATGCCTTCATCCCTGCTAGGAAATTCCAGCTTAAATCTCATTCGTCTCCATGGTTCTCACCCGCTTGCTCGGCTGCCATTGCCCACCGGAAACATTTCTTCCGACGCTATCGTACCTATGCGTCGGAACAAAACAGGCGCCTTTTCACTTCAGCTCGTAATAAGTGTAAAAGGATACTTAACGAAGCTAAGATGTTGTTTGCTGCCAGAATGAAGCAACGCATAGCATGCTCTAAATTCGGCTCTAAAGACTACTGGCGACTCTGTAAAAGAGTACTTAACAAGAGCAAGTCCACAATAACCCCGCTAATCAACAAATTTGAGGTCCTCACCTCCCCAGCAGATAAGGCTGAATGTTTTGCCCGCAGATTCTCGAACAATTCGAGTCTGGACTCATCTGGAGTTTTTACACCCGACTTCTCACCTAGAACCGAGGCACAACTGAATGATGTCCACATTACACCTTCGCTTGTCTCTAAGATAATCTTAAAACTTGACCCTCACAAAGCGAGCGGTGGTGACGGAATCCCAACCATAGTCTTAAAGAAATGTGCCCCTGAAATCTCCTCTATCCTTTCTAAGCTCTACAACCTCTGCCTATCTGCTTCCTGCTTTCCTGCCTGTTGGAAATCTTCCTCTATAGTTCCTATATTTAAAAACACTGGAGAACCATCTGACCCTGCAAATTACCGCCCTATCAGCCTTCTTCCGATCTTTGGCAAAGTGTTCGAAGCCATTATCAACGCCGAGGTGGTTCAGCATCTCACAGCACACAGGCTCCTCTCGGACAAGCAATATGGTTTCCGCTTCACCAGGTCTACTGCTGATATGCTAACGACCATCACCGAGTACATATACCAGGCACTCGACAGGAATGGCGAAGCTCGAACCGTTACATTGGATATATCTAAGGCGTTCAACAGAGTTTGGCATGCTGGCCTTCTATGTAAACTGCGGAGCTATGGTATAACTGGACATTTGTTTGAACTAATCCAGTCATGCCTCTCTAACTGCACAATGAAAGTGGTATTAAACGGACATGCCTCTCAGAACTACCATACAAACGCAGGTGTCCCCCAAGGCTCCATCTTAGGTCCTACACTCTTCCTGATATATATTAATGATCTCCCTGATTCCATAAGAACCCAAATAGGTTTGTACGCCGATGACACCACAGTTTACTCTCGCCTCCAACAAAAATCTGGTGTAGGCGTCAAAGCTAAACTCGCAGCCGAGATTGAAAAAGACCTCCAATCCATATTGGACTGGGGTAAAAAATGGCTAGTAAATTTTAATGCTTCTAAAACGAAGCTACTGTCAATTAACCATCATCGACAATCTCACCTACCTCCCATTAGCATTGACCAGGCTTGCCTCCCAGAGAGTAAAACACTACGCCTCCTTGGACTCACACTTTCAGCGGACCTCAAATGGAATGACTATATCGAATCCATTGCTAAATCCGCTGCTATGAAAGTCGGTTCTCTGTGTAGGGCCCGGAAGTTTTTTCCGTCTAAATCTATCCTGCACATTTACAAATCTACCATCCGCCCGTGCATTGAATACTGCTGCCATATCTGGTTGGGTGCCCCTGCTGTTCTCCTCGGGCTTCTCGATAAGGTTCAGAGGAGGGTCTGTAATGTGATAGATACCGACTTGGCAGACCGCCTGCAGTCTCTCTCCCACCGGCGAGACGTGGCTTCCCTGTGTCTCTTCTATAAATACTATCACGGCTTCTGCTCCGATGAACTTAGATCACTGGTGCCCCCTAAATACGAATTTGCACGAGATACTAGATTAGCAACTAGATCCCACCCTTTTACAGTGAAACCGATAAAATGCAGCCGTAACTTCTACTCCAACAGTTTCTTTCCTCGCACTTCCCGACTGTGGAATTCTCTTCCAAACGATTGCTTCCCCGACGGCTACAATCTCAAGGAGTTTAAATGTAAGGTCAATACACACCTCCTAACACACTAACCTGCTCCCATTCTATCAAGCACTCTTCCCATCTGCTCGACCCTCATCCTCGCTATCCTTACTCATCTGTCACCTTTCTCCTGACATTCCCTATGTCTATCCACTCCTTCTCTTTACCTTCCCCTATGTAGCCCCATGCGCAATAGTGGCAGTGGAATGCCTTGCTTGGGGTGAGATGATTAAAAAAAAAAAAGATTAAGTTTTTGAGTTTAAGTTATATAACTTAAATCTATTGCGTTTTTCTATAATTCTGTAACAGGTTTTCACACTCACACACACTCACACACACATACATATGTATAATTAAATGTTTAATTTAAATTTAATTAAATTTAGATTGTGACAAATTTTTATGTTTCGAGATTTAGAAGCTTTAAATATTGAAATATAGAAAATTGAAATATAGAAATTACCGTGTCACAATGTAAATTAAACTAATTCTAAATAAAATGAATTCAATTTAATTACGCTGGATAACTGGATTTTAAACAAGATGGTTCTATTCATATATATATATATATATATATATATATATATATATATATATCAGGAATTCGTCTGCTGATCGGCCTAAAAGTGAATAATAACAACGGTTATGGTTCGATGTCATTAGAAACATCGCTGGTTATTAATATTATCGCTCTGTTTTATTTGCCTATATTTCTGAGATGAGGTAGTATTTACACTGTTTACATTATTCCGACTATTGTCTTCATATTTGGTGCCATTTGTACGACCCGTGTACCACAAGATATAGACGTTCGCTAGTTCCAGTGACATGACCCAAAGTGTTATGAGTGCAGCAGTGGTGAACAAGTAACTTAGAGAGTCGGGTTAGAGTGAGATAACTTATGACTATAAAAAAAAAACTTAGCACAAGGAATGATAATGATATACCCCAGTAATAAAGGGTTCGGTTCGAAATTCTTAGCACCTGAAGAAAGCCGGGGCGTGCAAAAGTCGAAAGATCGTACAAATGGCAACAAAGATGAGGACAATAGTCGGAATAATATAAATAACGCTCTGTTTTAGTTTGTTTTTCAATGTTGTGTTTCCAAAATCTATAGACATTTGACAATGTTGATTTTCGTTGAAGTATCTATTTTTTTCCATTTTTTGTACTAGTAGGCTTGGCTTTGGTAATTTCTTTAATTCCTAGTTGTTTTATTATATATATACTGAAAAAGGATGCAGACAGGCATACACCGAGTAACACACACACACACACACACACACACACACACACACACACACACACATATATATATATATATATATATATATATATATACATAATCATCTATCATTTTTCATTGACTGAGCTATCTATTTCGGTAATTAAATGTTTCTCTGTCGTAATCTGAAAGTAATTGACTTAGAAGAATCCTTAGCAAACATTTCTTGGAATCCATTTCGTGTAATGTTCTTTGCAAAATTATATGTCCCTCTCTTATCTAAAGCTAAACTCATTAAATACTAATTTTTTCATCTATCATACTACAGGATTTTTAGCCTCGCTGTCTCGCAGATAAATTTGCTTCTGTCATGAATTCGTGCCACAAAGGTTTCTATAATAGTGCTCTTTTGCCATATTAATTTCCGTTGAATAAATGCTTGTCCACCTCTTCTGATTTGCTTAAATATCTTACTCTCGAAAACAATACGGCATCGCGTTCTATCCAGCTTTGAGATTCGTTTTAACGTTATGCCCGAACAGACTTTTACTCTATTTCACTCCAAAACAAGGAAGACATGCGATGCGTTCCCAGCCAATGATGGGGATCTACACTTCAATTCTAGACAATGAAGGCTCTAGAGGCGAACACCTGAAGGAAATGACAATGCTTCTTATATGCGTGCATGTAAAAAATATAGTTAGACTAATGGATGTATAAACAAGTGATCCAGAGAGGAAATAGCAACTTTCTCAGACAGAGACCAGATTGTAGGGTCCATATTCAAACAACTGTTCTATCGGCGATGACACGAACCATCCGTGAGTGACAGATAGAGTAGTGGAGGGTAGCGCAAAGTTTATTGCGAAAGATTACGGTTTAGTGTTTTATGTGCTATCGCTCTCATGACGTTGGCGATCACGTCTTTCTACAATTTCTTGTAGTTGTAGTTTTTAGTAAATGTTATATCTTTCTTATTTCTCATGAGCACAGTTATGTCATCAAAATCACAATCAGTTGGTTATCTAATGTTGATAGCTTCCCATTTTGCCTTAATATGTGCTGTAAATAAAAAAAAATTTTCAAGTTATCTTATTTCTTTTTATGACATAGTAATGTCACTTGTCTCGATTCTTATAAATGTAAATATCCTACGTCATTTTTATATATATATATATATATATATATATATATATATTTACGCTCTCACACTCTGATTGAGCACTCTGGAAGAAAAGTAGACTTTGAAAAACAGTAGCCACTCTAGCGTGTACGCATCGCTCATTCAGTAAAATGAATTGGAGCAACCTAGCTATTGGGCGCGTAATATGACTTGCGCTAAAAAAGACTGCCTTCTTCCACCAGGGGTAGAGTCGCCAACTGACGCCCATTCGGTCGGGTTCCGAGCCTGGGTTAAGGAGCAATTGGAGTTTAACCGTACTGATGAGCTGTGATACAGCGAAACAGATCTGTCTGCGGATGACAATATATATATATATATATATATATATATTGCACAGTATTCAGTGCCAAATAGAAATACTAACATTACTTCAGTGTTCAGTACTTTTTTTTGGAAGCCGTCATTGGCTATCCGAATATCTTTTTGGATATCAGTGTCGCACTTTCGTCTTCTGTTGAAACACTTAGCAAATATTTAAGTTGTTGTCCTTGTTTGATTTTGAAATTTCCAGTTTGTAATGTTGGGCTGTTCAATTTGTTAACAACCATTTATTCTGTTTTCTTTCGATTCACCGATAACACTTTCCTCGCCCATAAACCTCACGCTGCTTTCAACATATTCGGAAGTAGTCTAAACTGGAAAGTCATCACTTTGACAACATGAAATCTAATATCTATTCTCATGTTATTATTCTGAAGATCTGTCCTTCCAAACTATACTATTCATTTCTTTCATTTCATGAAAAGATAACTATCACCATACCCTCGCTCTTCCAGAAATAGGTTCTACTGGATTATGCACAAGCATAAAGACCATCGGTTTCTAATGATATAAAGAATGTATTACAACGTTCTTTTGTGAACTGTTAGCAGAACCCACACCAAGGAAAATCGGTTTGAGTTCCTATTTTGCATGGAAAATAAACACTCACAGGTTGAATCAAAATTTTAGTTTGAAACATAAACATAAAAAGTATATCGTTTATTGCTGTGACACTATCTCACGCGGTGATGCTTTCGCCTCTCCCGCGGGGATGCTTTCCTTTGGTTGGTTTAAAACAACGGAGAGAGAAATTGATAATGGTGATATTATTAGAGTTTTATTGCGTCACACGATATAAGCTTAGGAAAAAAATAATAACTTATAAACAGCGGAAAAATTAAAAAACAAAAGTTATTCCAAGGTTCCAAAGAAACATTTTAAGCATATAAGCGGAATGACTCTCCGGCTATTCTCTCTTTCCATATATATATATATATATATATATATATATATATATATATATATATATATATATAATACTATTACTACTACTACTACTACTAATAATAATAATAATAATAAAACTCGTAAAAACGGAGAGGTTAATAAAAAGAAATCTAATTATTATAAGATATTAAATAGACAAAAATAGAGATCTCAATGAATATTATCCACAGAAATATGATGCATAGAGAAAACGACTCAACATATAATAAAACCGTTATAAATCCAGAATTTATTTCGGTAGATGTAAAAATACAAGCTGCTTCGTCAGATCCAGAAAATCAAATAGTTCAATTTAACTCATAATATCAGAAAAAATTAGGTTAGCACAGAGAGGAAATATTGACGTTAGGTAACGGGTAAAACTGTATAGAGTTTAACATTGAAGTGGTGACCGTAACGGAAATGTCACAAAAATTATGAATCACATACTCCAACCATATACAACCATGTATAAAAAGATGTTTTCAAAAAGTAAAAACGATACCATATACAAAAACAAAGATGTGAATAGATATAACCAAGCACAAAACAGATGCACATAGACACACAATTATAAGAGGCCATATATGCACACAAGATAATCACAATATACGCAAAATTAAAACTCACTAAAATAAATAAATAAATTATAACTAAAACCCTAAAAAAAAAGAAGAAAATAAAATGTTCTTATATAGTTAAACTAGCAGTATAAACCGGTGTTGCACGGGTGTAATGAAAGCTTTAAAACTAATCCATGATCCTGGAGCTCAGACTCTTTGGACGTTGGCACGAAAGACTAAAAAGCAGTAGTTGTTTCCAGTCAAAGCGAAACAGTTGGTTGAACGAAAAATGAATGGATGTAAGTCAAATTTTGATTTCCGGTATCGATGTCAAATAAGTTTTCTGTTGCAAACTGAATTTTGAAGGCTAAATAAGTCATCTGAGTAAATGGTATCATGGCTAAGACTAAGACCTACAATTATATCTACTCAGAGAAAAACCCGAAGCAAAAACCACATTAACAGGGCTGAAAATCTAATTTTGATCAGGCTCAATATGATATCGGGGTATCGATTTTCAATATCGGAGTCAAATAACTCATCCAAGGATAAACTAATCTAAGTCTCTGAAAATTTATCGTACCCATCGAGAGCAAAATTGGAAAAAATGAATCATATTGATGGCTGAATCTCGGTTTTTGATCAGATTTGATAGAATATCGGGGGTATCAGTTTCCGATATCGGAGAAAATTAATCGTCTGAGAAGATCTACTAATGCTTGAAACTAAAAACTATAATTTTACCATGTTAGGGCAAATTCTGCAGCAAAAACAACGATAAAAGGGCTGAAATCCTGATCTTATTCAGACCTGATATCGGGGGGGGGGATCGAAAAAATAAGTAGTCCATGACCTGACCAGAAGGCTAAAACATATTTGTTTGAAGTTTGGTAAGAATCGGATAAAAATTGTGGATTTGTATAAAGGACATACATACAGACAGACAGAAAGATATACATACACACACAAACCTCTTGTCTTGTCTATATATATAAATATGATTACAGACACAAGTAATTAAAAATCACAAATAATTTAAAATTTGAAAATAATAATATAGTGAAAAAAGAATTAGAAATAACAGTCACAAGAAAAAAAGATTCACATGTAAGAAAGAAGATTTACAAAGAAAAAGATTCACAGAAATTATTTAAAGAAAATTTACAAAAAAGAAAGTATTAATTAAAACAAAAAGAAGAAATGATATATACAAACATTAAAGAAAAAGATGTTATATAGCAAAATACAAATTAAGAAATAAGTAAGAATCATAGAAAACAAAACAAAAAATAATATAAATAAATGATTTTCATTTGAAAATAAGAAACAATGCTATTTATGGATGCAGAAAAACAGAACGAATTATGTGCATGTTCAATTTAATTAATCAGAATAGGGATCAAATTTAAATAAGAAAATATAGGTTATATTTTGGGAAACAGGATTTCTTCTTTCAAAATTAACGGGAAGAATTTCAGTCGCTCAAACTCTTGTCTAGACTGCATTTCTGTTGATGTATACATTATTGTTATAAGATTATTGTCTTAATTTTCTCTGAATTCCAGCGTTAAAAAAAGGGTTCAAAGTGAATGCCGCGTTTATATATATTTTTATTTCACGCATGCACGTTGTTTGTTTTGGTTTTTTCGAATGCACATAGTATAGTAGGGTCAGCTGAGCAACGTCTGTCATAAAAAGAGCACCATTACGCAATTCACTTCGACACAAATTTAGAAACGGTTTGCTACATTGCTTGGCATTCGCGTCAACTTATACGCGTCAACGTAAACGGAGAAGCAGCCCAGAAGTGACGCAGAAGATTCCTAAATTCTCTGGAGGGCATGGTTGAAGCCAATTATGATTTTACTGAATAAATTTACTCGTTAGTATTTCAAGATATATTTGTGTAATTTTGGTAAATACAAGAATTTATCTATCGCACACACACATATTTGTATTAAGTACCGCCACTAAAAAAATAACAGCATAGAATGAAGAAAAAAAGGCTCCAAACTTAATAAAAAGAAAGTTTTCCATCAAAAAGTTCATGTTATTAAAAGAAAAGATCAAAATATTTTAAGTTTATTTTTTAAATCCTTTCTAACAGGTTCGAAATTTTTGTAAAAAAAATAATGTGTTGATTTTCGTTAGGAGGTAACCGAATCTTTACGAGCATTTACAGTGGATAATGTAATATTACATCACTCATGATGAAAAACACTTTAATTTGTAAATTCATGCTAAAGTCAAATAATTGTCGGATTTTAATGAAACTTTCAGAACTTTTTCATAAATAAATGAAATTATTTTTAAAATTATTATTTTTTAAATCTTTGTAAAATATCTTTTACATCTGTTACCTCCCTCCATGTAAATGCATGAAATTTTAAGAAATTAAATGTTGTTTGAAAAATTCGTTTAATTAGTTAAACGCAGGACTCATTGGGGAACCAAACATCTATTGATTATTTTTAAATTTTGGCCTTTATTTAAAAAGTCTTCTCCAAATAATAAAATTAAAAATTGCCGTAAAACTATGGCATTATTTAATTTGATATGCTTTTAATTAATTTAATAAATAATATGTATTAAAGATATTATAGTCTGAAGAAAAATCGATTAATATTGAAAGTTTAGTTTAATTGTTTTCATTTTTTAATATAACAATTTATAAGTATTCACAAATATTTTTAAAATACTTCAAAGATTTGTTGTTGTTAGGTTATAAAGTAAAGACTATATTTACTATTCGAAAATTGAAAAACAAATCCTCGAGCATTCATATTTTTAAAATAATGTTTAAATTTTTTTGTGTCTTTAATTTATTTGTGCGGTAATTTTTGTGCGTACATTAAAAAACAAAAGTGTCACGGTTTATTAACCTTGCAGAAAAAATCTTGACAATTTTGTCAATTCTGATCAACATAAAGCTATATTTGTGTGGTTGTCATCACATATCAAATAATACGGGGAAAAGACAGAAAGATTAACACTGTGTTTAAGAATTAGTTTTATTCAAATTTCAAGATAGAAAGAAGTAATAGCTGTGCAAATCATATTAATTTAACTTTCAATATGCTAATTTTCCAAACATAACATGTGACAGATGTATATTTTATTTTTGCAAGATTTTTAAAACGTGAATTAACTTTTGTTTACAAATGTGTCGATAGCTCAAAAATGGCCAAAACTTTGATAACATTTAGAAAAATCTCAAACACTTAGATTCCAATCAATATAATATCTTTTTGAAATACATCAGAGTATTTTGCTTACTGGAAATAGCAAATTTAATTATTTAGCTTTCAATTAAAACTAAAATAAAAGTTTCAAGAAAACTTTTTTTATTTTTACAAATTCAATTTAAAGTAAGGTATCGAAAATTAGTGAAGGTATCTAATATATATATATATATATATATATATATATATATATATAACATAATGTATATAGCATAATGTATATAATTTATATATATATATATATATATAGCATATAATATATATATAGCATATATATATATAATAGCATCATATAGCATATATATATATATATATATATATATATATATATATATATTAAAAGTCTTATTAAAATCAACTAAAATGGCCAAAAAGCAAAAAAGGTATAACTTTTTGCTTTTCCTCAGCTTACATGTAACTTGGCGCATATCCATGGGGAAATGCAATAAAAATGAAACAGATTGACCTTGTCAGTCTATTTTAACAAAGTTTTGTGCAATTAATTTTTCCTATCTATCTATCTATCTATCTATCTATCTATCTATCTAAGTATACAAGGTTTATCGTATTTTACTCGTGTCTGATATCATTGGCTGGTATTGATTTGTTCAATTCATTTCGCCCGTCTCAGTCTCTAGCAATAAATAGATGCTAGTTTAACTAGTTTAAGACTATATAGCGGCATTTTTGTGTTGATATAATTCAAATTAAATTATTTACTTATCACATCGTTAATATATCTAAAACTAGAGTGTAATGGAAAATAATATATCAAACATTTAAGCGTATTATTGTTATTATTATAATCATTATTTTTATTATTAAGTTCTAAGCTAATTATATGTAATATACATATTTTAAAATACCATCTACTGTTGTAAATGATATTGAATGCGCTTAATTCTTTTGAAAAATAATATCTTTAAGTAATCACACATGCACACACTCACACACTCATCTCTATATACATGGTCTGAAGACTGCGTTCAAACATGAAACAGACTATCGCCGTGGAACTTAATGTTCACTTTTATATTTGCATACGCTCTATTCCTGACACTGAGCATAATACCCCATAAATATAGCAAAGTTTAAAATTATACATTCATTATATATGATATGTGTGTGTGTGTGTGTATGTATGTATGCATGTGTTATTTAATTAGTTTTTAGTCATAATAAAATTAGAACAGTACACAGTTGTATAAAAAGTGTTCAATACAATTATTTTTATTTTATTTTTTTTATAAGCGTTTCACCCCGAGCAAGGCATGTCACTGCCACTACTGCGCAGGGGGCTACGTAGAGTGGAGAAAGGATGATTAAATATAGGAAATGTCAGAGGCTGGGTGATAGGCGGGTAAGGATACCGAGAATGAGGGTTGGGTAGATGAGAGTGTTCTGAGAATAATTGGGAGTTAGTGTGATAGGAGGTGTCTATTGACCCTACATTTAAACACCTGGAGATTGTAGTTGTCGGGAAAGCAGACTTGTGGAAGGGAGTTCCACAGGCGGGAAGCGCGAGAAAAGAAGCTGTTGGAGTAGAATTTACGGTTACATCTTATTTGTTTAACTGTAAAAGGGTGGGACCTAGTTGCTAATCTTGTATCTCGTGTAAATTCGTGCTTAGGCGGCACCAGTGATCTAAGCTCATCGGAGCAGTAGCCATGAAAGTACTTGTAGAAGAGGCACAGGGAAGCCACATCACGCCGGTGAGAGAGTGGTTGCAGCCGGTCTGCCAAGTCAGTATCAACCACGTTACAGATCCTCCTTTGTATTTTGTCAAGAAGCCCAAGGAGAGCAGCAGAGGCACCCGACCAGATGTGCCAGCAATATTCAATACACGGGCGGATGGTAGATTTGTATATGTGTAGAATAGATTCAGGTGGGAAAAACTTCCGGGCCCTGCACAGGGAGCCGACTTTCATAGCAGCATTAGAGTTGTTACGTGACCTACGTTTCTACCGTGTCGTGTCTTCAGGCGATTTCCAGTAACCGATTTTACTGGGTTTTTTTTTAAGAACGCTCACGTAACGTGGATGTTTTGAGTGTGCAGTTTTTTAAATTGGAAGAAATTATAACGTTTTTATCCATGGTTGTATGAACCTAATATGTATTTTATGGTATGGTTACACTTAGTCATACCGATTAAGTTCATGCAACCATGTATGAAAAGGTTATAATTTCTTCTAATTTTAAAAATTGTGCGTTAAAATATTCTCATTACGTGAGTGTTTAAAAAATGCCTGTTACGTGAGCGTTCTTTAAAAAAACAGTAAGATCAGTTATTGCAAATCGCCTGAAGACACCATATGTTAGAAACTTAGGTCACGTAATAACTCATTTACAAATGAAGAATATATATATATATATATATATATATATATATATATATATATATAGTTTGTCTGTATTTGCGTCTTTTTGTTTGTGTTCATGCGAATATGCATTTATGAGTATTCGTGTTTATGCTTGAGTGATCAGGCTTAGAGTATGTACCTGGTGTAATGTATTAATGTTCTGAATGAAAAATCGGGAACCGATTTCGAATTCCAAGCCGAGTTCGTCACACTTACTTATTTACAAGCACTCTTAGAAAACGTTTGTATCCAAATCTTCTTCCTCCAGCTGTGGTTTAAGCAGCAGGGTAGATTTTATTCTATAGCCTTGGCTGATAAAAATTTTAGGACGCTGACTCGAGAACATCACTCATCCCCCAGCAAACCTGAGCCACTTGTGAAGGTGCATCATTCCATGCAATTGCACATGTTACTAAAATTACTCAGTCGCGGGAGTTTTCCCATTCTGCTGCGGAGAAAGAGTTTATTTTTGGGGATCTTGAGTATAGTGGCTGAGACGGTAGTTATTGCAATAGATATATTATACATATAGCATATTTAGCGTGTGGAAATGGCATTCTCACATAATTTATGTAGGTACAAAGTATTTTTGACGAAATGATGAAGATATTCTAGGACAAATAATGAGAAAAGACGTCCTTGAGAATTTAACACACACAAGACCTGTTGAAGGAACGCGAACCGAAGTGATATTTTAACTAGCGTGTGTGAATGTTTGGCAGAAGAGGAAAAATGAAGATTATTAAGAGTTTGAATTTGGACATATCTATTATATAAAGAGGACATGTGTGTTGTGGTGCAGTGGAAATCGGTACGGAACGAGAAATCGGAGATCGGAGTTCGAATTCAAGTTGAGTTCACTACTTTCATTTACGCGCAAATACCCTTGGGAAAGGTATTAGTACGTCTCTTCCTGCCAGTTATGGATTAAATGACAGGACAGGTTGGGTTCTGTAGCCTTGGCTGGCAACCAGTCTATCGCAGAAAGTAATGGCAACCTACTCCGGGAAAATATTCTGCCCAGTCAGTCATGTCTCTTTCGAACCATGATCGCTTAGGCGTGTTTCACGTATGGCACTTAACTGATTGATTGAAAATATATACACGCTCACACACACATATTTGTATATTTGTTCCTATATTATATATCGGGACGCACGTGGGCAAGTAAAAGAGAAATCTCTAAAAATTAATACGTATACATTTTATAAACGCATCAGTAACTCGTACATATGTGCGTATGAATACCTACAAACATGCACACACGCGCACACACACACAGATATATATATACATATATATATATGAAAATCACCGAAATATGTCATGACCTCAGGAAATACCACTGACCTCGGCTTTTTCTCTTTTTCCCTTCAAGGACAATAGCTGCCAATTACAAAATAGCCATCAAAGCTGAGATACGGCGGACACATCTCTGACTGGATGGACATCTTCGTTAGTTACTTGTCAAAGTCGACAGGGGGCACTCAGTGTTCGATATCTGACTGCCGCTCGAATCATACGTCGGACAAATGTTAAAGTCTCATCAGATATCCATTCAAATTTGTACTGTTTCGTTCGGTACGGCCTTCAAATTTTTGAGTGGGGTCGATTTGTTTAGCACTGTCAGTTGAATCAAACCGTCTAACTTTTATCAGCAAAAATATAATTTCTGGAGGAACACCAAGATTTACAGAAAGCATTTTTCTATCTGTCTATCTATCTCTATCTCTCTGTGTCCCTCTTTCTCTCTCTCGCTCTCTCTCTCTCTATATATATATATATATGTATGTATATATTATACTTTTACGAAATCCGTGACAAAATGGATTAACTCCGACATATTTTTAATCTATTTATTTAAACATTATTTTTAATAGATACTCATATTTCAGTAGATTCTTTTTTTCTTTTATTAATAATTAAACTATATTTATTTACATCTGTCAACCTCAATAATCGTGAAATCTTGTTCGGAAAATATGCGTTCTCCAGCTGGATTCGAACCTGCGGCGTCCAGAGGAAACCATCATTAGATCTGACGTGACTTAATCCCTCGACCACGCAGGTCTAATGTTCAAACAAAACCTGGATATTGCTTTTAAACACAAAATTTCCTAATATTTCGGAATATTCATACTTGCTCATTTTTCCTATCCTCATATAAAATTCAGGAGATGCGATATCTCGATTCTCTATAATTTACTATTTTTGTTGTGTTAAGTAACTATTTACACGTTACAATCAACCATTTTTCATATCCTTCTAACGATAAACCTAAATTTCTTAAGTAAGTTTCCCCTTCAATTTCTTCAAGTGTAAATATTCAGTGTGTGTTATATTCCCACAAATTCGTCATGTTGGTCTTGAGGTGTTTTCAAATGTAATTTGTCGATGAGTTTTTTATTCACACTAATTTGTTAAATATGTTTCTACAGGATTTTCATACTTGTAATAAGTCAATGAGTGTTATATTCCCATACATTCGTTAAGTAGGTCTCCACATGCTTTTACTTACCTGTTGTTTGCCAATGTATGTTATATTCTAACAAATCATAATTTCACATGCCTTTATTTATCTGTAATTGTCAATGAGTGCTACAGTCCCACAAATACGTTAATTATGTTCCCACTTGCTTTTATTTACCTTTCTTTGTCAATGCTGGTTATATACCCATGATTTTATTACGTAGCTTTCCTTCCATTTTTCTTTTACTGTAATTTGTCACTGAGTGTTTTATTTTCACAAATATGTGAACTGTTTTTTTTAGCTGTCATTATCTAACTGTTATTGTCAATGAGTGGTTTATTCTTACAAATTTCATTGTCAGAAAATTCTCAATAAGCATTATATTCCCACAAATTCTTTTAGTAGTTTTCCATATGCTTTTAATTAGCTGTAATTATCAATGAGTGTCACATTCTCACAAATAAGTTAAATTGGTTTCTACAAAATTTACTTACCTCTAATTTGTCAGAGATTATTAAATTCTCACATATTTTAAAGTAGATTTCATCTGCTTTTAATGAACTTTAATTGTCAATGTGATGTATATTTTTAAAACATCATCAAGTAAGTTTGCACATGTTTATCTTACCTGTAATTTGTCAATGACTGTTGTATCACCACACATTTGCTAATTAGGTTCTCACATGCTTTTCTTACTTGTAATTTTTTAGTTAGTTTTATGTTTCTTCTAATTAGTTAAGTTGTTTTCCACATCCACCTCTGCAGTAAATACTGCTGTCGTATATGGTCGGGCGCCCCTGCTGTTCATCTTGGGGGTCTCAAAAAACTGGCAGCTCGACTTCAGTTTCTCTTTCACAGATGAGATGTGGCTTTCCTCTGTCTCTTGTACAAATACTTTCACGGATTCTACTCCGACGAGCTTAGTTCCTTGGTACCCACTGCGTGAGTTGACTCGAGCTACTACACAAGCAATAATTTTCCACTCTTTCACTGTGAAAGCAATCAAGTGTAACCACAACTTCTACTCCCTCAGCTTCTTTTCTCGCACTTCCCCTTCTGTGGAACTCGCTTCTGTATTCTTGTTTCCCTGTTAGCTACAGTCTCTAAGAGCTTAAATGCAACGTCAATCGTTATCTCTTATCTCCTTGACTTCCATTCGTTTTCTCACTTTACACTTTGCTCTCATGCAGCTCTCTTCACATCAATGTATCCGTTCGTCTGTTACCCATTCTCCGAGTGACAGTACTGATTTGCTTGGGGTGAGACGATTATAAAAAAATGTTACTCTTTAACTGTAATGTAGCAATAAGTGTTATATTTCCACAAACACTTTAAGTTGTTTCCCACAAGCCTTACTTAGTTGTAATTTGTCAATGAGAGTTATATTCTCGCGAATTGCATATGTATGCCGCTACATGGTTTTCTTCCCTGCTATTTGTCATTGAGTGTTATATTCCTAAATGCCTGTCATGCATGATTCCGTATGTTTTTCTTTCCTGTAACTTGTCAATGAGAGTTATATGCCCACAAATTCCTTAAGTAGTTTTCCACATGTCTTTAGTTACGAGTAATATCCAGTGAGTGTTATATTAGCACAATCACGTTAAGTCGGTTTTCACATGCTTTTCTTACTTGTAATTTCTCAATGAGTGTTACATTCTCGCGAATTCGTTAAGTATTTTTCCACATGTTGTACTTTCTCGACAAAGGTTAAATTCGTTAAGTAGATTTCTATCTGCATTTATTTACTTCTAATGTCAAATGAGTGTTATATCCCCTCAGTCCAGCTTGGTATGTTTACATACGCTTTTATTTATCTGCATATTTTCTATGAGTTATATATTAAAACAAATGTGTGTCTTATTCCCAGAACTTCTAAATAGGTTTCCACTTACATTTGTAAAATCTAATTTGTCATGGCTGTAATATTTTCACAAATTCGATATCTATGTTTCCACATGCTTTTCGTACACGTAATTTGTGAATATCTTGTATTTCCACGAATGCCGTATTTATTTTTCCACATTATTTTTTTACATATAATTTGTCATTGTGAGTTAAGTTGGTTTCAATACGCTTTACTTACATCCAATTTCTCAACGAGTTTATATTTCCAAATATTAGTTAAGAATGTTTCCACATACGTCTCAAAACTGTAATTTCTCAAAGAATATTATATTCGTACAAATTTGTTTATTAGGTTTCTACATACATTGATTAACTGTAATTTTTCAATGGGTGTTATATTCAACAAATTTGTTTAGTAAGTTTCTATATGCTCTTTAATTGTAATGTGTCATTTAGCGGTATATTACCAGAAATACGTTACGTGAGTTTCCACGTGATACTCTTACCTATAATTTTTCAATGAGTGTTAAATTCCAACAAGTTCATTGTTATGTTTCCACATGTTTCACTTTTTCTGTAATTAGACAATATTATATGCTTACTAATACGTTAAATATTATTCCGCCCAAGTTAATTTATCTGCAATTGCTAATTAGTGTTGTATTTCCACAAATTCATTAAGTCTGTTGTCACATTCTTTTTCACCTGTAATTTGACAATGGGTGTTATATTCCAAAAAATGTTAGGAATGTTTCCTCTTGGTTTTATTTATTTGTATGTATTCAATACGTTTCATATTGCAAAGATTTCTTAATTAGGTTTACACATGATTTCCTTAACTTTAAATTCTCATTGAATGTTTTCTTCCACAAATTTCTTATGTATGTTTCTACATATTTTTTAAAACTGTAATTATCAACGGACGTTATATTCCCACAATTTTATAAAGTGGGTCTCGACCTGCATATCTTTACACGTTATTCGTCTATAGGCGTTATGTATCCGAAAGTTCTTACGCATGTTTCAACCTACATATAGTTATCATTGATCTAACAATGAGTATCATATTCCCATAAATTCGTTAAGTAGGTTTCCACATACATTTTCTGCCTGTAATTTGTCAATAGGTGTTATATTTCAATAAATTTTTTATGTTCGTTTCATCATCCCTTTCATAAAATCTATTACTACGAATTCGGGAATTTTATTTAAACATTCTATCATTACCTTTAATTTGCAAAAGACTGATAAAGTGCGACAAATTAGTTAATTATCTTTCCAGATACATATATTTACCTGTAATCTGTCATTGAGTGTTATATTTCCATAAATTTGTAGAGTAGTTTTGCACCAGCTGTTAGTTAATGTGTAAATGTTAATGATTGTTAAATTCCCACAAATTAGTTAAGTACGGTTTCCACATGCTTTTCTTAGATGTAATTTGTCAATAACTGTTATATTTAGTTTTTTTTTCTATCGTCTTTACCGTTTCTGTTTTTGTTACTTATTTAAGTGTGTAAATGTTTTAAAAGTATATTTTGATTGCTTATCGTTTTTCTTTTTATTAAGTCACGGAAATCCATTTTTAAATACTTTCTGTTTCATTGATTAAGTTTATACGTTCACAAGTTATTTCTTTTTTCTTTTCGTCTTTTTTGCGTCATTAATTTATTTGTTCTCGCTTATTGCTTGTATTCGTTTTTATTTAGTCATTATTTTTATTTATTTACACCCCATAATTTTTCTGATGTAAAATACATATAAAAACGGAAAATAATTTAAATATGGCCGATAAAATCGGTCTGTTATAAAGTAAATCTTGTTTTGTTCTAAAATGATTCGCCGGATAAAAGACAACATGAAAGTAAAACCAAAAATGAAAGCTCGAAAAAAAAAAGTTAGGGTGGCCCATAATAACCAAAACTGAAGTTCGAACAAAAACCAGGAAATTGACCAGAACCAAACTAATTTAAGCAGTAATGACAATGTAACAACCGGAAAAATCGCCCTCTTGCTTGAAGTCCCCGCCGAACTGCATAATCAATATTATGGAGTTCTTGAAGCGAGCCAAAGATTATGCACATCTTATCAAAGATGACGGACTGTTGTTAGACCCCAAGAATTAAAGATTTTTTAATGTGTGTCCGTCTTTACGCTTGACAAGCGAACTCGCAAAATTTGTCGTGCGACAAAAGAATCAGTGAACAAGTCTTTCACGTCTCTTGGGGTTAAACCCGAAAGAGTGATTAAAGGGAAGGGGTACTTTAAATAGGACGTATTGTTACAAACGCCTGCTGATTGCAAAGATGCCTGCAGCCGTGACCTAACTAAAAATTATGTAATAAGGTGCGGATATTAAGGAAAGCGACAGACCAAGATGGCAGTATACGAGATTCCACCTCAGATCGTAGGAGAGCAATTAGTTGAGTAGTTGATCTAGTTCTGCCGGATTCTCAGTGGTTCTTCTGATGAACTAAGTGGGGCGGATAGAGTGTCGAATTAATGATAGACCAACAAGCCTTCATCTCTATCCCCAACTATCTCGACGTAGAGGGCAGAAAATGCTGGTCATTGTGTTCGGACGAAAACCAACATGCTGGAAGTGAGCGATAACTGGTCAGCTGTCATCTTCCTGCCTAGAGATGAAGGACACTGGAGTTATGGCCCCTGCCAACGAAAATCCATTTCTGGTCGAGTCTGTTATTTCTGTCTCGGCTTAGTTGGGTCCAAAAATCAGCTCCTATCTTCCAAAGATCATTCACCAACCATTAAGAAGAATGAAGAGAGAGAATTTCTGGTTGTTGGTAAAGATGAAAGGAAGTGCCAGGCAATGAGACCTCAGTTCCTGAAAGCGTAACTGCTAAGGACACAGACAATTCCGCTCCGTCCACCATTTCCAAGAGTGATGACAAGGTCAGTTAAATAAACAAACTAAGAGATATGCAGCATAAATATGAACCCAGTTTTGAAAAGAAAAAGAGCTGATTCAACTAAAGCAAGGTATAAAGACGAGAAGATCTCAACAACCGTCAGCAGCACGACCTTTTCCACGCCACCGTCTTCCGCTAAAAGACAAAATTTGGCCCCACCTCCGCGCACAAAATTTCTATCAGTAGCACCACTTAAAATGACCAGCCTTACGAAGCCACAACCCATACATACAACTCCTAAAACAACCTCAAATACGTCACCCTTATGTACTCCAGTTAACTCACCTAGAAAAATAGAATCATCTACATCTAAAAAAGACAGCGAAGTCCCTCCTCAGACACCAGCGAGAACAACAAAATCCAAACCTTGTTATAATTTAGGGGAAGATGTGTACCGGATCTCAGAAGAACAAACAGAAAAATAGTTATCACATTCACGAAAAAAAAAAAGAATTGAAAGAATTATTAATTTTAAAAATAAAAAAAAGGACGTGGAAGATCTGAGAAATATTCGAAAGGGAAAAAGATTTTGACAGTGGTCCAGGCGGGACAAGGTTCTTCTGTTCCCGGACAGAGAAGGACCCAAACGAGGCTCTAGTCTCGTTTGGCTCCTTCGGATACGGGATATTTTTGGCTAAGCTTAAGGGCTCAGAATCCCCACTTTAATTGACTTTTTGTCTCATCCACCTTGGTCGGGAAGTGATAAATACCGAATCATATGGATCAAACACTCTCTTGGTCGACACTCTGCTTTCGGGTGGAGAGGAAACCAGACGTAGCTACGCAAAAGGGTAGAGCCTCGTCTGGGGTGAATAGACAAGAGCTTGACCTAGCCTTTAGCAGGTTCTAAGCTTAAGGACTCGGAATCCCTACTTAAACTGACCTTGTGTTGCATCCGCCTTGGGAATCCGTTCTGGTGAAAAAGTGGTAAATTCGGAGTGATTATACTGACTAGCAGTCATCGCTGTTCGTATTCCTCACTGCGTACGTGACAAGATGAACTCAGATGGGCGCCACCGAAGGATAGAATCTCTTCTAGGGAAAAATCTACAGTAGCACTGACCCAGCCTTGTACAAGGTCAAAGGGATATTTCTGGCCGAACTTAACGGCTCGGACACCTTACTTTAAAAATTGCCTTGTGCTGCATTCCATCTATGTGGGGAAGCATACTAATGCAGTATGATTATACTTAGTAGCAGTTAACTAAGAATGTATTTACTTCACGCAGCGTGCGAGTCTTGTACGTGTTGATATAGTATTATTCCTAACCTCTGTTAAGGTCATGACTCACGCAGTAACCTTTAACGGCTACAACAAGTAGTTTAGCAAATGCTTTTATTTTTCTGTAATTCGCCAATGACTGTAACATTTCCATAATTTTTATAAGTGCGTTTACATATACTTTTTCCACCTGTAATATGTGAATGATTGTTATATTTCCACAAATTCGGTTAATACTTTTAATTATCTCTCAATTGTCAATAATTTTATATTTCCACAAATTCGTTTTGTTTCCGGATTCTTTTCTTACTTGGAATCTGTCAGTATTATCTTCCAACATGTTATATTCCTGCAAATTTGTTAAGTAAATTTTCACATACTTTTCATTACTGTTATTTATGAAAGAGTTTTATCTCCCAATAAATTTGTTAATAATCTTCCATTGCCATAGCTGTAATTTGGCAGTTATTGTAATATTACCACAAATTCATTAAGTATGATTTCACATGCATTTTTACCTGCAATTTATCAATAAATATTATATAATCGCAAACTAATCAAGTAGGTTTCGATATGATTTTATTTATCACTAATTTGTCATAAGAGTTTTCTTCCTACAAATTCTTTAAGTTGGATTTCACATGCAGTTCTTTACCTGTAATTTGTCAGTGAGTGTTTTCATCCAGCAAATTCATTTTTTTTAATCATGTCACCCCAAGCAAGGCATTCCACCGCCACTATAGCGCAGGGGTTACATAGAGGGATTGGGTATAGGAAATGTCAGAAGGAGGCTGATACACGACTTAGAATGAGAGTGGGAGAGAGTGGTGTGAGTTAGTGTATTAGGAGGTGTCTATTGACCTTACATTTAAACTCCTGGAAGTTGTAGCCGTCGGGGAAGCAAGCATGCAGTAGGGAATTCCACAGGCGGAAAGTGCGAGGAAAGAAGCTGTTGGAATAGAAACTGCGGTTACATTTCATCGGTTTCACAGTAAAAGAGTGGGGTCTAGTTGCCAATCTAGTATCTGGTGCAAATTCACATCTAGGGGGCACCAGTGATTTAAGTCCGTCAGAGTAGAAGCCATGAAAATATTTATAGAAGAGGCATTAAGCCTACGACATGCTTTGTTTGCTTGTAATTTGTCAATTAGATTTATATTCAAACTAGCAGTATAGCTCGGCGTTTGTCGGGTGTAATGAAAGCTTTAAAACAAATCTATAGTCCTAGAGCTCAGACTCAGCCTAAAGAATATTTGTGTGAAGTTTGGTGAGAATCGGATAAAAATTGTGGATTTTTTATAAAGGACATACAGACAGATAAACAGACACACACACAAACATCTTGCCTTTTATATATATATATATATATATATATATATATATATATATATATATATATATTATCGATTTTCTGCACTATTGCAAATACTGCAACTTTGAAACATCTGAATATCGTTTCTTATGTCTTCGTCTATGAGTGTATCAAATTTGATTAAAATCGGACCACTCCTTCTATAACCCGACACAAAACCTAGCTAAGAACACTCGCAGACGCTTATAGTACAACTGTGTAAATTTTCAAGAAAATCGGTTCAGCCGTTTTGGAGTCTAAAATTAATAGATACGCACACAGAGAGACAAAGTTCCATTTATAAATTAGTTTAGATAATGTAAGTTTCCATATGCTTTTCGGACATGTAATGTAACAATAAATGTTATAAAGCACAAAATTGTTAAGTATGCATTTACCTCCATTTTTACATGCAATTAGTCAATGCGTGTTATATTTCCAGAATTGTGTGAAGCATTTTCACACGCCTTTTTTACATGTAATTTTCAATGTGTGTTATGTATAAAAAACATTAAGTCGATTTCCATGAATGTTTAATAACAGTAAATTGTCATTGACTGTTATATTGCCAGATATTTGGTAAGTATGTTTCTATATGCCTTTGTTAACTCTAATTTGTTAATGAGTGTTATATTCCAACATATTCATTACTTAGATTTCTACATTTTTTCTTACGTGTAATTTGTCAATGAGTTTTATATTCCGACAAATTCCTTATGAAATTTCCGATCTACTTTTAGTTACCTGTAATTACCAATGAGTTTAATATACCCACAACTTTATTAAGCCTTTTTCACATGCTTTTTTACTTGTTATTTGTTCATGAATATTATATACCCAAAAATCTCTCAAGTATATTTCCACGTGGTTCTGTAATTTGCAATATATTTTGTTATATTTTCACCAATTTGTTAAGCATATTTCTTCATGCCTTTCTTTACTTGTACGTGGTCAGTCAGTGTTCTAGTCCTACAAATTCGTTAAGTATGTTTTTATAATCTTTTCTTAAATATAATTTGTGTGTGCGTGTATTCTCACAAATTCTTTAATTATTTTTCCACAGGATATTCTTACCTGCAATTTGTCTATACGTGTTATATTCCAACAAATTCGTTATTAAGTTCTATATTCCTTACCTAACTGCAATGTGTTAATGAGTTACTCTCACAAAGTTGTTATGTTTCTACATATTTTACTTGAACTATGGCTCCAGATATCGCAAAAACGTTTTAGTGTGTTTGGCATGCTTGCCATTTATGCAAGCTACAAGGCTACGGTATTACAGAACGGTTGTTTGACTTAATGTAGTCGTTTCTATAAAATTGAGTAATGAAGATCATTTTAACAGGCATGTCCCCAGGTCTTTTTACACGAACGCAGGTGACCCCAATACTCTATGTTAGGTCTTACGATGTTTTTGATCTTCATCAATGATCTTCTTGTCTTAATCATTTACTAATTGGGCATTTATGCATCTGACATCACCATTTACTCATGTCTCAATAGGAAATCAATGCTGAAAAGTAATTCAGGCTGCTGCTCTTGAAAAGGAAGATCAATCTGTGGTTAATTGAGACAGGAAATGTCTTGTAAATTTGAATACATCCAAAACAAAACGGTTCTCCTTTAACCATCATAGACAAACTTTCTATCCGCTATCAGTTTGGATGATGCTAGTCTCATGTCTAGCAACGCACTATTCCTCCTTGGTAATCAGCAAAACAATATGCCAACTTTCGGAGAAAGTAAAATAAAACAAGTAAAAAAATCAAATACCTGGGGAATGTTTTGACAGAGGATAGAAAGTGCGACATGGAGATCCAAAGATGCATTGGCATGGCCAAGGACGCAATTCAGAAACTAAGCAGAATACTGAAAGATAGGAAAATCATTAGAAACAAAGAAAAGAATGCTGAATTGCTATGTGATATATGTCCTTCTGTATAGAATGAGAGGCTTGAGGCGGTAGAAATGTGGTTTTACAGAAGGATGCTGATTATCAGAGCACGTGTACAACGCTGAGGTGTTGGAAAGGGTGCAATTGAGAAGAAAACTCATATTCAACATTAGGAATAAACAAATGGGGTTCCTGTGACGCGTAATGAGGAAGAAGGGCCTGGAGAATTTAATACTCACATATCGGATAAAAGAAAAGAGAGACAAGGAAAAGCAGGGCGAGAGCTACTTGATAGGTTTGAGCAAACGGATAGCGAAGGGGAAATTGGAAGAGATGCCAAAAGAAAAAATATTGAGAGCGACAAGAGACAGAAGTTCATGATTGCCTACATCCTGCAGGACACTGCACATGAAGAAGAACTTGTCTTTGCTTTATATTTCCACAGATAAGTTACATTAGTTAAAACATCTCTTTCTTATTTCTAATATATTCCTGAAATTATTTAAGTATATTTCCACATCCTTTTCTTAACTGTAATTTGTTAATATATTTCGTTAAATATCATTTTTCTTCTGTTTCTTTTCTGGTAATTCGTCAATGATTTTTCCGAGAAACTAGTTAAATGATTTTTCAAAAGATTTCCTACCGGTTATTTGTAAATGGGCGTTGCATTCCATCAAAATTTTTATGTAGTTTTCTGCATGAACTTATATTGCTTGTAATTTGTCAATGTTTCATATTCCGACAAAATCGTTGTTTTCCACATTCTTTACGTACCTGTAATATGTAAATGTGTTTCATATGCAATTAAATACGTTAAGAAGGTTTCCAATTGCCTTTAATTTTCTTTACCTAACCAATGTGCTTAATATTCTCACAATTTTTTTGTTGGTTTCCACATACTCGTTTTTTACTTGTGAATTGTTAATATTTACCATGAATTCATTAAGTATATTTCCCCATTCCTTTATTTATATGTAATTGTTAGTTAGAGTCTCTTTTCGCAATTTTCATTCAGCAGGTTTTCTGATGATTTTTACGTGTAATTTGTCAATGAGTGTTACATTCCCACAAAACGGTTGTTTTCTACATGCTTTTCTGAATATAATTAGTCAAAGAATTGTATATTCCTATAAATTCTCTCAGTAGGCTTTCACGGGCCTTTATTTGTCTTTAATTGTCAATGTGTGCTATATTCTCACAAATTTGTTTAGTAGGTTTCCACATGCTTTTTCTACCTGTAATTTGTTGGTCTGTGTTACATTCCGTTTGGTTTGTTAACTAGGTTTCCATATGTTTTTATTTACCTTCAATTTGTCAATTAATTTTATATTCCCACAAATTCGTTAAGTTAGTTTTCAAATCCTTTACTTATTTGTAATATGTCAATGAGTTTTATATTTCTAGAGTAATGTTAAGTTGATTCCAAGCTGCCTTTATTTACTTTAATAGTCAATTTGTTATGTTGTATTCCGCATTTTTTCTTACTTGTAAAATTCAATGGGGCGTTATATTACAACAAATTTATTAGATACGTTTTCTTTGACATTTATTTTTATATATTTGTCAATTAGATTTATATTCTCACAAAATCGTTAATTAGGTGTGACATACTTTGCTTATCTACAATTTATAAATTAGTGTTATATATCTACATATTTCTTTTGTATGTCTTCACATGCTTTTCTTCTTTGTATTTTGTCAATGCGTATTATATTCTAAGAAAATCCTTAAGTTTGCTTTTACAAACTTTTATTACTGAAAATTTGTCAATAAGTGTTTTACTTCGCCAAATTGGTTGTCACGTGTTTTTCTTTCCTCTAATTTGTCCCAGCGTTATAGTCCCACAAAATCATTATAATTTTCTGTCTTTATTTAACTGTAATTGTTAATGAGTGTTAAATTATTACAAATTCATTGAGTCGGTTTCCATATGCTTTTCTTTATAGGTTATTTGAAAATGTGATTTATATTCTCATAGGCTCGTTAAGTTTGTTAACACATTTTTTACAATCTACGAATTTTCAGTGAATTTAATATTCTCACAAATTTGTTAAGTACATTTCCATATTCATTTTTTACCTGTAATTTGTCAATGAGTGTTATATTCCCATAAATTCATTTAATAATTTTCCACCTGCTTACTTCATAATTGTAATGTGTCAATGATTATATTTATTCCCAGAAATTCGTTGTTTTTCTTTACTTATCTATATAATATCAATAAATATATATACACAGAATTTTGTCCAGTAGCTTTCTTCAAGTCTTTATTTAGCATTGTCAAGGCGTTTTATATTTCTACATATTTTTTATGTTGGTTTCCACATGCTTTTCTTACCTTTAATTTGTCAATGTGTTTTAAATTGCTACAAATTCATTAAGTATGTTTCCACATGCCTTTATTTTCCTGAACATGTCAATTACTGTTTTTCCCACAAATTTATTAAGCAGGATGTTCACAAGCTTTTGCTTTACCTGTAATTTGTCAAAGATTATTATATTCTCACATCTTCCTTAAGTCGATTTCCGTCTCTATTTCTTTTCCTGTAATTTTTCAATTAATTTTACATTTACACCAATTCGTTAAATTGGTTTCCTCATGCTTTCCTTACTATAATTTATCAAAGATTGTTGTAGCAATACAAATTTGTTCAGTCGGTTTCATCCTGACTTTTTCATCTTTAAAAATCAATGCGTGTTATATTCCCTAAAATTTGTTGAGTTAGTATCCACATGCTTTTCTTACTTGTATTTTATCAATGCGTGTTTTATTCACCCAAATTCAATAAGTACATTTCGTACCTGTAATTTGGGAATGATTGCTATATTCCCACACATTCAGTAAATATGTTACGATATGCTTTACATTACAAGCAATTTTTTGGTGAGAGTTATATAACTACAACCACGTTAATTTATATTTCCAACTTCTTTTCTTAACTGTAATTCGTAGAAGAATTATTTTTCCAGAAATTCGTTACCTATGTTTTCGCCTGCTTTTCTTACCCGTAATTTCCCCACAGCCTTTAAATTCCCCCACATAAATTATGTTTCCATCGGTCCTTATTTACCTGCAATTGTCAATAAGTTTTAAATTCCGTCAATTTTACTATGTTGTTTCGCACGGTCTTTGCTTACCTGTAATTTGTCAATAAGTGTTATATTCCCGCAAATTCCTCAGGTATGTCTCCACATGCTTTTCCTCTTTGTTATTTGTCAAAGAGATTTCGCATTATTTTATTACCTGTAGTCATTCCATGAATGTTATATTCCCACAAGTTCCTTAAGTAATTTAACAAATGCTTCTGTTTTCCTGTAATTCAGAGTGCCGAGTTCGAATTCCAGTTGAATTTGTTGCATTCACTTACGCGCTAATATCCTTGGGAAAGGTGTTAATCCCTCTCTTCTTCCTCCATCTATTGGTTAAATATCAGGAAAATAAAGATTTATAGCTTTGTTTGGCAATCTGTCTACAGCAGAAAGTAATGGCAACCTACGGCGTGAAAATATTTTGCCCAGTCAGTCATGTCTCTTTCGAGACATGATTGCCCAAGCGTGTATGGCACTTAACTGACTGACTGAATTCGTCAATGATTGTTATGGCCCCACAAAATGCTAAGTAGGCTTTCACATTCTTTTCTTACCTGTAATATATCTATGACTGTTATATTCTTACAAATTTGGTAAATATGTTTTACTTATTCATTATTTGTTAATAAGTGTTATATTCCCACAAATCCGTTAAATAAGTGTCTTCATGTTAATCTTACATGTAATTTCTAAATGAGTGATATATTCTCACAAATTCCATAGGTGGGTTTCTACATGTTATTCATTCCAATAATTTGCTAATGAGTTTTATATTTCCTTCAATTTCGTTAAGTATGTTTCTACATGTCTTTAGATACCATTATGTGTCAATATGTTTCATATTCTCAAAAATTTGTTATTTTCTAGTCACTTTGATTTACCTCTTATTTGTCACTGAGTCTATATAACCTCAAATTCTTTAAACATATTTCCACCTGCTTTTCTTACCTGCAATTTTTCAATTACATTTATATTTACACTAATTTCTCATGTAACTTTCCACCTGTTATTCTTTCATATTTATCTGTCAATGAATGTTATACTCTTCAGGCCTTCTTTCCATATTCCAACGTTCTTTTCTTATTGTAAATATACATGTCCTTCAAGTTCTTTAAAATGACCTCATTTTTCACACGTGACCTCTTTGATTTTCACACTTGATCTCTTTGATTTTCTCGGCAATTTTCGTTCGATCTACATTTTCGTTTCTTCAATAATCTCCTTCATCTCTGCTGAGATTATTAAGCATTATCTGTCATATAAAAGAATGAATATTACATACAAGTCTAGCACACTTTCGTTGATTCTAAGAGCATTTTGTAATTTCTGATTATTTTAAATATTTTCTGAAATTGTAGCATTCGCGTCTTCAGATTTCTGTACAAGCTTCTTCGTCATCGTTTAACTCCAGCACCCACAAAAGCTCTTTCTTTTACATTATCTACTTATATTTGATATTCTCCAATACAACACAGCTCACATTTTTGTCTGTCTTTTAGTTGATTTCCAAGCATCCTCTATTCTTACAGTTAAGAATTAATCCTCTCTTCTTGCTTTTCTTTAGAACCTTATCTTAGAGAATTTTCAGTTTTCCTTCTGAGTTTGTAAAAAAGATAATAATGACAAAATCAAAATTGGATTTATTTCTTTACTGTAGTAACAACGCGCAGTGTATTTACGACGTTGAATTAGAGCGGATGAAAACCATAATATATTGCGTCTTCAGACTCCCGTACTCAATATATCAGTCAGGATTACAAGGACTTCTTTCCTAATTATTATACAAAGCGTTTGATAAAAACAGCACAAATAATTGTTGGAACTGCTAGCTATCGCTGTCATCTTTCAAAAGACATTAGAATAAGCCAAATTCAATACAGGCTGCAAATCGCCAGCCTAGTTATAAAATTGTTTTTCTTCTTTCCGTGACGTGTCCATTCTGTACGTAGGCGATCATGAACTTCCACTTGCGTCTATTCCTTGTGATGCAAATATAGAAAGAACTATAATAAAAGCCACCTGTATCCTGCTAGCTATCCCTGTTATATCAGTCAGTTGTGCCATACGTGATACACGCTTGGGTGATCATGTTTCAAAAGAGACATGGCTGACTGGACAGATCATCCCGCAGTAGGTAGCCATTGCTTTCTGCGGTAGACTGGTTGCCGACTAAGGCTATAGAACCCAATCTGTCCTGTTATTTAACCCATAACTGGAGGGAAAAGACGGGTTAATACCTTTCCCAAGAGCATTTGAGCGTAAGTGAATTCAAGGAATTCAACTGGAATTCGAACTCGGCTCCCCGATTTCTCGTTCCGAGCAGATATCTACTGAACCACAACGCAAATCCCGAGCAGAGTGGAACAGACAAGGGCGAGAGATCGATCGAAGAAGAGTACGTACGAACGAACGACACATTGCCTGCGCGCAAAAAACACGACGGACGACGAAGGCAGCGGAGGCGGCGACGGCGACGAAAGCGGCAAAGACGGCAGTGCGCTGTGGCGTTGGCAGTAGGATCGAGACGAATGACGAGCGGTCAGCGAAAGTTAACAGCAACTGCGAGGTTAGGTAAGCGAAGAAAAACATAAAAAAAGAAAGAAAGAAAAAAAGAAAGAAAGAAAGAGAAAGAAAAGACGCGCACAGTAGTAAAAGTATGAAGCGTACCACCGTTTCGCGTCAACTTACCGTTCTCGAAACGCTAACCGACACATACGGACATTCCTACCTGCTATACACTGGCTGCAAATCGCCAGCATACAGTTATAAAATATTTCTTCTATTTTCTAGGTCGTGTCCTTTCAGTACGTACGTGATCATGCATTTCCACTTACATTATTCATTGTTATACAACGATAGAAAGACTGTAAGACAAGGAACTATATCCTGCTAGCGATCCCTGTCATATATTTAAAAGGACATTAGAATAATCCAGAATTAATACTGGCAGCTAATTGCCAGCATACAGATATAAAACAATTTCATCTTCATTACCTACCATTTCCTTTCAGTACGTAAGAGATCTTGGAATTCCATATGCTCCTATTACATGTTATACAAATATAGAAAAACTGTTTCACTATCCTGCTATCAATTCCTGTTATCTTTCGAAGGACATTAGAATAATCACAAAACAATTCTGGCGGCAAGACAAGGGCCTGCTATATTTGTCATCATTAAAAGAAGATTAAAATAACGCAGAATCAGTACTGGCTTCAAATTGCCAGCATACAGTTATAAAATTATTTCTTTTTTTTACATGACATTTCTATTCAGTTTGTAGGCGATCATGGATTTCTACTTACCCCTATTCCTATTTATACAAAGATAGAAACCACTGCAAGACAAGGAACTGTATCCTGCTAGCTATCCCTGTCATATTTCAAAAGATATTATAATGATAAAAATAGGATATTATAATGGCTGCAAATTGTCAGCATAGAGTTATAAAAGATTTTCTTCTTTTTTACGTGTCGTTTCCTTTCAGTACATAGGAGAACATGAGTTTACAATTATCACTATCACTTGTTATACAGATATAGAAGGGATTGTAAAACAAGTTCTTGTATCTAGCTAGCTATCCCTCTCATCTTTCAAAGTACATTAGAGTAATCCAGCATGAATACTGGTTGCAAATCGCCAGCATACATTTAAAGAGATATTTCGTTTTCTTTTACATGCGATTTTGTTTCAGTACGTAGGCGATCATGGATTTCGACATGCCCCGATACCTTGTTATACAAATGTAGTAAGGAATGTAAGACAAAGACATCCGTCCTGCTAGCTATCCCTGTCTTCTTTCCAAAAATATTAGAATAATCCAGAATCAACACAGGCAACAAATCTTCAGCATACATTTAGAAAACTATTTCTACTTCTTTCGGTGCCATTTGCTTTTATTACGTAGGCGACCATGGACTTTCATTATTTCTATTCCTTGATATACAAATATAGAAAGGACTGTAAGAGAAGGTCCTGTGTACTGCTAGTTACCCTTTCAATATTTGAAAAGCCTTAGAATAATCCACAATCAATACCGGCTGCAAATCGCCAACATCTGTTTAGAAAATTATTCCTACTTCTTTACGTGTAATTTGCTTTCATTACGTAGGCCAACATGAACTTTCATTGCTTCTATTCCTTGTTATACAAATATAAAATAAACTGTAAGGCAAGGTCCTGTATACAGCTAGTTATCCGTGTGAAATTTCGAAGGACATTTGAGCAATCCAGAATCAATACTGGTTGCATATCGTCAGCAATATATTTAGAAAATTATGTCAGTACCGGCTGCAAATTGCCAGCATACAGTTGTAAATGCTTTTTTCTTTACGTGCCGTTTCCTTTCAGTACGTAGCCAATCATGGATATCCACGTGCCTCTATCCCTTGTTATACAGATGTAGAAATGACTGTAAGACAAAAACTTCTGACCTTCTAGCTATTCTACTCATCGTTCAGAGGACACAAAAATAATCCATTACAATCAATGTTGTATGCAAATCTCAGGCACAGACTCATAAAAATTCTACTTTTTAATGTGCCACTTTCTTTCTGTAGGTAGGCAATCATGGATTTCCACTTGCCGTTATTTTTTATACGCGTATAAACAGGGCTGTAACGGTATACTGCTAGCTATTCCTTTCATCTTTCAAATGACATTAGGATCAACCAGAATCAGTACTGAATTCGGTTATGTAATTATTTCTTTCAGCACGTAGGCGATCATGGATCAGCAATTGCATATATTTTTTATATAAATATAAAAAAAGATTGTATGACAAGGAACTGTAACCTGCTAGTTAACCCTGTCGTCTTTCAAAGAACATTAGAATAATCCAGAATCAATACCACATGCAAATGACCAGCATACAATTATTAAACTATTTTTGATACATTACGTGCCATTTTCTTTCTGTATGTTAGCGATCATGGATTTCTTCTTGCCCACATTCCGTTTATATAAATATAAATAAAGGACTGTAAAGGAGGACCAGTATCATGCTAACTATCCCGGTTTTCTTTCAAAAGACATTGGAATAGTACAGAAACAATACTGGATGCAAATCACAAGCATACACTTATTAAACAATTTCTTCTAATTTACGAGCCATTTCCGTTCAGTACATAGGTGATCAATGATTTTCATTTGCACCTATTACTTTTTATACAAATATTGAAAGGACTGTAAGAAACTGACCTGCATACTACTAGTTATCCCTGTCATATTCCAAAGGACATTAGAACAAACCAGAATCAATACTGTCTGCAAATCGCAAACATACACCTAATAAACTATTTCTCCTTCTTTACGAGCCAGTAAGTTGGCGATCATGGATTTTTACTTGCCCCTATTCCTTGTTATAAAAATATCGAGACGACTGTAAGACAAGAACCTCTATCCTGCTACCTATCCCTGTCATTTTTCAAAGAACATTAGAATTATCAAGAATTATTACTGACTGCAGATCGCCAGAATACAATTATAAAATTATTTCATCTTCATTACCTAACATTTCCTTTCAGTATGTAGTCGATCATGGATTTCCACTCGCCCCTATCTATTTTTATACGAATATAGAAATGTTTGTAAGACAAGGTACTGTATCCTGCTAGCTATCCCTGTCATCTTTCAAATGTCATTATAATAATCCAAAATTTATACAAGTAGCAAATCGCCAGTATATAATTATAAATCTGTTTCTTCTTCTTCTTTACTTGTCGTTCTCTTTTAGTACTTAGACAATTGTGGATTTCCACATGCCCATATTCGTTGTTATACTTAAGTAGAAAGGACCGTAAGACAAGGAACTGTGTCCTGCTAGCTCTTCCTGTCATCTTTCAAAGTACGATAGAATACTTAAGAATCAATACTGGTTGCAAATCACCAGCATACAGTTAGAAAATTATTTCTCCTTCTTTACCTGTGATTACCTTTCAGTATGTAGGCGATTATGGATTTCCACTTGCTTTTATTTCTTGTTATACAAATATAGAAATAACTGTTAAAGAAGGAATAGTATACTGCTAGCTATCCTTGTCATCTATCGAAGTACATTAGAATGGTTTAGAATTAATACTGGCTGCAAATCACCAGCATAGAGTTATAAAAATATTTCATCTTCTTTATGGCATTTGCTTTTAGTAAGTAGGCGATTATGGATTTCTTTTTGCCGTTATTTCTTTTTTTATTCTATAAAGAAAGAACTGTATGACAAGGAACTGTATCTTCCTAGCAATTCCTGTTATCTTTCAAAGGTTATTTTAATAGTCCAGATGTAATCCTGGCTGAAAATACATTTCAGCATACATTTATAATACTATCTCTTCTTTACATTCCATTTCTTTTCAGTACGTAGGCGATCATGAATTTCAAGTTGCCCCTATTCTTTGTTATGCCAATATAAACGGGAATGTAAAACAAGGAACTCTATTCTGCTGGCTGTCCCTATATTCTTTCAAAGCATATTTGAATTATCCAGAATCAATAGTGGCTGCCAATAGAAATAATAATGAATAAAATGGACCGTACATGTGGGCAACGGTAATGTTTTAGAGGCAAAGAAAATATAAAGAGCACAAAGAACTAAGCGCATATAGAAAGAGTTAAAATTCATGTGGCGCATTATGAGGAAACAAGGCCTAAAAATGATATCCTTCGACTGATTTAATGGAAGAGGAACAGAAGAAAAATCGTATAACCCAAATAACGAGCTTGAGTAAATTGATGGCAGAACAGGTTTTAAGAAACATAATAAAACACGAATATCATTAAGATTTAAAAAGAACAGGAAATTACCGAGAGCCTTAATCACTAACGTCTTAAAAAGACAGTATTCAAAGAAGAAGATAATGGAATATATAAAATATCAAATATCTAAATGTTTGGGGCAACATAGGATTGTTAACTTTCATTTAAAGGAAGATTTTTCACGTAGTATAAAAATTATAGACGAAAAATGTGTAATCAACCTAGTCTGTTGCATTCAATTTTGCCTTAATGCAAAACGCTTATGCATATGTGAAGGTGAACGCTAATGTTGATACCGGCTAAGAGAAGTGTGTTTCATGCTAGACCACATTCTTAAGATTATGCGAGATGTATGTAAAGTAAATAAATATCTTAATAAATTATGCAAATATTTAAAAAATTAACAAACTAATAATTATTTGAATGAAGCTATTACCGCCTACGCTATAACATTTAGGATAATTTTATAGACCTTGTTATTCATAATGAACCATTGACCAGTGTATATGAATTGTCAGGACAACAAATATGGCCTGAAGATGGCCTTCGGGTGTCGATTTCAATGCCCACTTTTATATTGACAAATGCTCTATCTCTGATATTGAGTTCTTTAACCCATAAAAATACCATATCTTAAAAATTATATATATATATATATATATATATATATATATATATATATATATATATATATGTGACGAAAATTATGCTCTAATTACGATTGAGAACTATAGAGAGGAATAATTATACCTTCAGCTCAGATTTTTATTTAATATACATTCCTGTTATGTCATTTTTTTCAGCAGCCGGACAATATTTTATATAATTTTAACACTATAAGCATTTTTGTATTAAGGACTATTTTCGGAAATCCGAGGTGACTAACGCAATGTTAGAAAAAGTAGGCAAAGGGAAACCACCTGCGTTTTTTCAAGACGTACTGGCAGCTCAAAGGAATATGTGGAGAGCCACAATCCTTTGCATTTTGAAAAACAAAGACATGAAAATAATCAAAGAGAAGGGCACATGATGAATATATGCTGTTATATGTTGTGAGTTGTGTAGTGAAGAAGTAGCGATAAATGACTAGAGAGGTATTATTATTCTGCGGTATTTAAAGAATCGTTTCGAAAGAAATAAATTAATGAGTCGAGAAGAAGTAGAAGACATGATGAATAACCTGAAATACAGGCAGGAGTCACAAAAAATATATAAAAACAAGTCATTATCTGAAAGGTTGTGAATCAAACAGGGATGGGATAGAAAAGAAAACCATCAGTGCAAACGTGAGTGGGAAAGAAAGATTAAAAAGCAACCTTGGTTACAGACGGTTTCATTATAAGAATGATGTATTTGTTGGCTGTAGATTGATGGAGAAATCGGCGTGGAAGATAATAGAACAAGTATATTGGTGAAAGAAGAAGACGGCTAAAACAAGGCAAGAACATATAGAGAAAAAGAAGGAACTGAAAAAGGAGATATGTAAAATGACCGTGAATGAAAATGAAGGAAGCAAACAAATAAACAGAGGACGAAATGGAGAACGTCGAAACGAAAAATAAATAGCATAAAAGTTAAAAATAATAATTAAATAAAGTGTGGTATTGAAGAAACCAAAAATGAAAATCTAGAAAGAAGATTAAGTACGATCAAGGAAGGAACCTGAGAAACAAGATCGTGAAAACAATAATAGAAGCCGGGAATGAAAAATGGGGTAGAAAAAAAATAAAAACAGGAATAATTTCGTGTTGACCATATTAAATAATACTCAAAGAAATTCGAAGAACATTTCTAAAAATGAGACTATTGAAATACAGAAAGAAAATTGAAAAAAAAAAATTAAAAATAAATGAAAGACTAAATAGGAAAGAACAAAACAATCAAGACGAAAGGAAACAATGAAGAAAAAAGAAAACGAAAAAAAGAAATAAGTATAGAAAAGAAGTGGGTGTGAAAGAATGTATGAAATATCAATAACAAGAAAAGACAAAAGAAACAGAGAAAGTTAAGAAAAGGTTATTCGAAAGAAACAATGAAAGAAAAAGAAAGCAAGCAAAAGGAATTGGAAAAGACATCGATGTCAAAAAGGATAGTAGAACAAAATAATGAAAGGAAAAGTAATGAAAACAAAGAGTTTAGAATATAATGAAGAAAAAGGCTGTATTAAGAAAAACAAAAGAAAAAAGAAAAAGGAAATGAATGAAAGGAAAAACATTCAATATGAAAATTCTAGAAGAAATAAATAATGAAAAAAGTTAAAATATGAAAAAACAAAAACAAAGAAATGATAGAGAAAAAGGTAGTAGACAGAAACAAACAAAATAAAAAGAGTATATAATAAGAGAATAAATGAGGATAAAAAAAGGGAAATCCCATTTCGTGGGAAAAAGGTGAAAGCATCATATTAGAAATAAGTTACCAAAAACAAAAGAGCGATAGAAAGCAAAATTTGAAATGAAGCCATAACGAAAGCAGAGCGGCTTAACAGAGATGAAATATTGCGTAAAATAAACAAGCCTAGCGATGTGAAGGAAGAAAATAACTGAACGTCATTAAAAGTCTGTAAAGAAACGGACGCAAATCGACATTAGAATGGATAATTATGGGTAAAAAGCGTAAAAGTAAACAAGGACAAAAAGAAATCGGGAAAAAAACGAAAACAAACATTACATAAAATCTCTAATATGAAAGTTTTGTGTGCGCCTGAGTGAGGAAAATGCGGCAGTAGGGACATTGAGAGCGTTAGGTTGATACGCGTTATGCTGCTGCTGCTGCTGGAGGGCCAGGAAGATAACTGAACTAAAGAGTCGAGGTCAAAGGTCAGAGATTGGTTAAGTGCATGCCTCTTTGTGGTTGAACTGTTTATAATTGGCTCGCGATGTCAAATCATTGGACGATGATCTGACGTCAACATAATTGCCAGCCTCGCTGATAGTTTCAACTGCAGACACCAGTTACATCACTGTTATTCATAGTGTAAACTATCCTAGAGACTTCTATTTTTTATTCTAATAAAATCCCAATAAATGCACAAGAGCCAGTCAAGGTAGGGATTGACTATGTGTTATTGTATGAAATACAAAAAAATGGGGAAAATTCACACTTTTTTTAAACGGGTATGGCGGGTACTAGTTGCAAAGTTCAGGGTTTGTGGAATCCAGAAATGTAACTAGTTAGAACATATGTCATGGAAATAGCGACCAAGCAGCAAGAGGTTTGCAACGTTTCATCTGTAGAAAGGGGTTTCTATTCATCTGATATTTTTTATTCTATGATTTTGGCCGGAAGACGCCAACTTCGAAGGCATCAGTTTATCTCGCGAGATAAAGTCAGTGCCATGTTTGGTTAAATATTTTTTACTTTATTAGTGGAATTAGGATGACTTCTCCTGAGTGCAGGCCTAGGCGATGATATATAGATGACTTGTACTGCCCAAACTACATGCACCTCTCTCGACTGTACTGATAAGATCCAAAAGAATAAAGGACATAATATTTGGGACAACTTGGCTGCAGTATTTGATAGAAAGTTAGTGTAGACAGCCAACCGCCATCTACAAGTTTCCTGTTTGAATTTACATCGATTTTCGGTATTTGGATATAACCACAAGAGAGCGGAGGTTTTAAATCAGTTTTCCTTCCCTAGATGGACATTCTGGGACGTTGAGCTCCATATGCCGAACTAACTCTTCAAGAGACGTCAGCCTTTTGCCTTCGTGCATTATCCGACTTGAAGATTACGTTGTTAGACACTATTTGAGACGCATGTCACGGAAGCATTCTATAAACAGTGACAGCCTGTGCCAACTACCCACCCCGGCTATGACAAACTTTGGAACATATATAATGTAAGCAAATAAATATTATAAACATTACATGTTTTAAAAATCATGGAAACATAACACACATTATTCATTTAATATGAAAAACACACGCACAAATGTTTCATTAATTCTGATCTCAAAATGCTTACTTAATTACCTAGCCAATGTGAAAGGTGTTGTTAGTAAAAAGATTTTCGACTTTGATTTACCCACTTTTGTTCGGATTTTGTATCATACTAACACGCAGATACAAATATGTAAATATATTCTTGGAAATGCGCACCGAATTTTCCTTTCGACTTAATAATTTGCTGAAAAATGGGTAAGATTTAAATGAAAAATTCTTTTGATTGTACTCATTGTTTTCAAACTTTCGCACTAACCTAATATCTTTCTCAAGATAATTATTCTTCAGTGATCATTTTAAAGAATGGTAAGATAAGGTGCCATTGCAATAGAATGGAAGACCAATTCTTTATCGGAATATTTCTACAAATGTTGCTAATCGAATGTTAAGCCGGTTGCTTATTTTGCCGGGAAACTGAAATCGTGAAAAGACCATTTTATCCAATTTTCTCTAGAATAAGAGAAAGTATTCCATAATTCATCTCATGATTTTTCTTTTCGAGGAATTTTCGAGCAAGATGGAAAAAAGTTCTATGAGCTTTATAACAATTTGTTTTCAGTAAAACTATTGCTGATTTGCATGGAAACTGCATTTCTTTTATTGTCAAATAGAAGAGGGAGATTAGAAATATGAATAAGAAAAGAGCAAGTGAACTGATTACAAGAGAAGCTGAAGTAAAAAGAAAAAATAAATATTTAAAAATGAAAACAACAGACATGCATCATAGGAAATAATCAACAATGCCAGAATTAAGTTCCAAAGTAATACATTCGCTTTCTTTTTCCTCTCGTTCAATTCTTTCTTTGTTTACAAAGAAAGAATTGAACGAGAGGAAAAAGAAAGCGAAACAGTTGTTGATGATAATAATGACGATGATGATGATATTAAACCTAAGAAAACAAAGAAAACTTGTGATACGGAATGAAACGAAAAAGAAAGATAATAAAATTGAATGATTGGTAAAATATAAAAAAATGATATTATTGAACGAGATAGAAAAAAAAGAAATATGATTATATCAAATGAGAGAAAAAAGAAAGATGATAATATTGAAAGAAAGGAAGAAGAGAAAATGATGAGGATATTGAACGAAAGAAAAAAGAATGAAAATTGATGAGGCCGATGATAATAATATTAAACGAGAAGAAAATAAAGATGAAGATGCTATTGAACGAAAGAAAACGAAAGATGACGATGATAATACTGAATGAGAGGAAAAAAAGATGATGATATTGAACTAAAGGAAAATAAAATTGATGATAATATCGAACAAGAGAAAAAGAAAGTAAAATGATATTGAATGAGATTAAAACGAAAGAAAGATGATTATAATAAACGAGAGAAAAAAGAAAGATGATATTGAACGAGAGGAAAAAGAAAGAATAATGTTGATGTTACTGAACGAGAAGAAAAAGAATGGAAAAATGATAATAATAAACGAAAAAAGAAAAATGGCCAAATTTAACGAAAGAAAAAAGGAAATTGATGAAGACCGAAAATGATAATATTGAACTACAGGAAAAGAAATAAATATGAAAATGATATTAAATGAGACGAAAAGAAAAGTAAGAAAGAAAGACGATGATGAATGATATTAAACGAAAGAAAAGGAAAGATGATGATGATATTGAATGAGATGAAAATGGATGAAAGATGATATTCAACGAGAGAAAAGAAAGAAAAAATGATGGTGTTGAAGTGGATGTTAATATTGAACGAGAAGAAAAATCAAAAATGATGAGGTTATAAGAAAGGAAAATGATAGTTTTGAACGAGAGAAAAACCAAAGAAAGTCGACAATGAAACTGAACGATAATATTGAAGGAGAGAAAAAAATAAATGTTGAAGTGTCCGATGGTGATATAATTAAACGAGAGGAAAACAAAGAAAGATAATGATGATATTGAACGAGAGGAAAAAGAAAGCTCTTTATGATGATAATAATAATAAACATCTTAAACTGGACTCTAAACGACATCAGGCGAATGGATGCTAAAACAAGAAAGCTTCTTTCTAAGCATAAGATGCATCATCCAAAGGCTGATGTAGACCGTCTATACATACCCCGTAAAGAAGGTGGAAGAGGTCTTATTCAGCTGGAATTGTCATACAAGACAACAACTATTGGCTTACTAACATACATAGAAACAACAAAGGATTGGATGATACAATTAGTGAAGAAACATGAAGAAAGAAAGAAAAAATATTCAATAATAAAAGAAGGCAGTAAATACAAACAAGATTTACAGTTAGTAGATTCTGTAGAAAAGCAAAACAGAAGCCAAGAACCAACTATTGCGGCAAAAAATATGAAAATGAAAGCCAAAGATAAAGCTCTTGAACAGATGAAACAGCGCTGGCAAGACAAACCTCTGCATGGCCAATATCCAGTACGTGCCAATAAATCCAATGTTGACAAAGTTAATACTCATCGATGGTTACGTGCATCTGGATTAAAGTCTGAAACTGAAGGCTTTATTCTTGCAGCACAAGACCAAATTACATTGGGCAATGTGCAAACATTATGGAAAAGCTGTAAACAAACACTGGTATGAACATCATCCAGCACCGGTTACAGAAATAGAAGATGTCACCATTCTATGGGATTACACCATCTACACAGACAGAAAAATTGAAGCAAACAGGCCAGACATTATTGTTAAAAACCAGAAGGAGAAAACTTGTCTATTAATTGATATGGCTTGTCCAGCGGATTGTAACATAGCAATCAAGGAATTTGAAAAACTGTCAAAATATAAAGACATGGAAATTGAAATAGAAAAAATGTGGAAATTGAAAACAAGAGTTGTGCCAGTGATAGTAGGTGCACTTGGAATGATAAAAAATGGAACAAAACAACACATTGAAAGAATCCCTGGAAACCCCAGCTTAAGAGATATACAAAAAATTGTCTTATTAAGTACAGCCCACACACTAAGGAAAACTTTATCTATGTAATGCTGGGGATGATAGGGAAGATAGAAAAACATGAAATGGAGCCATAACAACACGCCACTACCTGCCTTAGGTCTCCCCGCAGACTTGGTTGGTAGTGAGACCAAAGCAGAAATGAAATATGATGAAAAATGACATAATAATAATAATTCATGAAGTGTTACTCAAACCTCAAAAAACATGACTCGCCAAACATATGACATTTGGCGTGAAAAAGTTGGTCAAGCAAATAGAAATATTGACGAAAATAAATTAGCCAATGTACGAAGGTACATTATTCGTAATAACCGATTGACAGAGGCTGAAATTAATGAAATTAAAAGAATTGTAACCAGAAGAGGCGAATCAACAAAATATGAAAAGGAACCGGAATCAGAATCAGAAATAAAACGTAATAACATCAAACAAGCCACAGGTCATAATGTAGAAACCGTGATACACACAAATCACTGTGAAGATAATGCTGTAAGTTTAAAAGTGCTGGAAAGGTGTGATCTGAGTGAGTTAAAAGACGAAAATAAAACGAGTTCAGAACACATCGAACATAATTATTTGACGGAAAATAAGAACAGTATACAACAAGCCAAGGAAGAAATCAAGAACCATATAAGTCAAATACAAAATATTGCAATGGAGGAACGAGAACAGCTCCCAAAATTACAACCAACAAAACATAACCTCCGAACTATTAAACTCTACAATGCAGCACTCAAATTAATCTTGGATGAAGACACTCATACAAATCTCAATAACGCAATATATTCATCAGCAATAGCAGCAACAAAAAAATTGAACATCAAATTAAAACCAAGGCAGTCTCGCAGACATAAAAATCCACCTTGGAAAAGAAAAATAGAAAAAGAAATCGAACAACGTAAAAGTGAACTATCAGTACTGGATGAACTGAGTAGAGGAATAAATGTAAGAACTAGGAAAAGCAGAAGAGTCGAAATAATATACAACATTAGAAATGAAAATGAAGTCCTATCAACTAAGGAAAAAATAAAGCAAAAAATACAACTGAAGGCTCAAACGCTATGAGAAAAGATCAATATTTTACAGACAAAACAAGATTTTTCAAACCGACGCAAAGAGTTTTTACAGGGAAATAGGTAAAAAAAGAATTGAAGTGACAGCCCCCCCCAGAATGGAAGAAGTTACACAGTTCGGGGAAAAGATATGGGCTTGCCCTAAAGAACATAGCAAGGAAGTAGATTGGATTGCACAAGAGATAGAACGAATGAAAAATAAACCAGAACAGACATGGGCTGGAATTACAGAAGAGGATGTTAAATTTGCACTAAAAAAAGCACACAATTGGAAATTCCCAGGTATAGATAAAATTCCTAACTTTTGGCTATATTATTTAAATACAGCAAATAAAAAACTATCCAAAGAACTTCAAGAAATGGTTGACGATCTTACTAAAATTCCTGCATGGATGACAAAAGAGATTACATTTCTTCTACCCAAGAATGGTGATGCAAACAACCCGAAAAACTACAGACCAATTACATGTCTTCCGACAACATATAAACAATTAACATCCATTTTAGCAAAACAGACATATTTATTCTTCGAAAGAAATGACATGATACCGCTTGAACAAAAATGGTGCAAACGTAGCTGCTATGGATGTAAAGACCAATTGCTTATTAACAAAATTATCCTGGAAAACTGCTACAGTACTAAGAAAAATCTTAGTACTGCCTGGATAGATTATCGTAAGGCATTCGATAGTGTGCCACATTCCTGGATTTTAAAGACTTTAAATATATACAAGATATCACCCGTCATCATCAATTTCATCAAACAGTGCATGTCTATATGGAAAACAACCCTTTACCTCAATCATATAAATGGAACCTATAAGTCTGATGAAATAAACATCAAAAGAGGTATATTTCAAGGTGATTTTTTGTCTCCATTACTATTCTGCATATCATTAATAGCACTAACCAGTCAACTTAATAAGAAAGAATGTGGTTATGAAATAGGCCAAAAGAAAATAAGCCATCTATTTTACATGGATGACTTAAAGTTAGATGCTAAGAATGATAATGAGCTGGAAGGTCTTCTGCAAACTGTAAAATGCTTCAGCGAAGATATTGAAATGAAATTCAATTTGAATAAATTTGCTAAAGATACAGTTTTACGTGGATCAATACAAAAACACCCTCAATTAGCTTAGACCCTGCTGTAACAATAAAAGAATTGAAACCAGAAGAAGCTTATAAATACCTAGGTGTAAATGAGAGTGAAAACATTCACCATAAAAAAAATGAAAGAAATAGTGCGTAAAGAGTACTATAGAAGGCTACGAATGATATTAAAAACTGAATTAAATTCACAGAACAGAGTTATGGCCATTAATAGCCTTGCAATCCAAGTTGTCCAATATAGCTTCAACATCTTAAATTGGACTCTAAACGACATCAGGCAAATGGATTCTAAAACAAGAAAGCTTCTTTCTAAGCATAAGATGCATCATCCAAAGGCTGATGTAGACCGTCTATACATACCCCGTAAAGAAGGTGGAAGAGGTCTTATTCAGCTGGAATTGTCATACAAGACACAACTATTGGCTTACTAACATACATAGAAACAACAAAGGATTGGATGATACAATTAGTAAGGCAACATGAAGAAAGAAAAAAAATATTCAATAATAAAAGAAGGCTGTAAATACAAACAAGATTTGCAGTTAGTAGATTCTGTAGAAAAGCAAAACAGAAGCCAAGAGCCAACTATTGCGGAAAAAAATATGAAAATGAAAGCCAAAGATAAAGCTCTTGAACAAATGAAACAACGCTGGCAAGACAAACCTCTGCATGGCCAATAACCAGAACGTGCCAAAAATCCAATATTGACAAAGTTAATACTCGTCGATGGTTACGTGCATCTGGATTAAAGTCTGAAACTGAAGGCTTTATTCTTGCAGCACAAGACCAAAGTCTTTTTACTAGAAACTTTCAGGCAAATATTATGCATAATAATATGGATCCAAAATGCAGGTTTTGTGATAAACACCAAGAAACAATAGACCACCTAATCTCAGGCTGTTCTGTGCTCGCCCCAAACGAATATAAAAATCGCCACGATAGAGTTGGGCAATATTTACATTGGACAATGTGCAAACATTATGGAAAATCTGTAAACAAAAACTGGTATGAACATCACCCAGCACCGGTTACAGAAATAGAAGATGTAACAATTCTATTGGCTTACACCATCTACTCAGACAGAAAAATTGAAGCAAACAGGCCAGACAATATTGTTAAAAACCAGAAGGAGAGAACTTGTCTATTAATTGATATGGCTTGTCCAGCGGATTGTAACATACCAATCAAGGAATTTGAAAAACTGTCAAAATATAAAGACCTGGAAATTGAAACAGAAAAAAATGTGGAAATTGAAAACAAGAGTTGTGCCAGTGATAGTAGGTGCACTTGGAATGATAAAAAATGGAACAAAACAACACACTGAAAGAATCCCTGGAAACCCCAGCTTGAGAGGTATATAAAAAAGTTGTCTTATTAAGTACAGCCCATACACTAAGGAAAACTTTATCTGTGTAATGCTAGGGATGATAGGGAAGACAGAAAAACATGAAATGGAGTCAAAACAACACGCCACGACCTGCCTTAGTTCTCCCCGCAGACTTGGTTGGTAGTGAGACCAAAGCAGAAATCGAAATATGATGAAAAATGACATAATAATAATCTTGGACAAGAAGAAAAAAGAAGAAAGAACAAAAGGTGATGAAATTGATGATGGTGAAAAAAGAAGAATAAATTAGATAACACAAAGATATATATATATATATATATATATATATATATATCATTCGATAATGAATTGGAGCACTCTAGCTATTGGGCGTGTTTATACGCGCTAAAAGCCTACCTTCATCTGCCGGACCATCGTGGCCTAGGGGTAGAATCGCAGATTCGGTCGGTTTTCAATCCTGGGTTAGGACGCGAACGCAGTTTAAGCCGTACTGATGAGCTGTAATACAGCGAAACAGATCTGTCTGCGGATGACTATAGTGTGTATATATATATATAGAAAGATTTTGAACAGAAGATCAGTTAAAATATCAAATGAATTAATAAAAATGAAGTAAAGCGCATTAGGTAAAATTTATTTAAAAAATAACGAAGAAGATGATAAAGAAGAAGAGGAGATGGGAATGATGAAGATGGTGAAAAATGTATTCAACTCAAATAGGAGAAATAAAGAATCAGAAAATTAAATAGTTTTATTTTAAATGGCGAAGAAAAAGAAAAACATAGAGACAATAAATTATTGAAATCAATAATAAACAAAACACAAACTTCGAATCAAATAAAAAATATCATGAAAAAAATGTTAAACGGTAACACGTAAAATGAAAAAAGAAAAACAACAAAAACAAACTATAAAGCAAGAAAAAGAAGAAAAAGAAAAAGAAAAAATTGAAGCAAAAAGAGATCCAGTGTTATACATCCATTCGAAGATTAATAAAACTCGAAACAAAATTGATGATTTTCTAGTCTTTGTTGATAAAAATATCAAAACAGATATATAAAAAAATATATTTTTATTGTATTTCTCCTCAATTCTGTCATATGGATTGTGTGGGGTAGAATTTGGTCAAAAATAGGCTGTTGCTTTTTCTTTCTTTCTCTCCTGTCTCTGTTCTGAAATGTGTCTCTGATCTATTAAATAGGTGAGCCTCGCTCAAGACATAACATCTGCACTGCTTTTTTTTTGTATTTTGAGTGTTTATGCTTTCTGACCTCGACCACTCTCTTTGACAAAACAAAACCCAGCGTGCCACCTGCGTTATTTACACTCTCTGATATTTCAAACCAATATTTTTTTTCTTTTTCAAATCTTGCCGGCTCTGTGTCGTTTAATGCGAATATATTTCAAGGCAAAATACCACACTGCCACAAAAGTATATGTAACATGCCTTCCATATAATTTTCCAAATATTCATCTATGCACATTTTAAGCGCACTTCTTCCACGACCAACCCTTTCCACCATACAGCCGAGCCATTGTATAACAAATTTATATAATATAACATAAAGAATGAATAAATGATAATACGTACACAAGTAATAAAAAAAATATCAATATCAAATGTGACAACGTTTTCTCTTCACATTGTGCGCATGTGTCTATCTTGATCATTATCTGCACGACACTTCCGGATGGAATTCCACACCGCCATAAAAGAATATAAAACAGCAACACATTGGTTCATAATTTGTAGAAATAATCTATTACAATTTCACCTATTTAAAATACAATGTCAAATATGCAAAATTCATAGCCTAGTGGAATTTTGGGAAATGATCAGTACGGCAAGAATATTATTACCGTTCTTCATAGGTAAGGATTTTCTTTTATTAACATTCTTTGAAATGTTATTTAAAGGAAACCAATATAATTCTTTTCAAACTATTAAATATGCAAAAAAGAACCAAAAACTAACAGATATTGGTCATTCAGTCCTACGTTGGAACATTGAAATCAGATTAAAAATTGTCGAATGAAGATATGTAGAAAGAAACTCGTCGAGAGCGTGGCAGTAGAGAGTCCTCAGAAGAGAAGCCCCCGTCAAGCAAGTGTTTCGGCCCTTATCTCCTGACACTCTAGGGGGGTTGGGCCACACCCGGTTCATGACTCCGGATGTCCCTCTGCTGCCCTTGTTTGTTTTTTTTCGGGACGAGCCACGGATAGGATCCGTGACCTTCTGGATATGCTCATTTTCACTCAAAGACCCCCGCACTAACCACTTAGCCAAAGGTACACCTGATATTTGTGGGAAAATTAAGCCTTATGAAGTTCACTTTTAGTCCGCCTTGACCAGATCCAGCTTGAACACCTCTCTACCTATTCTGCCATTGCTTTCAGGGCTCTGGTTTTTTCCCTCCCTGCAACTGAGAGCTGTTTCATGAGGCTGTATGCAGACGCTCCCACAAACCCCCTAGCTCCAATTTCTGCAGCGAGGACTTTGACCTGGTAGTCTTCTCTCCTCAGGCTGTTTGCCAGAACAGCATACTTTTCAGTCTTGTAGATTTGAGCTGCCTCCATTCTGTTCTCATATGGCACTGTGAGTTCTATTATAATCAGCTGCTTGGTTGACTGAGAGTGGACTACTATGTCTGGTCTTATGCCACTCTTGCTGATGATCTCTGGGTGACTCTTCCATTCTGGGAGGTCTGCAGTGCACTCCCAGTCATTTGCCCCGTCCAGCATACTCTGCCTGCATGTTCCAAGTGGTACAGTTGTTCTTGGCCATGATTTGCTGCCTCCTGCCGTGAAGAATGTTGCGGATGCTTTTGGAATCCTGATTTTCCCTTTTGTGGTGTTGGTACTAGCCCAGACTACTTGTACAATCTCTTTGAGCACTTGATTGTGCCTCCATGTGTACCTTTCTTGAGCCAGTGCTACTTTACATGAACTTAGAACATGCTCTACTGTTTGTTTTTCATGGCAGAGGGGGCATGAAGGATCGTCTGTTTTTCCCCACTTCACCAGGTTTGCATATGAGGGCAGAAGGTCATATGCAGCTCTGAGAATGAAGCTGATCCTAAGAGGGGCCATGTGCCAAATGTCATTCCAAGTGAGACTTCTTTGGAGTGCATTCTTCCACGTTGTCCATTGCCCTTGTTGGCTCTGCTGGACTGCTTTTTGGAGTCTTTTTTGGTCTTCTTCTTTTCTCATCTCCTGAATCATCATGTCCCTTTTGGCTTTCCCTTTGGCCTTTGACCGCCATTCAGTTTTGGTCATCCCCAGTCCTTGTCTGTTGGTCTGCATGTGACCTGTTATTTCTCTGATCTTGAGACTTTCTCTGGCAGAATCCATTGCCTCTTGAACTTTCCATTTTCTGCCTGTCTTCAGTTGGGGCTTGATTGCTTCTACCACCCTGTCTCCTGAGTCCTCCAGCATGCTGTGAAGTCTGATCTTCCCTGCTTTATATTCCTCCAGGATGGATTTCAGTGGTAGTTTCAGCTTTGCTGGGCGACAGTACAACGCTATGTCAGTCAGGCAGGGTGGGACACCAAGCCATTTTCTTGTGAACTTGCTGATTTTGGCTTCCATTGCCTCCACTATGCTGGTGCAGATGTCGTATATCATCAGGGGCCATAGGAGCTTTGGTATCAGCAGGAACTGCAAACACCAGACCAGATTTGCCAGGGAGCCCACATTGGTCAATGGTCTCCAAACCTTCTTCCAACATCTGCTTGGTTTCTTTTGCTCTTTGTGTGTCTTTCAGCGTATCATCATACCACCTTCCAAGGCTCTTGACTGGCTCTTCTGTGACTGCCGGAATGGCCTCGTTGGCAACACTGAAGATTACAACTTCGGCCACTTTTCCTTTTCTCAGCGAGAGACTCCGTGATTTCTTTGGCTTGAACTTCATTCTAAATGAGGCAACTATGTTGTCCAGCCTCTCCAGATATTGGTCATTCAGTCCTACGTTGGAACATTGAAATCAGATTAAAAATTGTCGAATGAAGATATAGTTTATTTTATAGCAATATTCCCGCAATATGAGTCTCAATTGCCACTCAAAGTTAAGAGTTATTGTCGAAGATGTTTCTAAGGTTATATAGGAAAGATATCGACTAATCTTAGATTTGGAGATGTCAAGATTGTAGTGATCGGGAAAAATCTAGTCGGGAACCTGTTACATCAAGCAAGTGGAAATTGCTCTTTACTAAAAGAATATGAAAGAAATGAGGATAATTCATTCGTTTATAAGTGACAAAGTGTGTGCCACATGCAAAAGTTGGAGTATTGTTAATTTAAGGAATGTAGCTTATTAGAAGATTTGCCATGCATGTAATGATATAGTAGTGGGATACTTATGAACGTTCCGCATGCGGGAAAGAGGTTGTGGGATGGCAAATGATTCAATACCTATAAAGCGAAGCAGATGCTTTTAAACTCTATCAAAATGGGTAAGTGAGAACGGGGCAGTTCCAGCCCAGATATGAAATTGTTATGGTCATTTACCCTAGTACACATGAACACTTCCGATTATAAATAAGCAGCAGTTTTTGCTTTGTGCAGAAGTCATTTTTCCAGCAGATAGCTCTGACAGTCGGACCAAACAGTCACGCTGGTGACATCATTCTGCATATTTTTATACTACTGTTCTTTGTTTATATATTTGTTCAACTCTATTCCTTCTATGTGTTTTTTATTTCTGACCCCTAACAAGGAACAAGAGAAAACAATACTTTTGATTTGGTCGGGCCCTTCTAAAGAGTATAAATACTTGCTGGGACGGTAAAATAAACCGACAATGATTCAGAAAAGGAAAAACAGATAACGGCTAATTCTAGATTAGGAGAGGTCAACATTCTAATGTTTGGGAACGCATGCTACCGGGACTCTAATCTTCAAAGTTTCAGTTTTTAAGATAGAAGCTATTTGTATGAAACTTACTGGAACGATACAGTGATGAAGCCGAAAAAAGAAGGAATGATTTTTTTTTTAAATGAAGAAAAATGTAAAAAGGAAAACGAAGGATAAATGAATGAAGAAAGAACAGAGAAAAAAATTAATGCACACATGAAATACATTGAGAAGAAAAAACTGAAATAAGTAAAAAAAAAAAACAGAAGAAAAAAGGAAAGCGAAAAGAGGAAATGAAAATAATTATAAGAGAAAAGGCTAAATTTGAAACGGATACCTGATGATGACCAGAGAACATTTGGTCGAAACGCTGTACCTAAAATAACGTTAATATCATTCAAAATGCGAAGAGTAATTCGAAATAATACAGGTTATTAAAAATCAAATATTATCTTTTCATAAATAAATAAATAAAATATGCTACCTGAGTACATACATTAAGATTAATATTTCAAAATTTCGTTATTGAATTGTCCAAGATATTTCTGTAGGCTATTTATTGATTGATTCATTTTCTACAGTTTATCAACCCTTTGCAGGAAATATTTTAAAAATATAAACATTTCATTTCTTTTATTTATTTAGTGATACACTACCTTCTAGTTAATACATAGCATGGTAGAAGAGTGAATTCATACATTTCGCATATGTATTTTTGCATAACGAACCCAACTGAAATTAGAATTCGGCTCTACAATTAACAATTCTGTAACGTTATCCTTTACACCACCTGATTATCGAAGCTTACAGCACCTGGTATGCCCAAATGATTACACATCTATTTGCTTCACTATGATGTTTCTAAGTGATATGTGGGTAAAAACGTGTGTTAATACATCTGTTTCCTTGGCACTTGATAGGTAGTAGTGTTGAAAAAAAATCTTCTGACTTAGAGACTTATGAGCATTAAATGATACGAAATATGCACTAAGCGAATGAGAACAACCGCTAATGGTGAATTGAATAAAGGATGAAGGCAAAATTCCAAAATAGGTTTTTGCGTATGTAGATATCTGAAGAAGGCAGAATGGATATCACAATACACTATACAGGGTGGTCCAGAAGTAAGTGGGCAGTAAATGATAACATGTATTTTGAGATTACATATACTATTATATTTACTAATACAATTATTGCATTGATAATGACATTTTAATGTGTAAGTAATACAAAAGCACTTCAATTTTATCAAACTGTAGTCCATCACAATTTGCACAGCTTTGAAGTCTACCTCTTACGCTTGAACAAACATGTTTGCACAAGTTTCTATGTGTATTTATTGAAATGCATCTCTTAAGCAATTTTGCCAATCACCAATGCTTTTTCGTTTCCGATTATAAACTTTGTTCTTGAGCACTCTCGTAAAGAAGAAATCCATTTGGGGCAAGTCAGATGAACGTGCCAATCTCTTTCTGAGGAATATTTTCACGAAAATACTCACGGATAGTTTTTTAATAAGGTGGGGGTGGCTGCATCCTGTTCGAAATAATGAATATCACTGCAATAATATAACCGCTACACAAATCTATACCACTTATTTTTGGATCCGCCTGTACATATTTGGGTCAAGTCACTTTGGGATCTGTTATGTTTTTAACATAACAAAATAAAACTATTTAGGAAAAATAACACACTCGCCGAGTATTAGGAATAAATTCCTTATACTCGCCGCGTATAAGGAATTTATTTTTGTGGAACATAAGTACAGGTAACAGTTGTTAATATTAAATAATTAATCACGAAGAGCCTGTTTTTGGTTTTTTGCCTAAAGTTCTTTCCTGTTTCCCAGCATGCAACTATTAGCTGGGGATGGACTCCCTTGAATAGTCAAGGGAAGATTACCTTGACTTTTTTATGGTGGTCCTATTAGGATTCATCAACCTGTTTGCAGCTTGTTTGGACGCACATTCACCTCAGAGCAAAAAGTGCCACTCATATAAAAAATTAAAGCCAAAGAATGTGACTTGATCCAAATAGTTGTGAGTTCAATACCTGGCGGCAGAAGAGGAAACAAAAAAATGGAAAGTTGAGTTATTAAGAAGAATTAAGTAAAACTTAGATGTCCAAAAGTCTACACCTGGAATTAGAACAGTCTACTCTTTTAAAATAAATAAAGTGTTTGGTTCGAAATTTTAATCGATTTATAGTTAGGCAGAAGATTTTGCCGCAGTAGGTTGCCATTTATTTCTGCAGTCGACTGGCTACCAATCAAGGCTATAGAACCCAATCTGTCCTGCTATTCACCCCAGATCTGAAGGGAAAAGAGAAATATAAACATGTTGATGTATCTATATATTTCCAATTTTTCTTACATCTTCCTCCTTAGTCACATATTGTACTCTGAATATTCATTAGTATAATTATGTCTTTGACTCTTCTTTATCTGCGAGGGTTTGTCTAGAATTTAATGTCACCTATAAGATTAGATAATAAATATTTAAGCAATATTTATTTTGTTTTTAAGGAACTTTTCCGATGTACTAATACATTGCTTAATTTCTTCGAATAATTATTCTAATGCATCTCTGAATACTTTGTCAAATTCTCTATCTTTTTCTAATTCAATGAATATGGACGTTCGCAGCTGGATTTTAACATCTATTGGTTAGCAAATTCAAATCTGACCTCAAATTGAACTCATATATATATATATACCCTTGAGCAAATTAATTGAAACAACTGCTTTAGTTTCCTTTCTTTTACCATATGGTCGGTTTTAGACCCAATGGAGTGACAGGGAGTACCGATTTCTATTCTTCCACCCCATTTGCACTGGTGTGAAGTAATATGACTCTATTTTCGGGTTGTATGATAAAGTTTATTTGGCCTTGAAAAATATTGCGTCATCCGTGATTTCAACAGATTTTTATCACGCCCAGACACTATTGTCTAGACTTTCGATTAGTTGTCATACGGCCATTGACTGCGATGGATGTTATTCCAAGGAAGCGGACAAAAATTGTAACGCTGCAAAAACACACTGACTAGCCTTACAGAGAGATTGCGAACAGATTCAATTAATTTGCTCAAGAGTGTACGATATATTGCTCAAGAAACTGCCTGAAAAGCGTTCGTCTGTGGTTTCTTTCCCACATAGCACGTCTGACGCTATTCTATCGCTATTTTCATGGCAAATGGTCAACGAGCTGCATGCTTTAGTTCTATCAGTCCAGACATTTACAGATAATATCCGCTATGGTGTGTCCCCGGGGTCATAACAAAACCAGCCCTTCAATGTTAAATTAATGAGGAAGTTTTTTTTTTAATAAACAGGTGCTCTGATGAAAAGTCTCCCGTGTATATACTTCTCCGAACACTACAAACCTTTTCAAGTCAAGTTAGCTATTCAGAATATTTACATAATAATCCTTACCTGCTACTTTTTAAAATTTATTTTACTCCAACAGTGTTATGACGCCATTAAAACGTGTGGGGGGCACTGTGAGTGAAAGAAAATGGGGAAATATTAACAGTAGAAAGGACAATAAAAACATTAATATCCCACACATTTAGGAACTCTCTACTTTGATAGGCTCATGAGCATTGAATGAACATTAGCAAAAAATGTCTCTTTTATATCGGGGAATAAACTGTACAGAATTCATTGTCATATATGATAGATATTAAACAGATCCCCAATCTTTTATTGTTCCTAACGACAATTTCCCATGTAATAATATTTTGCTGAATTTGCGGAAGGTATATTTTGCTATTTCTATGAGGCTTAGACTTCTGCGTCATATTTTCTATATTTTGTTGCTATACTACCTTGGTAATCATGGCTGTTAGCGGATCGGAAATAAATACGAGACAAGACATGAACTTGCATCAGTCGACACGCGGAAAAGCAACTAATAATTATCCCGGTTGACTGCTTCATCTACTGAAAATAATAATAATAATAAATGCTAAGCTTTTGTTACGTTTCTACCAAAATGGCAACACTGCCTGTCTTTATCAACGGTTTATCAAGGAGAAAATAAAATTTTCAATGACGCAGACGAGGGATGGTAAGAGACGAAAATACGAAAAGAGCATCACTGACGCAGCTTTAAAAGAAAGTCGACTGGAAGAAATGGCAGGATTAAAAGTCGTAAAAATAATATAAAATGCTTGATTTGTAGAAGCGACGTGAGAAGTGTCAAACATAATATTGTTGGACATCAACTTGATTTAATTCATAGATCGTGTTATATTCCCCTTGAGGGTCCTATCTCTCTTTTTGTTCGATATATATTTCCCAGGAGGTTCACTGAAGCTGTCAGCCAGATGCCAAGAAACTCAAAATGTAAAATAAAATAAAAAATATATAAATCTTTAACAAACAGTCAAAGAATCTTATATGGTTATGGAAATGAATAAAATATTAAAGAGTCGAGAAAAAGAATAGGCGTCATAACATTGGAAACTCTTCGAATGTTAAGAACGAAGCATTCGTTTTTGGTCAATTTATCTGAATATGTCTTCTATATTTCAAATTCTCAAGAGCGTTTCAGTTTTTAAATTTAAGAATGAGAGTAACAGGAGTAAGTAGTAAATTGTGCAACAAAAAGAACCATTATATTCTACATGTTAATCTACCGTACAGGAATTCATAATCAAACACGGTATTACTTAACTTAGAACCAGAAACCTGAGAGTAGTACCATTTAAATTTTTAATCATTTTCCCCAATCAAAGCAACAAATCATTTAAAATTTAAGCATGTTACTGAGTATTATGCAATATAAAAAATAGAGGGCAACATTAATTAAGAAGAGACAAAAAACACCAATTAAGAAGGCAGAAGATAACGACTGACATTGCATCTAAATTTTTTACAATCAAAATTAACTGAGAAGCAAACAGTAGGAAGTGATGTAAGATAGAAGAAACTCTTAACATAAAACTTACGGTTCCATCTAGTCATTTCAACTATAAAATGATGCGACCTTACCACCAAGTTAGTTCTAGAAAAAATAAAGAGAAACTATTGTAGTGGGGGTGAACAATTTTAGACCCCCTAATATTTATATATACAAAATTTGTAAAACTGTAAAACAACAAGACATGAAAACAACAAAACCAGTATTATCTATTATATGGTTGCTATGTGGTGTCGATGACACGAGAGAGAGAGAGAGAGAGAGAGAAGGGGAGAGAGAGAGAAAGTAATACTGAGTAAAATTTAGAATTTTGAGCAAAATTTAGATCAAATATGGATTTGAATCCGACCTAATGATAAGATAAACTATAAGTAAAGTGTATGCAGTCTTTCTCGTATGTTTTGTAATAAATGTGTGTACAGATAATTTAGTTAGAAAATTCAAGAAATGCATAGAGTTTTCTTACCTCGAAGTTTTGCTTAGTGCTACGAAATCGACATTACGAGTCTAGCTTGGAAAAAAGTAAAGGCGTCAAAATGTTTGTCGAAAGTCCTCAAATAATGTCGTTACTGTTAATTGGTACCGTTCTTTGTGACTCTGTAGACGATAAGATGAAAAATGAGCTCACTGACTAGATCCTCAAGCTTCACTCGAATAAAACCATTTTTAAACATTAGTCTGAGAAATAAGTTGTATACAGCTGAGAATCGAGGTATTTATGAACAGATTTGGCGCCTGGCATAACATCCATGTGAAAGTTTCGACTTGACAAGCCTATTTAAGAATATAACACGAGTTTTCGAGTTAATGCTTTGATTTTGCATTAATTTCCAGTGATATGCCAAACTACTTTGAGAAGTGACTATTCTACGTTCACTTTCTTTTTTTCCTAGACTAAATTTGGAATAAATTATTCCTACACCGAAGTATTTGAAAAGTTTACTATTGACTATTTTCTCATTCTGAAAATTTCATGATGGATTTGTATGTACAATCACTGTCTCCATTTCAATTCTTGATCATAGTTCTGTTTTAGAAAGCTTTACTTTTAGTTTCATTGTTATATAATATCTTGGTTGGTGCGGAATAAGTTATTGATGATTGCTATAGAAAATGACAGAATTTTGCCGAATTGTTATTTAATATCTGGGCCGGTATAAAATTTCGAAGTGTATTCTCATTTTGTTGCAAAGTTTGAAGAAAAATAATGTTTTTGGAAATGACAGAAAATGCAGCTGGTGAAATTAGATTTTCTTTTAACAACAGAGGTTAAATATGTCAGCGCCCGGTGTGTGACAGAGTACAACGGAAGTTTAGGTGTCAACGAGGTTGCCTAATTAAGTAAAGTCATGTTGACAGTTTGCAGTCAAACTGATAGTTGAATTCAGAGAGAGTGACAGAGAGAACTAGCAGTCGTCAACCCAAGCGTGTGTCTATCACCATTAAACACTCTCTCCACACCACACCTCAACGAAAAAAAGTGAATTATAAAAAAATAGAATTTTTATCTATCCGTACCGGCATTTTTTATCAGCAAAGCCGCAAGATCTTCAATTTTGGGTTCAGTCTATTCTTCCTTGAATTGAAATGCAACACTTTCTTTTCGAAAACTTGGTAGAGCATGTTGATGATACCCTTATAACAATGTGAGAAGAGTACTCGCTAACTTAATTATGACTAAGTAGTGAATTCGACCCTCACTGCGTGACCAATACTTTCTAGCTTCTGCCACATCTAAGCTACGATTAAAAAATAATGTTGACAGTATGAGAAGACATAAATCGGTGCTGAAAAATCAGAAAGAGACTTATCAAATAACAAAATCTACATCCTTGGAAGGTGTTCAGCAGAAGCAAATGTTTTTCATCAATTCATCCCAGGCAAGATGATAATGCCATCAATATGTAACGAGTTACTATGAATGAAAGAGAATAAGAAGACTTTAGAAGAAACGGGAAACCGAATTCTAATCAAGAGACGAACCGAGAAGGAGTGTGAAGGGAAGATATATACGTTAATCTTGAACAAAAGAAAAGATAAATGTCGAAAACAGTGGAGTTAGAAAATCTGATATCGTGAAAAAAACGACTAAAAATATTTTATACATTTGAGAGGACCAAATTTCAACAGACCGTAATAAAAACGTTTATATTTGGCGAGTTCAATTTTTCAAAACCATTTTTCTTAGAAACGATTTTTTACGAATATCAAATAAATAGAAGCGCCTGACAGCATTACTACCATTGCCATAAGAAGCAGATTTTGAAAATATTTGCAAAAAAAATATATTTTGTGTCTTACATAAAATTTATGACTTCCAGTATTTTAATTTTCTTCTGAACGCTTTAGTGAAAGCCATTCATTCAACTATCACTTTTACCTAATTCAAATCCATAATATCTCGAAATAATTTTCGAGAAATTAGTGAAATTTATTTTTAATCCACCTTTATAGCTTATTACTTTAAGCGTTATATTTTAGTCGATAAACGAGTTTGGGTAGATGCCCTGTTTTTTATTTGTTATTTTCTTTATGAACTAAGTGAATTAAATTACAACGTTTAAAATTACTCAAAGGTATATACGATTATAAATATCGATTGAGTGCGCTGCATGCCAAGACATTGACAATAGGGCAAAAATATACTTAATATAACATACAGTAAGATATGGGTATACCAAGCATGTGTATCATAACTCATATAGACATGATATGATTATGTATTTTGATAACCGTAACTCATATCTTTGCTGATGGTTTCTGCAGAAGTATGCCGAGAAAATTATGAACAGAAAGTTTTCAGAAAAATGCGAATAAAATGAAAGTTTCATTGTGGTTTAGAAAGGAACATTTATCATTTCTAAGATATATCACGAAGAATGACTGCTTAGAGAATTTCACTCATAGGATATACTGAAAGTGTTGTAGAGCAGTTGACACCCCTATAGTACTGTCAAAAATGGAATGGTGTGTGGGTCTAAATAATAAAGATAAATAATAATAAAGATTGATAGCATTCAGGGACTCAGACTGTCATTGACCGTCTGAGGGAATCGACAGCGTGCGTCAGCCGTCAAATTCGTCGGATTATTTGACTTCGGGCGGAGAGGAACACAGACGAGATTCCGCCGAAGAGTAGAGTTACGTCTGGGAATAAAGCAGATAAAATTTTTGTCCAAGCTTACGGGCTCGGTTTTACCCACGTTAAATGGCCTTGTGCCGCATCTAGCTTGGGCTTCTGCCCACGTAGGAAAGTCGTAAATAATTCAGAGTATCATTGACGATTATAATCGGACTGTGCTGTCTGCAACCTTAATAACTTAACATCTCGTCTCTTCTAATTATTTTGTTCTACCATATTTTTGTTTGTTTTGTTTGTACTTAATATCCATTCGCACGGATATTGTGCTGTAGATACTGTAGAACACATCATCTGCTATCTTACTACCACCTCGGTGATACAGCAGAAAGCAAAAGCAGAAATAACGAGTAACCTACTAAATCTGATTATGTAGATAGATTTCAGAACGGAGAATGGGAGAGATATTAAGAATAAAAACATTTCTTATACTTGCAAAGTCGAGGAAGCTGAGGGGAACCATCATCGCTAATGCCCTGAGGAAAACGTTGTAAAATAAAACAAAAAATGAACCATTTTCTCGTGCTATAACGACAGTCATAATCATAAATTTTCAGTTTAATATTCGTTTTAAACTTAATAGTTTTACCATTTTCTAAAACGATCACATAGTTTGAAAACACGTCTATTGAGAGAAATCATGTTATTTGCTGATAAAATTCTATTTCACCCAGATGTTTTCTTTCAGGTTATGTTTTTCTCTCTTAATACATGTATAAGTTGATGTTTTCAAAAGAGAGATGACATGTCGAGTAATATTAATTGTCTGTGTGGAGAATTCAATTATCGAAACACTACTGAGTTTTTGGCTCGACTTTTTTCAAACAGAGATGTCAATTTAGAAAATCAGGAGATAATTAAAAAATATGATTGAATGTTGACTTAAACCGAATTGAACCTCCTTCTGAGAGCTTGATTCAGAAATTCAATGTGCTGAAATAGTTTCAATTTATTTAAGAATGGCTGAGGTGAAATCAAAGCTCCTTAACACCGCAGTTGCTTTAGAAAATTGAAACAAATTATTACGAAACAAAGAAAAATATTCATTAAAAACAAATTAGAGAAAAACTTCTGAACTGCTATGTAATATCACACCAACAGTTACTACATAGCTGTGTGACAGGTTAGGCATATTTACCTTACGACTAGGCTATATCAGATGTGCTCTAAATGCTAAACGGAGTATGAAATGATAGGAAAATTCCGTTAGAGACAAAGAAAAGAGAACTGAAATGTCATGCAATATCGGTACTTCTATATGGCAGTGAGTACTGGACAATCTACTCAAAGCGGAAGAGACTTGCAGCAACAGAAAATTGGTAATCACTGGATAATTTCATAAAAATAAATAGACATTGGACAACAGAAATTGAATTCTATAGAAGAATTCTGAAAATAGTATAGTTGTATGTGGTTAGCAAGTATGTGTTAAGGGAAATTGAAACAAAATATAAATGAGTAAAAGGTAGTTTAAATTTTTGTGATGCTTCATGGAGAAAGATGACCTCGATATTTTAACACTCATATGATATATTAAAGAAAAAACGATAGACAAATAAAATGACCTACATAACACATCGATGTACCAAAGATGAAAGCTCAGCAGTAAAATTATTATCAAATGTTTATATAGATCTTAGATCACTGAATTGGAAATATAGTATTTAAAGAAACATTGCTAGTAAATACTGATTCGGAAGTTGTGGAGAGGTGTGATTGCTCACATCCAGTAGGGTTACAGCATAAAAACGTGTTGTTAAAGTGTGAAATCTTAAGCCTGGCACAGATGAATTATCGGATTTCTCATTCATTTAATTTTTGTTTTCAAAGACTGCAAAATATTTAAGTTATTTGCTTACATTTATTTTTACATTAACTATATTTGCTTCTATTTTGTATTTCGTTATTGTTTTTCCGTTTTCTTTTACTCTTCCCTGTAACTTTATTTTTTTAATTTTCTCGTGTAACGCTATTTTATTTGTTGCACTAGTGCGTTTTGTTATTTAATTTTTCTGCTCTTAGATTTTGTTTGCGGTTTATTTAATTATTCTTACAGCCCTAGTCTTTAACGCACATTTATTCCTAGTTTAATTTTACGCAATACATTGTCAAATTTCTATTAATTTTACAGTTTACTTCGACTATTTTGTTTTCTTGTTAAGTTTACGTTTTTAGCTACCCATGCTTTTAATTTAATTTTAAGTTTTCAGTCTCCCTTAGTTTTTAACTTATTGTGTATTGACTTTGATATACTTAAAAGATCCCCACCTTGTGCTTCCTTTTGTTATTTGTTTCTTTAAATTAATTTTTTCGTTTTATTTTTAAATCTTTTTTAATTTTCTTCGTTTGCTGGCAAACCCAGTTTTTCGTCTTTCATTTTAGGTGTTTCTTTCTTACCGTTTGTACACTAAGTTGTTGTCTTTTTCCAAAATTTTAATTTAATTTGTCTTTTACTGTTTCTTTTTTTGTCACTTGTTTATAATATTTACTTTTGTTTATTTTGTTATAAAGTAAAAAAAAAGGCGGGACAATCTCTTTAAAATAGCCGACAAAATTTAGCCTATTAGATAAAGCGGTTTGGTAAAAAAAAACTATTCGTCGAGTACTCATAAAGCCAAAGCTTTTTAATCCGCACGGACAAGGACAAACGAAGACCAAATTATATCATTATACGAGGTTTCGTTTGATATCTTAGGAGAACATTTGGTTGATGGTATGTTACAATTTGGTTAGATACTCAATGCTACCTCTTACAACATGAATGGGGGATATAGTTTTGTGGTAATGCTGGAACAACAAGTCTTCATCTCTATCCTTCTACTGTCTAGACGTAGAGAACCAGAAAATTTTGGCTGTTGTAAACCAACTTGTTGAAAGTGTAAAGAAACTGAACAACTCTCCACTTTCTACCCAGAGAAGAAAGTCTATGTTGTTTTGGCCCACGCCGACCCAATTCCCTTCTTTCGACCAGTCGGTTATTTCCGTCTCACCTGTGATGAGAATACCAATGATTAGGACCAGTGTCGTAAAATTTCCCAAAAAGCGATTGCCAGCAGATTATGCGACCATAGAGAAGGTAAAAAGGGGATGGATAGTCGTTGACAAGACCAGAGGAATCTCCAGACAGTTCCCAGAAGTCACCACGGGTAAATACATGCATAATCACTGACGTTTTATTAATTTCAAGGGCGATAACTCAAAAAGATACGCCAACGAGATGGGAGTAATTAAACTAAAGTACGAACCAAGTTTTAAGAAAATAAAAGAGAAACACGAAAGAAGTGCTAGAGTGTAAATGACTGCCTTAACCTCCAGCAGGGCGCCTATCTTTATCGGTACAACATTCTTCTTCACATAAAACACACATTATGTCTTCACCTCCATTTACAAAAGCCTTATCTTCTAGACCATCTAAAATGACCACTATCAAGAAAGCTCACATAACAATATCTAAAAAAAAACAACACCAACAAATACACTAAATCCATTCCCTGCTCATACAGCCATTTAATTCTCCCCCCAAATCAGGCAACATTTTAGGGCAAAGAATTCCATCTACAGAAAGAAATGAAAAATTAGAAAAAAATCTAGATCATATATAATATATATGAAGATGTGCGCCAGGTGTCGAAAGGTGAAAGTGTTTTAACACAAATCCAAAAAACTAAATATTTAAAATATCTTCGGGAAAACACGAGAAATTTACTTAACGCCAAGGGAGTGTTAACTCTTCAAGTTTCTTCTTGAAACGACAAATAACGCGTTCAGGGTATTTCATCCCCCTCCCTTATTTGACGAAGAAAATGTTAAAAAATGACTTTGTTCAGGAAGGCTCCCTTATTTTCTTCACCCATCCCTGTACAGAGCTTTGAAATTAAGGTTCCCCTGGGGCATTGTCTCTTGAATGCACTATCAAAACTAAGATGAGCCAGCGCATAATTGAACAGACCGTCGGTGTGCAAACCTTGGCCATCTCTAATCAGACTGATCATGGTTCTCTGGTTGGCTAGAATAAAGGCCGAGGATTAAGGTTAGAGAATCGCGGGGCGATTCTCGCTGGCGATCTTCAGATTCTCGGTGTGGATGTATGTTATATACAGGAGACCCAGGTTTTAACTTTCGAACGTAAATATATCCCCTCTAAAAAGTTTGTCCTCTATTCATCATGTGTTTATGGGCGCTCGAGTGGTGTTTTATGGCTAATGACAAGTTTTTAAATGTAGCTTGTGTTATTGCCTTTGCAAATGCAGCGGGCAGGCTTTGCGTGCTGGATGTTACCATAACCGAAGTTTCTTCATCTCAATGGGACTTATGTCAAAGCGGTTTGATTTTTTGGCATTTTTAACGACCTCTAATCGGGTTGTTTTACCGGGCGATTAAAATACCATCACTGACCTGACATAAATTGTATTGGGGATATATTGGTACTAATAATTTGCATTTGATACTATTTCGGGACTTTATTGACAAGTTCAATCTTGTCAATAAGTATCGTAATGAGAATTTCTTAGAGGTGGCCTGAAATCTAATAGGGGGGTGGGCTTTGGTGTTGAGTTCTAGCTACCTCGACAGAATTTTAGATTAGAGAGTCGATACAGGACTCTTAGATTATCTAAGTTTCTATTTTATAGTTGACTCGTATCCAGCCTCTGAGATTTAAAAAAAAAATACTCGAGAGAAAATTTACGCGCCTCAAAATAATTTTACTCGACCGACTCTGGAATGTTGTAGTCCTATTTTAACGTCAAGATCAGTACGGAAAAGCGACGACTTCCACCAGCAGAATGGGTAAGATTTGTGCGAATCTGTATTTGAAAGGTGCCGAGTTGCGTTTTGATGACGGTTATGAATTAGGTATTAAAAACGCAGTATAAAATATTGTCAAACCTGCCCAAAGTAGGGTATTTTAGACTTGTTTTGCTTTTTTTTTCAATCAAAACATATATAGTATTAGGCATACTAAAAATATTCATAGGAGATTTCTTTCTTAAATTTTTATTCTATTCCCCACTTTCCAAAGATAAATTGTACATATGGTACTACGAGGATATTATAGACTTTTTGATATATTATGGTGTTTGTTGCAAGAATGTTAAGAATGTGGTTTTTAGTGCAAGGAATTTCGTAGTTTGTTTGGGTCAGTGATTGTGGTCAGCTAAGTTTTAAGATTAGAAAGATGAACACCAGTATTATCCATCGTCAGTTTTATCCTTGCTTCACGCTGTTGTATTTATTGAAAAATAACTATTACTGTTACGAGACAGTTATGAGACAATTAGCTATAAGCGCTCTTCGTATATTACTACGGATTTCAGTAATAATACGTCGCCTTCAAGAGACATGATATTTCTTGATTGTGTTATATTCTTTCAACCCAACGAGAACATAACACTTACTAAAGGTAGGGGGTTGTGGAAATCTAAAATCGCTTACATCCTGAAATAAAACAGCACATAAAAGAAGAAAAACAAAGAAAAAAAAAAAGAAAAAAGAGGAAGAAGAATGTTTGGCACAACAAAGATTAGGAAAGAAATCAAAAAGCAAGAATGTGCTACAAAAAATAGAAAGCTGTGGGAAACCATATTCGCTCACGTCTAAGAACACAGCACATTAAAAAGAAGAAAAAGAAAAGGAAAAATGAGCATGTATAAATTATAGTTGCTGCAGAGATTAGGAAAGATGGTAATAAGCCAGACCTTATTAACTACTGGAATAGTTAGGGAGTTGAAGTTATGTTGAGCCATAATCGCCCATGTCCGGAAAGAATACGGCTCATAGAAGAAGAAGGATTTCGAATTAAAAGCAATTAATAACAAGTGGTGGGGAACAAATGGTTATGTATTTAGCAATATCAGACGATTTAACTTTAACGCCTACCTTGTTGTTTCTTTGTTAAAGCGTTAATCATGCTAAACAAATGACGTAATTTAAATTAAACCAATCACATATGGAGACAATTGCAGTCAGAATATTCAATGAACGGGCTCGTATGGATTCCTATTTTCTTCATATATAACGCCACTTATTACAGGCAAGAATTCTCCAAACTGGATTAAAACTTAAGAAGCCTTTTAAAAAAATTAGCATTTCTTGGAATGTAGTATTCTTTAGAAGCAAATGTTTCTAAGCTCTAATGTGTTTCAAGAAAACAACGGTGTATATTGTAATTGCATATTAAATAATATATTTTCTTAATTGAGTACCTAAAATATTTTTCAGTTCATTTTATGCGCATTTTCTTTCTGAAAACCTGACAACTTTCATAGTAAAGATACGCACTGATTTAGGCCACAACCGCATTTTAATTTGCATGGTGCTAGGTCAGGGCGTCTCGCCATTAGGTAATGAATTCATTCTTTGACCGAGACTGCATCGATGTGTTGCTAATTGAACTGGATACGGGCCTCTTTGATGGAATTCCATATCCAGTACAAGAAGAATAAAGCCTTCTATATTAATACTCGCCCTTTTGGTAAACTTTTGATCACTTTGATAGAGGCCGGGGATTTTCCTTTTTTTTTTTAATTTGGAAATCATTCTTTGTACATATTGCACTATCTACATTTTTTTCACAAGTATTTGCAGTCAGACTTCAAATATTTTACCATATTTGTTTTTTGTTTTATTTCCTTGTTATCTTCCACGTTTGAAAAGAGTTCCTCTATGCTTTTATTCTTTAAATACTCATTCGTATGATGTCCACGCTCATAAAAGCTAAATCAATTATACTCATTCATTTCTGCACGCTATTCGATTGTATTCCAAGAATTTTCATTTGCAAAGCTGAATAAGCCAACTCGCTTTCTTGCTACGATTTGACATTTCACAGTATCATGCTAATTGTTTATCGCTGTTATCTCGATCCATTTACCATAACTTTCGTTAAAATATTCGCGACATTACCATTGCAAATATTTTAATTGGTTTCTTTTAATTCATCGTTGCTTTGCCTGTAGCATTTTCTTGTCGATCTATGACAAGTTCGAATTCCAGGCGAGTTTCTTATATTCACATACGCACCAAAACCCCTGGGAAAGGTACGTATTTTTCTTCCCCCACCACCCAGCTGTGGGATGAATAGCGGGCCCGAATGTAACTTATAGCGTTGCTTGACAACCAGGCTTCCACAGAAAGAAACAGCAACCAAGTTCGGGAAAATCTTCCGTCTAGTAAGATACATATATAATATATAAATAATATAATATATAAATAATATAATATATATAACAAATTGCACATATATATATATATATATATATATATATATAGTTATATTTATATACATACACATTTTACACACACACACACACACACACACACACACACATATATATATATATATATATATATATATATAATACTATTTTGGTAATTGTTCATGTTTACAAATTCAATATGAGCCGACTTAAAAACAACGGTAATCATACAGCAACAAACTAATTCTATCGTTGTTGATATTCTTATGGGTTTAGCATAACAGAAAGTTGAATCTTACAATTTACGTTAAAATATAAAAATAATCTATATAAAAAAAAAATACTAAAATATTAATATCTGGTCGGGTAATCCTGCTATCCACCTAAGGGTCCTTGATAAAATCCAACGGAGAATCGGTAATGTGATCGATCCCGACCTGGCAGCTCAAATTCAGTTACTTTCTCACCGGCGCAATGTGGCTTCTCTCTGTCTCTTCTACAAATACTTTCACGGCTTCTGCTTCGATGAATTTAGCTCACTTTTGTCCGCTATATATGAATTCACTCGAGCCACAAGATTAGCAACTAGGTCCCACCATTTTAATTTAAAAGGTAAACGCAAATTCTACTCCGTCAGTTTCTTTTCTGGGACTTCCCGCCTGTGGAATTCCTTTCCGTTTACTTTCTTCCCCGACAGCTACTATCTCCAAGAATTTAAATGTAAAGTCAATAGTCATCGTCTATCTCACTAAACTGCTTCCTTTCTTTCATGCTTTTTTCTTCGTTCACTCCACTCTCATCAATACTCTCATCCTTCTCTTACCCAGTTCCTGACACCCCGATAACCTTTCACTCTTTTCCATAACTTTCCTCTAATGTAACCGTCTGCACAACTTGTTTGGAGCGATATGATTATAAAAAAAAATGAAAACAGAAATAATAGTAATAAAATAATTTATAAATATAAAAATAAATAAATGCAAATGCCATATGTAATAAACGCTTGGGCGATCATGTCTCGAAAGACTGGACAGAAGATTATCCAGAAGTAGGCTGCCATTACTTTCTGCAGTAGAATAATTGCCAGCCAAGGCTAGAGAACCCAGTCTGTCCTGTTGCTTAGCCAATAACTGGAAGATAGGGACGGATTAATATCTTTCCCAAGTGTATTTGCGTGGAAGGGAATGCAGGGCATTGAACTGGAATTCGAACTCGGCTCCAAGACGATCTCCGCTACACCACAACGCACACCCAAGTAATTTTATGAGTTTTTAATACTTAATATTCCATAATCATTGTTTAGAAAATTCCGTGGTTTTCAGTTTGTATTAAATTTAAAAAACAATGTAGGTATACATTCAATTTAAACGGCGTAGATGACATCATATTTAAGGGGAAAATTGGTTTCGAGCGAATATTTTATTCGGACTGTCAGACTACAGAAAGAAAGAGCATGGACCATTCGGAAAATGTCAAAGAAAAGTTCGCTGACATTGTGTGACCTCAAATAGACGGAGACCAAAAGGGAAACAGCTTCTTGATAAAATCATTATGTACGACGTCAGTTAGCCTCCGATTTTGGGTGTAATCCAAAACATTGCATAAGGAAAAACGGCAGAATGCATTGGGAAACATTGCTAAGTCCGTGTACCATCTTATTTGTTTGCGAATGTTCTCTAGCAAGACAAAAACAGATGCTAGAGGCCATTTTAAAGGCAACAACAACAAAAAAAGAGGTTGGGAGACTGCCAAGGAAAGTTTGTAAAATTGCATTTCTTGAAGGAAAGAAGTATTCTAGAAATCAATGTGAAAATGTTCAAAACATCGATGTAGCTTATAAGAATTGTTTAATTAAACAATATCTGTTTATATAACTGGTGAAAAAAATTGTGTTACCTCATCAGCATTAACTGACAACATATGAAGATTCAATAACGTTAAATATTGCTGTCCAATGTGCTTGTGCTTTGCATTTAGAGATTCTTGATAAAATAAACATAATCTGAAATGTTAATAGTCTTGACCTGGCATCTTTAGTTAATTTGCCACCGCTGTAATGTAACTTCCCTCTGCCTTTTCTATAAATATTTTCATGGTATTTTTCATGGTATTTGTTCTGATAATCTTGCCTCTTTGATAACTAGACTTTATGAATGTAACCATACTACTAGGTTGGCAGAAATATGTCATTATTACAGTTGATATGGTTAAAAGTAGCTGTTCTATGCTAAGATTTTCTTGTCTCGCAATTTTTGCGTGTAGAACTCTCTTCTGGTATGTTGCTTTCCAGTTAAGTTTGATCTTAAAAACTTTAAACGCAATGTCACTCGTTATCTTATAATTTTTATCTTCGGAACTTTTGTTCTTTATTGTCTTCTGTGCTTAATAGGACATTCGTTATGATGCAGTAGATATCAGCAAGGAATGGGAAATTGGAGAACCGAGTTCGAATTCTAGTTGAATTCGTTGTATTCATTAGGCACAAATATCCTTAAAAAAGTTATGAATATATCACTTCTTCCTTCAGTTATAGGTTGAATAAGAGGGAGGATTAGGTTCTATGACCATCGTTGGCAACCACTTTACGGCAGAAAGAAATGGGAAACTACCTGGGGAAATCTTCTGCCTAGTCAGTCATGTCACAAAAGAAACATGATCACTCATAACTGACTGCTTTTTAATAGTATTTTCTCATACACTGTTAATTCTCTGTAGTCCATTGCATCTTATATTCTTTATTAGGAAATTAAAATATCCTCATTCATTTTTATAAAATTATTTTTCTTCAAGTATATTTTAACTTAATTCTTGTTAATTTATTTACCTCTCTAATTGATAATGTTTTTCATGTTTGTATTTTCCATACACAACAACCCCGTGTGTCTTAATGGCTCTATTGCTACGTTTGTTGAAAAATGATAAAAAAAATCGTACTTTATAATGTATTCTTTTGCACTGTGGTAATATGGATAAATTGGTCAAAGGATACAACTACACGAATCTGGTATTCTCGTATGAAAATGGAGAACCTATAAAAGGAAACCCCATTCTTTTCCTTAAGTTTCTGTTTTCGTTTATCTTATTTGCTTGAATGTGTTTTTGTCGAGAGCTTTGTGGAGTAGGGAAAACAGATATGAATAGCAAATTGGTGATAATAATTGTGGAAACAGCAGATATGATGGGATAAACAAACGTAAATGGCCATACGAAAGGGAGATTCTGAAAGTCAACAAATGGAAAAAGAAATAATTCAACAAAAATGCGGGACGGAAAAAATAATGAACCAAACTAATAAAGAAAAATCGAGTAAACAAAAATAGGAAAACGGACCTAGAAATGTTAAAATGGCTATCCAAAATAAAAATATCTAGGAAACGCAATAAAAAGGCTTGCATTGAAAGACGGAAACAGAAAATATTACCAAATGTTACTAAATGTAATGACAACAGTATAAAGCCATGTACACTTATATGAAAAATGCCACTAAGTCAAACAAGTGGCAAGAACTGGGAAATAC